>JWHW01012872.1:45386-59059 GCA_000931545.1 Papilio glaucus
TGTTCCGAGAATTATTTTCCGGTCCGTTGTTAGTCGTTTAACGATTTTACAAAGAGTCCGGTATTTTGGAATTCAATTTTAAATTTAGCGTTCACTTTATTTTTCAATTGTTGACTATTTTATTATGTTGTTGTTTTTTGATATATAAATCGGAGATGTCAATAGTACGAAGTGTAGAGAATGTCAATAGCACGAAATGTGGAGGATGTCAATAGCACGGACATAAATTTGACTTCGGTTGATAATGGGACGGAAGCGTTATAAGGCCATGCTTCCACAGAGTCAGCGGATAGTACTTAGTTAGCGTATCGAGGGGGAACTCTCTGCTAAACCTCTTGCCGATCGACTCGTCTAGAAACTGTCCTACGGCTCATTGTACAGAGTACTTGTAAAAGTGTAACTTCATAGTGGTTTAAAAGTGTTTCGTTGCTGCTCGTACCCCACGGGACGCCCACGTAGTTGTAGTACACGTAGTGTGTTAACTTACACCGCCATCTGTTAGAAACTTATGGAACTAATAAATTATTATAACATTTATTTGTATACCTTATTTCACAGCAAGATGGATTATTTGTAAACAAAGGTTTTTACGTTTAAAATTGGTAAATCCCAAAATATTTCATATCACACAATTTCACTTCACTTTATCTCACGATTTCAACAAAATTACAACATTTCCGATGAAAGTACAAAAAGTATAATGGCCGCCATTTATGATAAATGACGTTTGTTTGTTTGCAAAACTTCTTGCAATGAAATAAGATATATTTTAAATGTTGATTTCTTCAATCAAAATAAAGCCTATCTAAAACCAAATTACACACTGTATACACAATCGAATTTCTAAAATTATCAATGATACTGAACTGAACCGAATGACAGTTCGTAATACACAACAGTAATTGGTACACGCCGTTTAGTATAGTACTCTCAATCGAAGGAAACCGTTATTTATTTCTTTATTCCTGTACAAGTAATCCGCCCGGCTTCGACCGCGCGAATCTATAGGAAACATTGTATTTTGGTTACACAGATATGCGCCTGTAAAAAACAAAAAAAAATGCCTTTTGCTGGACGTTTTAACGCGAAACAGTAACAAACATCCATACATCCATGCATACAAACTTTCGTATTATTAGTACAGATTTACAAGGAGATCAATGTGAAATATTGTACATAATAGGTATGTAGGTATATAGAACTATATGTTTTCCGTCTAGACATACGAAATCAAAAAACTTAAAGCTTCTTTTCTCTAATGAAAGTTTTACTAAAGTATAAAGTTTGAAAAGTCTTTTTCACAAGTTATGTAAAAGTTCAAGTGGGGCATAAAATATGAAAAGGTGTACATGAGAGAAAACAGATTGGCTTCAATCCGCCGAGTCTGGCGCCTCGACAAGCTCTTGTGGCGTATTCGGGACAAGGTCGAGTGGACACGCGCCACAATTTTTTGTATACATTTGCTGTATTTTGTAACTACGTTTGCATCAAATTTTACTTTAAACATATTGTACAACATATTTAAAATATATACATACTTTTTAAATCTATAGGTTCAGCAGTATCATACGTCTATATATAAATTGTAATAGTAAATAATTCCTTCCTGGGCGCTGATTCAATGACAATATTTTTAACACGCTTCCATTAGCTTGGTATGTATGTTTGTTAGTATGTAACGGAATCTTTGAACGTGATTTTCGCTACCTTCAAATGTGAAACGTTGCACATTTACGAAGGACCAACGGATCTTCAGGATTTGCGATTTTCTTAAGATTGAAAATAACGCCATCTAGGTGCAAATTTGAATAACAATATATACTTTATGAAACGGTATTTTGCGTGCTTTTTTAGTATTAAAAATATTGTTTTTAATTATTAGTGATTAGGCCATTCAAAGTTCATACATGCCTTTAAGAGATGAACTAGATACTTCCTAAAAGTCATATATCAAATTTCTGATTTAAGGTCTAGTTGTTTCGTTGTGCATTGATACAGTGAGTCAATTAGATCCTTCCTTTGTTATACATTATTGCATTTTTTATTATCAATAGTTAAAACAATTCGCAGCCTTAGTAACAGATAATTCGATAACCGTTCTTCTCGGAGACTAAGTGACGGACAAAAATAAATAAAAAGGAGTGACTGAAAAGCGATTGGTATAATCTCATTTTGAGAAAAGATAATCCGAATAAAATACAGTCAGTAATAACTGAAGGAACACTCGAGTAAATGTAAAAAACGATATTTTCATTTAAAATAATACTAACAAACAATATACTTTGAAATTACATGCAAAAAGCTTAAAAAATCTATTCGTTCTTTTCATGGAAGCACTCTAACGATAATTGGAGAAAAAACGAAGCTGGCGAGTACTGCACTCACAAAAAGACTTCAACGAACAATTCCGTAGCACTCAGTTCATAGTGATTTGTCTACGTCGTAGCACCTCGTAGCACTCCGATATTCGGACACCTGAAAATTCGAAAACGAATGGAAGTGATTGATGGATCCGGGATTTACATTCCGTTGCCAACTGTGCTTGACGTACTTGTTTAATAATATACGGGATGGCCTTAGTTGAATATTTAATCTGATTTCTATTTTTGGTGGAATAAGGGAATATCCTTTTTACTGTTTATCTCCTTTTCTGTCCATTAAAGGTAGGCAACGCGTCTGCAACTCATTGAGTTGTTGCAAATGCATATGAGTATCAGTCACCTAATATGAAGAAAAAAAGACGAAAATTTGTTATACCGACCGAAGGAACAGGGATATGATGATGTTACTTACTCATTTCGTCCTCACACGACAGTTCGATCTCTGGAGAATTTCTTTTCCTTCTCATTCTCTTCTTTTACGTATTTCATCTAATGTACATATAAAGCTTAGAAACGCATGAATAAACATCGCTGTTGTAGATGTTGTGCTGCTTGCTCATTTATTTACGAAAGTTCACTTGAATATGCTAAAACTATTTGGGCCTATTCAAATAAAGTTTGTTTGCTTAATCGTTGAATATTTAAAAAGAAAATATGAAAGTTTAATAATGAATTTATAAACGGGGAAACATTTAATAGAAGCTCGATCGTATCGTATTCATAGCAATTTAAAGTTCTTTCCAACAATTTAATAGCTTGCAGTTTCAGCCGCCGGCCGCTGGAATTGGGTCGGACATGTTCGCATTGCATGTTGCTTTTCATAATTTTAATTGTACAACTTTGTAATAACTAAAGCTGAACCAATAAAGTTAAAATGTTTCTGAATAAATTGAATTCAGATGTATTATGTAGGGTTCAGCTTAAGCTGGACAATTATCGGTTCAGCTTAAGACGGGTGAAACCGCGGGACTCCGTTTGTGTGTTATAATTGTTATAGTGTGCAGGTTTTAGTAGCAGCGACATCCGATATCATATGAATTTATCATTAGCATTTATTATATTTCTCCACATTGACATTCAACATCCATCATCAGGATGTATTAGACCACTGTTGTACATAGGCCTTTCGCAATGCCTTCCACAGTATGCGGTCTTCCGCTTACCACATTCAGCGACTTCCTGGAGTACTCTCTGTGGTCCCAGTGGCGTCCATTCTAGAATTTTTCTCCCCCATGTGACGTCTTGCTCGACAGATGTACTTTGGACGAGTAACACATATGCAATAAAATATATTGAGGTCATTGTACAATATAAAACCAAATTACACATCGCGGACTTACATCGTGACACGGGAATTTTATGTATTAAGATTAGTCTAGAACTAATAACAAAAGGTCGGTAGTAGAGTATGTCAGTAATCGAGTCAGAGTGGCGCGAAGCTTGTATCATGTGATTGCTATCTCTCTCTAACATAATTGTTCTAAATCACGTTAGAGCTTTTTGCACGAGCTTTCATTTAGAAATTCCGGATTAACCTAAATGTGGAGCGGCGTAACTTTTTACTGCATCGCCAAAAGCTTAGCTTCCAAAGCTCGTTAGTAGTTTGCATATGGTAATCCGAATTAGAGCTCTAGAGGTCCGCTGATTACCTAATGGTCTTATTGTATAATTAGATAAACAAATTTATTAATTAAAACTTTTCCATTTTCATTAATTACGAAGCTTCGTTAAGTATGTTAAAGTAAATCATTTTCTTACTTTCATTTTAAATTATTTACAAATAGCAAGTAGGACACTTTTTAGTAAAGAGTAATTTAATTGTTTTAAAGGTAATTTCACAAATTACCGTCACTGGTAAAGGGGGAAAGAGATCCAGATGGCGCCACTGTATGTCTTGGATATGCCGAATCAGTTTTACAATCGAGTAACCCAAACGTCGTAAGCACAGGATGGAAGGTATCTCCTTCCATCCTGTGCATTACTTAATTACTAAATAAGATAGAAGGCAATAAAGAGAGATGAACAGAGATAAAGAGGAAGAAGGAAAAACGGAAAACTGTTGGTAATTTTTATCGTAGATGCGGTTCACATTTCTTACTTCTACACTTTTTTCTTTTCTGTTCAGTTTGGTTTATTTTAGATTACCATTTCTTTAGTGCTATATTTTTAATACAACTTTACGTATATACAAAAGTATATAGGGATGAAAGAATTTCCATTGATCAGTCTTAATAATTACAAGTTATTTTCGAGGAAAATGCATGAATGATGTTTGAATTTATAACAAGTTACTAAGTGAAATATTAAAAGTAAAATTTATGTGTAATATCAATTAGGTCACAGAATTTTCTGGAATATTCTGAAGAAGAAAAACCTTTGCCAATTTTACTGTGAAATGATTGTAAATGAAGTCGTCTTCATTCGATGTTTCTTTTTATTGAGAGAATAAAAAAATATCAAGCCTTAATTATGAAGCTGTATTTTCTCAGTGTTTTTATTTTATTTTCATGTTATAAAACCTTTTTTTTATTACTTATCAACCATTAACGAATTAGAAAAAATTAATAACTTAAAATAGAGTTATTAATCTTTCTTCTAGAGTTAGGTAGAGGATAGTAAATGCTATCCGCTTATCCTAAAGTACAACGTATATTTCATGGAGGTAGGCAGAGATTACGGTATATAACTTTAAACTTTCGTGGTTTTTACTAATATAAGATTTTTAAGAAATGGGATTCTTACCACGATTAGCCATTTTAAGTAAGTGTAGACACAGTGTGTTTTGTCGACAACAAAAAATTATATCTAGTACGAAATTAGCTTGTAGTGAAAAATCGAACAATAGTAGTGGTCGCAGAATTAGAAAAAAGGTAGACGATACAAACATTTTTTTTGCACTACCGCATAACTTCAGTTAGCCCGTGACCATGGCGCACGCAACTGTGCCGAAATATCGGAAATATATAGCTCAAAAAGGCTAATCGTGGTAAGAATCCCGTTTCTTACAAACCTTATATTAGAAATAACGGCTTTCCATTTGGCACCATCCCTCCGCTGTCTGTCTGTCTGTCCGTCTGTCACCAGGCTGTATCTCATGAACCGTGATAGTTAGACAGTTGAAATTTTCAAAGATGAAATAAATATTTCAGGGGGCACCTAAACAACAAACGTGATTTTTTTGCCATTTTTATACATAATGGTACGGAACCCTTCGTGCGTGAGTCCGACTCGCACTTGGCCGGTTTTTATTCATTCTTACCAATCACCTTTGAGGTGTCTTACAAACCTTTCCCTTACGACAAATCAACCAAACACGCCTACATACATACTTCATAACCATATCTCTAATTTGACTAAAATGCTTGCTATGAACAAACTTAGTACTATTTTCATGCATTAAAATGGGTATTTATACGGCATTGCGAATTGCCAGATGTGTCTCCTTAGGCTCTTGACAACTGTAAAATAATTTAAGTGATATTTTTCAATAACAATACAATTTTTACTACAGTAGGCAATAAGTTCGCAGCCTAGTGATTATTCTATCTTATCACACCAATTGGGTTAAATGAAAGTTAAATATATATAGTGCAATATTGTAGAAGGTTTTTTAGGTTATTACGCACTTATATTACTCCTCTTGTAGACATTTAAGAGGCTCTTAAGCTCCCCCACTGTCGACCTTGGCCTAGTTGAGACACTAGTTCAGCTGTACTTGTGATAATGGTTCAATTCTTTTTACCTTATAACACTGTTTTATGGTTTATGGAGTTATGGAAGGATAGTAGAGTTGTCTTACAGTGGGACGACCGTGGCTCGTAAATAAGTGGTATAAAGAAACAAGCGGACCCCCAGATGTTATTCTCATCCTTTCCTTATTAGAAACGGATGGAGAGGGGAGTAGAATAAGCCTTCCGACACCTTACCCATCAGACGAAATGCAGAAAACTTCTTCTTCATGGCTGTGTTCTGTGAGGTCGTGGTATTTCACCGTTCGAGTCGGCTCATTCGTGGAACAGATATTGTTGCGGGCTCTACCCCTGTTACTAATATTGGACTATAGTTTACGCTAAGGGATGAACAATAGTTATCACACAGCCCACAGGATCGTCACAATTCGATACTTTATTATTCGTAAAATAGATCCTACAAGTAAAGAACACTATGTTTTAAATGCTATATAAAAAGCCTCGTATAAATTTTATATGTTAAAAATTTATATAAGCTAAATATTTTCTTATATGTTATTTGTTGTAACATCATGTTACACATCACTAAGCTTTCTTTTGTCAAGTCTTCATTATTTATTTTCCTGTTTCGAACAAGGGTTACTTATCTCTTTATACGCTTTGTCGGTGGTCACGCTATTGTCATTTTTTCATTTAGAATACCGACATAAGTGGTCCTCATTTATTAAAGTTATACTTCTATTGGCGCGTTTGGGGAAAATTGGTGAGTGTTGCCATGGCAACTACTTACAACTTTTTGACATATACACATAATTCCAAGTACATAGACTTATATATCTCCAGATACCGCGTTCCATACAAATTCTACTTTTACTTCTTCAAAAGTGAAGCACGTTTTTTTCCGTGAATGTTAATCAGCGTATCGACGATCTAAGAAACAAATGAC
Source organism: Papilio glaucus (assembly GCA_000931545.1). NCBI lineage: Eukaryota > Metazoa > Arthropoda > Insecta > Lepidoptera > Papilionidae > Papilio > Papilio glaucus. Next base: position 52,403 of record JWHW01012872.1, read on the forward strand.
AGCTTGATTTTACAAAGTCGCCAATTGGCGACTATAAGGTGGCTTCACTTTTGGGTCCAGAATGCTTCTTCTGGAAGTATGTAACATGTTTGCCCTAATTTTAATTAACTGTTATCAATTGTATTTAATGTATTTTGTCACAAAGTGTGCTGGCACAAAGTATAACATTATTACTTATTTTTGTTTTGTTACAGCTCAAGAAGTACAAATTCTTAAGAGTAAAAAGGCGTATGTGTGTATAACACGTTTTTTATCACATTTATCAGGTTAATATGAAATAAGGTTGTATCCTTGTGATTAAATTTCAGGCACATCCAGCCACGTTATCATGATTTATTAAAGAAATATTTATCATTAATTACAACAAGACCCCAGCAAGGTACATACTTCATTATTTAAATTCATCACAGTCCGATCAAAAGAGCTTAATTACGTGCCTCTTCAAATATTTTAATGGGGTCGGGTTAATTTTTAGAGCGTGCTATGACGCGATTTGCCTACATACTTATATATATGTATGTTTATTACATACATATATGTATAATTTTTATGGAAGAAGGTGGCAAACGTGCAAGCGGTTTACCTTATATTAAGTCAACCCTACCCACAGGGTTACCTTTAATGGACAGAGGGATTACAGGAAAAACGATATTTCCTTCCCCGTCCAATCCTCTTCCCCTTTTCATCCTATCCTTTATAGGAAACGATAGGAAGGGGAAGAGGACAGACAATTAGCCTTCGGCACCTCACTCATACGTATATTGTTTACATACATATAGAAATCTGTATGAGATCACGTTTGAAATAGTATAATTCTCAGGTGACCGAAGGCCCGTCAGGCCAAATCCTAATAGGACTAAGGGCCTTGCAATGCGAGGAGACGTTTTTTCGCTGTTTGTCTCTTCCTAGTCTATTTAAGGTAGGCAAAGAATCTGCAACTCATTAGCTACTTTTAGATGGATGTCGATCACTTGAATTCAGATAGACCGTTTGCTTGTTTCCTACCTTTTATTATAAGACAAGGACATGCACTTAAAGGCCAATGGTACCTAATGGTGATTGCTTACTATGTGATAATCAATAAATAAGTAAACAAAACGACCTTTCCTTTGTACTTACATGATCTTTCCTTTAAAATCTTCAAGAGCGTAATAAAATGAAAAATAACTCGACGAGCAGTGATGCGTCTTTGTGAAAGTTAGGTTGTATATTCGACAATCGTAAAAGAAATTTGTTCGACGTCAATTTATATAAACGGGATCATTTCCAGGCGTCTTCCCGCTGCGACCTTGACCTGGATACTTGAAACAGAACAGGTACCAATCCACATCCCGGTATCAAACTGGTTCAAGGTTGTATTTTTTAAGGAAGCTTTTATGTTTTTCTTAATATTGAAGTTGTATTAGTTTTTTTTCTATGTATTTAAAAGAACCGACTGACTGATATCAACAGCCCAAATTACTGGAACTAGAGACTTGATATTTTGAACAGTTTTCAGTTATTACGTAGGTGAGCAATAAAAAAGGAATTTTTAAATTCGTCCCCTAAGTCTAAAGCAGGAGATGAAAGTTGTGTGTTATCGAGAAAAACTTATAATCCAATGTAAGTTGACCTCAAATCAATATCATGAGTTCAGCTGAGGCTGGATATTCGGCGAGGCACAGCCATCCATGAAACGAACTGGAATTCTATGTTCCGTTTCAGTTTCAGGCTTCAGTAAGTTTTAAATCCTGAAAAAAAAACTATAGGCCATCATTATTTTCGTAGACCACGTCACAGGACGCAGCTATATTAAAATATTTTTATACAAGTTATAATCACGAAGATAAATATGAACGCAGCGAAATAAATGAATTAAAACCTCTTCGAAAGTAAAATTAAATTATCTTTTTAAAAAACAAAACAGCACGCACTCGGCTGCACTCGATTCATTTGCGATTGGCTAAAACAATCGAATGCGTTGAGCTCAATTAACCGACCTTTTGTTTTAATCTCATTGTTTTCCAACGCTGCAATTGTTTTATGTCTTTAAAAAGATAAAATAATTCTTATTGTGTATTTAATTCAATAGGAAAATGGTCGCTGACACTTCCATGATAATGTTTTTTGAAGTGAAACTTCTTTAGGCGCATTTGACGATATTTGTTGGGGGAAAATCTTATAGGTTCGCGAGAACATACTGAATCTGCGTTAGCAACATGCTTATTAGAATCTGGAACAGTTTCGACGAACTTTTTGTCATTTATTTCTCTTGTATTCAATTTTAAATTTTATTGTTAACGTACAAGGTTTCATTTTTGTTGATTATTTATTTATTTTTGAACTATTGTCGCGAGTTCATATCTGTTTTGAGTTTTCACTGCTGTCGACAGTATGATAGCCCTTTTTTGTAAATGTAGTTCTTCTCTAGCATTACTGTCTATCTTTTTTTTTAAATATCCTCAATCTTAAATTTAAAGTACATAATACCACTATTACTTCCGGCCAGGACGTTCGGACAAAATTAAAAAAAGTATGTGATCACCAGATAAGCTTCGAAATTTTAAATCATTTACTGATCTTGAATTCATTTAAAAGGACGTCAAAAAGATTGTTATAAGCAACCTTACAAAAGCGTGTTGTAAATGGAAAAAGATAAATTACGTCTTTTATCTTTTTTATATTTATGAATCTTGATAACAAAGCATTCAAAGACATGAGAGTGTCTCGTAAATAGACACTGAGTGCTATAGACATGATATTAATATAATTCTCTTCTTCAGATATTTATATAAAAAGAACAAAATGTCTGTTATGTACTTAGTATATAACTTAAAACTCTGTGTAACATTTAACAGGTATTAAGCTCTCCCCAGCAGGCAACTTTAACCTCTGCCTACTCCTTTTATTAAAACACAATGCGTGAGAATATTTCGTAATATTTGACATTGATATTAAGGTACAAGTAGAAAGTATATTATGAGGGAAATGGCGCACGATGACGTCACAGTTAGCAAATGGAATAGCGTCGAATGTCGTTCCGGTAAAAGTCATCGCATAACAAACGAGCGTAACACGGTGTGATGAAAAAGGTAGCGGCTTAGAGGCGAGCGGAGCGATAGCGGTTGTATTAGCGGTAGTATCATAAGCATTTGTTACAAGAATTTCTTGGTGTATCTTAGGGCTAAGGAGTAAGGAACACTGGAAGTCGGGCATAAGTATCTTTGATAAACGCTTGGATATTTGAATTAAACCGCATAGGTATAAGCACATTCATACAATGAGTACGTTAGAAAACAAGGAGTAGAAGGGAGTAAATTGATTGGTTCTACAGACATCACTACACATAAAAATACTAGAAAGTCTCAGACTTTATGTAGGTATTATTTGGAATTCAGCAACTCTTTGTTCGGTCCTCACAGGTTCCGTCACTGAACGGCAACTCTATTACTCTCTTAGTTTATGTTTTAAAGAAAAGCTATAAAGACTTTCCGCTACCCGCTCCGTCTATCACTCCAACGCCAGCCTGTATCGTGAACGCAGCGAAGCGTAGCCGAGTGCACTCGCGACTCATACTCCAATGCAAATTATATTTGATATTGTTTGTTTAACTCTTACTTGCCATGCTAAAGTATTCTATGTTTTTGTTATTACTAGAAATTTTGTTCCCTTAGAAACTATATTTAGTTAAGTCTTGAGAAATAAGCGAGTACGCCAATATAGATTAGAATGTACTTAAGATATCTGTTTTATAATGTACCAACCTTTTATTTTGCAACCAGCCATTGCAGATTCCCTCAGTCGCCATAGATATAGGTTCCTGCCGTCTTCTTTCAATGTACCCTCGAAATCTTGAGATGACCATCGATTCATCTTGCGGATTAGTTGGATCGTTGGGACTACCTATTTTGTGGGATCCCGTATTGAATTAAAATGTATACCGCAAATTTTTCTCTCATTTAAAATAAGAGAAAAATTTGCGACACACATATATATTTTCAATTTTTTTTATTAGTTCAACGTTTGTTAAATAATTACCGCACCTTTGGGGATAGGAAATATAAAATTACGTATTTTTAAAAAATTCTAAATCATTGATAAGTTGACTCTTCTTCCTCGTACGCTTTATTGAAGGTCGCGTTTGTCTTAAAACGCCTTCACTGACTTGCCTCCTCCACATCGTTCCCATGAAACTTGTCATAAAATACTTATGCTCAGTTGACATGAGTCGTAAAATTTCATTCTCTTGCCTCAGTGTCGTCACTGCCGAGTCCGACGACGGAGGACGACGACGACGACGATGAACCCACGCCGCCGAGCCGCGCCGACGCTGACGACGACGGTCGCGTCTATAAGAATCCTCGCAATTCGCCTTCGGCTGACTGTCCTCGCGACGAGGAGCAGGCTACCCTACTTGTGAGTATAATACCAGAACCAACGATCTCTCGATCTGCCTTCTTTGAGATCTTAAGTTCTTTGTTGAAAACTCAAGACCTATTGTGGTGGCAATAAAGTCGACCTTATTAAGATGGATATGCTCTATTGGAGTATGATGAAGTGCTTTTTATTACAGGGTCAGAAATGTCTACGTAAGTGTTCTTCAGACGAAGACTGCAAAAGCAAGAAGAAGAAATGCCTCTGCGACGGAGCGTGTGGAATGTCCTGCATCAAACCAGGTTAGTAGATTCTTTACTACGACACGAATAATGTCATTGCCTTCGACAGTATTGATAGTGGTTTGGGAATTTTGTCATAACTAAATAACGGGATTGATGTTGACTCTTGACCATAGACGGCCGAGGCTCGAGAGCGTTACGAAAAGTGTGATCGGGCGAAGCGATCGGAAGTTGTTTGAATTTGGAACAGTTTCGACGAATTTTTTTTCATTCATTTTTCTTGTATTCAATTTTGAATTTTATTGTTAAGATGCAAAGGTATTTTGTTGATTGTTTATTAATAAACTATTGTCGAGCCTGTGGTTTTATACTTTCATGATTTAGTATTTTTTCGTTTGTTAATTTGATTAAATTAATTAATTCCGTAATCAAGGTTTGCTTAATTAAAACGAGTGTATTTGCCAGCAATTGGAAAATATACGCAGTACACATTTGCGGAATAATCGGCGGCCATATTTAATTATATGGCAAACATTGTTATCTCAGTTTTTTAAGAGAGAAAGCTTATATCAGTAGCCTATATCTTTTCTCAGGTTCTAGACTATCTCTGTACCAAATTTCATTTAAATCGGTTTAGTAGTTTAGTCGTGTAATCGTAACAAACAAACAGAGTTACTTGTGCATTTATAATAGTAGTAGGGATATTACGGGTAGTTATATTGAAAGTACTCCATTATGATTTCCCATGCATACGGCGTTCGATGCACCCAACCGTCGATTATTGCGTCACTTTACAATGTCAACACGATGCTCATTGGTAAAGTCCTTAGAACACAGAATGCGATAACAAAGCGAAAATATATATCTTTTCTCTTGCTAATTATCCATTCATTAATTCCGTTTGAAGATTTTCGAACCTTTGTCACATAAGCTAAGTATACCTTGTTTTATAGGAAGATGGAATTTTTGTAAACAAAGGTTTTTACGTTAAAATTCGTAATTTCCAAAATATTTTCGAAAAGCAACCTTTTCTCACATTACCATATAGCATTAGCTATCCATATTATGTATACAATTTGACTTCAGTTTATCTCACGATTTCCATAAAATTTAAACATTTCCGATGAAAGTATAAAAAGCATGGCCGCCATGTATGGTAAATTTTTGTTTACAAAAATTCTATCTTGCTGTGAGTTCTACATTGATTAGCGAACGATCTCAGAATCGTTCTTTTGTACAATTTGAATAATATATAAAAGTGATAAACGAACAAATATTCTAAGACGAAAATTATTTCGACGATACAAATACTTATTAAGGAATACTGTTTAATTATTGTTAATAATATTTAATTATTTAATATAAAATTGTTTTATTATTATGTCGGGCAGTGGATTTATTCGCTCTTCGTATTTTAGTGATAAACCAATATGACATCATCTTTCTTGAACGACGGACCAGAAAGTACATTAGCAATATAAAAATAATTATATCTTTACCAATAATATTATATTGAACTAACTGTAGCCCGTGGCTCCTATCGCATTTGTTTCTCATTGTCCTGGCTGGATATTTTTGTAAGACGATTCCGTGTATAATAACTTCGAATTTTAGGTAACATGTTTCGAAAAGTTTTTACTGTCAAATCATTACCATGGCAACCGATATTTTTAATTAAGGTTTTATGTAACTCGGCAAAAGATTTATTTTCAAGTCAAAAGTACACCATATCATTTTCTGTATCCCTGACATTGTCTGTACAAAATTTCATGATGATCGGTTGAATGGTTAAAGAGTTAAAACGTGACAAACAAACTAACATTCGCTTTTATAATAGTATAGCTTTTATTGCACAACAAGCACTATAGTTGTAAGTTACGCGTCAACGCACTATCGCTTTCTTTTTCTCACGCCTTGTATCAATGATGACACTTTTTATCTAGGTAACTATAGTCGACTGCTTGAGTGCTGCTTGATTTTCCGATAACCAAAAGGAAAAGAGGACAGATGTTGGGGCAAGAAAATGTGAACCTTTTGAAAATAAAGCACTAAGCAGACAATT
>JWHW01012924.1:3025-23912 GCA_000931545.1 Papilio glaucus
GTTTGCCACCTTCTTCCATAAAAAAAAAAATGTATTACATACATACATACTGCTGAAAATTTTTATTATTACTTATGGATGCTGTTATTTTTAAAATAGCAGCATCTATAAGGTGTAATAAAAATTGAGAGCATCTAAAAACCTTTCAAATTATCGAATACAGTAAAAATACGTACCACATGATCTAGATGGATAAGCAGAGATCAGGTGTTTCCACTTATAACGTCTCTGACATACTTTTGTTACCTGACTCAACCCGGAGGTTTATGTTTTCGCGCCTAGGTTTGTATGTATGTATCTATGCATCTTTCATTGTGACCTGTAGCCTCAATTTTGAAGCGTGAGGGGTCATTAGATTTGTATTCTTTCCTGGATTGTTACAGGTGATGTGATGAATTATAATTGTTATTGTCAGTCGTTTTATTTTTTACTTTTATTAACTATTCATTCTGTTCCAGTATACATAAGTTCTTATACAATAGAATAACATATAGGCTTGTATATACTATGCTATGTAAATGTGGCAGGACAACACAACTTGCAATCATAATGTCACGAAGTTAAACGATTTTAAAAATAAGTTTTTCATAGAATATAATAATAGAAGACGCAGCTCAGACACTGCCGATACTTAAGTTGCAGACTGATATTTAAACTTTTTACCCAAGTAGGGTAGACAGAAAATAAGAATAAGTGTGTACTCCCTTGCCTTTTCAGTAGTCTTAGTCTCAAATTTAGAAAAAATGAGAATGCTGTTTTAGATTTTTGAAGCAGGCAATATTCATCTTTAGTAATCACACAATATTAACAGTATATTTTTAGATAAAGACCACAGTTTCATCGTCAATTATAAATATGCGATGAAAGAAGACAAACAAAAAACAGTTTAATAAATAGATAAATAAGGTTCAAGACGATTTGAGCAACTTAAACATTTGTAATAATATACGTTATACACAAATGAGTGATGCATAAAGTACAAAAAAATGTTCTTGGGCCTTTAGCTGTGCTCCAAATAGTAATAATAATATCTAATCTCAAACTAAGCAGAGCTTGTACTATGGAAACCAGATAACTGTTATACTAGATTTGTTTCGTAAATACATGAATAGATAATTACACCCAACTTAGGAGGAACAGACATGTTCATGAACACAAATGTCTGTCCCGGGTGGGAATCAAATCACGTCAACCGGCCGCCAAATAGCTGCACAGTAGGCAAAGTGCAGATATCCCAGCTATATGTTGCTTGTTATCAAATATAGACAAATGTTACATTTGTAGTGCTATTCACTGTTACATATTGAAATAAAATGTTAACATTTATCTGATCACAGATGCTGCAAATATGTGATTTCAAATAATATTTATTATACGTTTTGGATTGTGATATTACATATATTGTATTTGTAATGTGACGCATTAACAGCGCAAGCATTCACGTGTAGGTGTAAGCAATAAAAATAACGACGATAATTGTATCAAATGTGATTTCTCTTATCTTCGGATCAAAGATGTATATATGGACCTGGGTATGGTCTTAAGACTGTTAGCGGACAGAACCACCATAGGATAGGCGGAGGCGTCCTCTTAGTACGGTATACTACACGTAATTAGCATAACATAACATAGCATGCTAAGTTATGTTAGTTAGGGACTTTCCTCGTCCTTAGGTCGCGCGCAAACAGAGATGTACCGGTGTGTTTCGTCGGTGATCTCTAAGCCCTCTCCTGTCGCACTCAAAGATGGCCACCGAAGGATTTTAGTGAGTCTCACATAACCTGTCTTCCCTTATATGTCTTTCTGAAGTAGGCTATCCTTTTAAGATTCCCCCCTGCAATCAATTAAAAGTTTATGTTCGTTACTGCTTGCCGTGAAACAGATCCCAGAGCGGTAGCTCGGCGAGCGCGGTGTGCAGTTCGTGGCTGAGCTGCGCGGTGATCGCGGGCGCTGCGTGCGCCACGCTCGCGCCGCGCGTCCACGCGCAAACCAGTGGCGCCGCCCCGCTCAGCGGACCCAACCCAGTGACGTGCATATCCATTGATCTAGAAAAACATTGATGGATTAATTAATTTGTAATACAAATCCGCCTACTAAACGTTGTAATAAACAGTTAGTAACACTAAGAAAAATCCATTAAAATAGGCCTGTTTTTTTTCTGTCTGTCTGTTCTGTAATATAAACAGTGTAATAGGAGCAGAGCTCCGCAGTGGCGGTAGTCGTTGTATGAATGTGTCGGCTCAACCGGCGAACCACCGGTGAAAGTATCACGACCTCACTGAAGACGAGCACAGAGTAGAGGTTTGACTTCTGAGTTCCGTCTGGTGAGTGAGATGCTGAAAATATTATCACCTTCTCCTTTCCTCCTCCAATTGTTTTCTTCATCCACTAATTACTTTTTTATTAATGTTATTGATGGATAGCAGTGGTCACTTGACATCTTTCTACTATACAACATAATGAATTTATTAATTGTGCAGTGGTACTGACTGCATGTGGTGCAGGTGCAGAGAGTCGAGCTGCGCGTAGGGCTCCCAGTGTAGCAGGCCAGCGGACAGCGCCAGGTGCAGAGCGCAGTCCGCGAACGCGGCAGCGACGCGCCCGCCGCACGACACGCCCATCGCGCGCATGCGGTACTCCTCGTATCCGATCTAAGCGACAACACCATAACTTCACACAGTACCGATATATGGATACTTCAATGGTCAAATCGATTAACTCCATACCAGTAATCACCTGGTAGTCGAAATTATAACTATAAAATAATAATTCCTTAAGTTTTATTTAATTTTGTGATTATTAAACACATACATATTATTTATAAATTTTAGTTTTCTCCGCTTAAGTCTTTTTGAGTATAAATATCATTAACTAGGAGTGACTTTATTGATTTCAAAATGACATTGACACAAATTGGTATTTTAATATCCTTGGTAGTATGTAGGCTTAATTATAAATCATCTGAACCTCTCACCTTACTGGCAATTTTCTAAAAAAATCAATTACTAATAACCTGTAGGTCCTTTATTTTGAGCGTGACGCTGAAGCTAGTCTTGTTGGCGTCGGACTTGGTGATGCTGACGTCGTTGACCCTGTTGATGGTGGCCAGGTTCTTCACCCAGCCCGCGTCCGTCTCGAACCTACCCACGAACGATATTGATCCTATCTGAAACCAAACAAATTTAGCTTTAACTAAACATTCATCATTTCTGATTCGAACACGCAGAGAGACTTCCAGCGAGGACAGGGAATGTGTGAACTACGGCATCTCATCCACCAGTGAAAACAAAGAGATATTAATACTGGCGAGAAGGTTCTCTGATTACAAATATAATTTAACAAGGATTACAAGAGAAAGTAGACTTAAGACATGCGAGTTTCTCAATTATTACCTTATGCATGAAGGTAGCGTGCACAGGAGGCAGTTCCAGCACCTCCCGGCACGTCTGTAGCAAAGTCCTCCGCATGTTGATGAGCACCATGTCCACGACCCTGTTTCCATTCCGCGCTAGCTCAGCCACCATCGACCTGCAAGTTAAATTATTAGTTATCATTATATCTGTATATTAAATATTATAAAGAAGGTAAAAGAGACTATACACTATTGGAAATTTACATTATCCAGAATATATTTTTATTATTACAGAGAGATTGTCTTTTTTTATTTAAAATACTCATAAAAGCTTCCTATTTTAGTAATATATGTCTATTAATATGAAAAAAGAATGTCTATTTTTGTAGTATATTTTATTAAACATCGAACAAAAATATACATACAACACACTCACAGGAGATCGACACATATATGTTGACGTCACTATTTTCGCAACTAGTAAATATTATCGATAATTCATACGGTATCGCTTAGTGAATTTTAACGATTGAGTAATGATGTAGGACGGCAACAACGACGTGGAACGATGCGATAACGACCTTGCAGTTCTACAATTTACTTTACATGTTGGTTTTTGTGGTAAAAGTATAATCGGTATTTGATGTTCATCGCGATATTGAAGTTGTATATTGCGAACTGTCTAAACTAGTTGTAGCGGACGTCGATGTCCAATTAACATCAGATCAGAAACTTTAAATGGGATAAAATAAAGACAACTAAATAAAAAAAATGGAAAAGCATACATAAGCCGATACTGTACTTAGCAATAAGAACTAATGATAAACAAAATTAAAGATCTCCTGACCATAAGGCATCCTTATGGCTCTTACACAGTATGCTGGCGGACCGGCCTGTAGGTATACGGCCAAGAAGCCCAGCGGCATTGCCGACGTGCGCCCACGGTCTGATTATGTCGGTTTTTTAATAAATGCCACAAATTTTGACAACATTGCACTTATTATGTATAGGTAAGGTGATTTACCTGTAGACTTCTAGTAAGCTAGGGTTGGAGTACACGAGGTCGGAGACACTCGTGGCCTGCCGGAGCACCTGCGCCAGGTGCCGCTGCAGCTTCTGTCGCAGCAACGCGTAAAGAGGCAGGGATATCGCTGCAGTGAGTGGAAGGTCGTCTGTGAACAAATTAGTTTTTTTCATCTGCATTTTTCAATAAATTTAACATTAATCCCTATAATTTAGCTAATGCTACTTGGATGTGGTTGACATTTAAATTGCAGTGTCTGTATACAGGACTAAATGTCTTGCCTCACCGGGATTGCTGGTAACATCAAAGGGTTGTTGGGATTCTTCAAGAAGCTGGGTTGTCTGGAGTGATCCATTACCCACCCGCATGCAAACGCTACCCGCATGCAATGCGCTAGACATTAAAGTTGCAGAAAATAGTGTCCTTCTGCTTTTCATTGACCATTACCAATAAATTTGTTAACACAGCTACTTTATCGTGAATACCATAGGACTTATGAATGTGTAGGATAGATTTTTTACCCATTTCCAGAAATCTCTTATTAGTCCCCTTTTACCAGATCAAAAGGAGCCAATTTTTTATGAGAAAAAGTAGTTATCCATTCCAACGGCGCCTGATGTTACGTGGCCTCGTGTAAAAATATTTAAAATAAATAAATAAATTAACTATAGCTTGTTATACTCAACATTGTTTAGTCTTTAAAATAATATGGTGAAGAGATCTTACCAATGTGCTTAGCTAATTGTTCTGTTGTAGTGAATTCATATCCACCATTTTTCTGCGGTGATGGCCATGATAGCTAAAATAATATCTTCGTTAGTTATACATAGAACATAGAATTAGGTTAAATTTAGAGAAATTATTACATAATACTTTTACTTTCATAATTAGAATATTAACAATAATAAAATTAAATAAAATTATCTTTACCTTGACTATAACTTCATCATGTACAAAATCGATTCCAGGGTTAATAAAAGAGAACACATCATCCTCCATCACTAGGCCAATGTTCACATCAGCTGTCATATTTGACAATGAAATTCTGAAAATGACTTATGCTTTAAAGAATAGTAGTAATCATCTCAGCCAATTATCGTCGACTGCTGACGACTGTCAGTTTTACACAATCTAAACATAAATATAATATGCCAGTTTGTATTCAGAAAAGGGAAGAAAAATCAAATAGGTCAAGCAAAAAGAAGATCCAACAATTACCATTGTTTAAAGAAATTAGAAATACAGCATCAGTCTTTGAAGGTAAAGAATAATTATATGAGAAAAATAGCTATATGGGTAGTGTATGAAAATTCAGCTAGCTAACTTACAAAGCAAAACATAGAAGTAGGAATACTTCTACCTCATGATAATATGAGATTGAAGTGCTATTATAGTTTACCCAATTAATTATGTACAAGTGCTTAATGTAATAATAAAACATACAAAAATATTATTTTAAATAACAAACATTACCATGTCCTCTAATGTACAGACCTTAGGAAACAAAATTAAATTGCTTATTGTGTGATGTTCGAGGAGAGTGTTGAGTACAATGAGTTCTGATAATATTATAGAAATAACAGTTTACACATTTCATCTTTAATTTATAGCATAAAAAATAATATATGTTCATATTTTATTTTGTGTTAATATGACAATTTTCTATTTTTAGTGCCCAGAAAAGTTATCTGTTGAAAATTGTTACTAGTTAACTAGTACAAGAAAAAACTTTATTAAAATATATATTATAGTATATTACAATCTAAGATTGACAACGTTTTTTCTCTGGATATTAAGTAATAAATAATCTTTCTACCCCAAAACATTATATAAAAGTAAAACATACAATGTTACTTACAAAACATGGCCCTCTGACATCACAGGTATTAAATTATAAAGATTTTCATTAAAAGCACTGTACAGGCCCTTCACACTGACCTCGCCGAGTGAACATCTCAAGCTCAGTGCCATGGATTTGAGATCAAGCGATACAGTTTGTAGGTGGAATGTGGGCGTCCTGAGCAGTTCCAATCTTGTAAGGTTACTGTAAGTAATAACTAGGTGTTTTAATTACAAAAAGAATAAGGCTAAGTATTTATGAGATACCATACAACTTTGAAATAAATGTATTTAGCTATTAATAAATAGAAAATTTCAAAGAATGTATGATTAAATTGGGAATATGGAAGTGGTTCCTGAAAATAAATATTATATTAATGTCAAAATTAGTGACATGCTTTAAAATTGAAATCGATTTTAAACTATTTTATGTATCAAATAACTATGTAAACTACAATATGTTTGAAACATAATGTAGTTAGACAATTTTTTCACCTATCTTTTTTTTATAAGAGTAACAAGCAAATGAGCGGCGGGGACACCGAGGTGATCAACAATGGCCATGGACACCGGCAACACCAGAGGAACTGCAATGCGTTGCCGGCCTTTGAGAAAAAGATAGGCTCGCTTCTTATAGGATCTGAATACTATATTTGAACTTTCCATCAAAGCTAAACTTACATATATACAAGCACACACACAATCAGAGGTCTATACAGAGATTACAGACTTCCATTTGTCAAAGTCTGGGATCACCTCTCGCCTCTTTAACATTCATACATCTAGCAGTTATGGATATGCTTAAATAAATAACATTAACATGTGCAAACCACCAAGGTACATACTCAATTTTAGTAATAACATCCTTTTTAAGCCACACTTTTCCCTTAAAGCCATTTTTCTTATATATTCACACCTAGCATACTTCTTAAAGACTGCGTAAACTTACACTTGGGTATTTTTAGCAAAATATGATGTGTCCTCCAGTACTTCAGGTTTAATTTGTTCGCCATTTTTAGTCTGCTGCAATACAACATTTGTGAAGCTCTGAAATAATAAAACTGAATTTATAAATTGTACACAAAAATATTTGTGAGAATTATTGTTTATTTGATTATTTATTTTAAAGATTTTTTTCAAGAGTATATGGTGTAAAACAAGAAAGAAAACATATGCAAATTTAGCGCTGTATGTAAGTAAATCTTCGCAAATAGAATATTTATAACGATACATATTTACCCGTTTGATAACATCTTGTAGATTTGGTTGAACATTTGTTAAAAGGTCCAGCAACTCTTGCTCAACATCCACACTTTCTTCTTCAGACATCTTCTCATATACATTACCTTGGTAATAATATCAAAAGGGAAATTTGGTTTAAAAATTAATTTACATTAATTTGATTATTCAAACATATTGTAATATCATAATTTGTAATTTTGTACAGCAGGGCAGACAGACTGACATTGACAGTGATAGACTAATTATGACATTGACAAATGACATTGAATTTAAATTATGTTCTGAATTCGTCCTAAATGCTTATTATAATTTAATTATATATAAATTGTATCATCTACTCTGTTTTTTACGTTGTAGTTATACATTATGTTTATTTATTTTAACTGTGATTATTTCTTTTAATTATTTTACAAACTTTTGTTTATATTATTTGGAGTTGGTACTTTTTATAGTAAAAGTAGATAACTGCACAAGTTCACTTCGGGCGGGTCGCTTGATGTTTTATCAACACCGCAAGACTCACATTAACAAAAAAAATCGTATTAAAATAATGGGACTGGTCATATTTATAGGAAAAAGGTGGGAATGGAGAGAAGCAAAAGATGTGAACAGGAAATGAAAGGCTTTGGAGCACCTCACTCATTGGATGAAATGAGAAGTCTCAATAAATACTTCAACTTCACGGCTAAATTTTGTAAGGCCATAGTATGTCTGAAAGGAGAAGTATGTTTCATATGATTTTTTTAAAAAAGTTAACGCATTATATATTGTAACAATTAGGTAACACGTAACAACTAATTCTACATTCCTATGAAATTATTGCTATGTGGGAAATTATATTAAGATATAATTTCCCACTAAATATAACACATAAATATAATATTAAGATAACACGATACCACGCGGGGATTCTTTTCTGTTTTTGGAATATCGTTAAATGTAATTATAGACGCCAAGCACAGCAGCGTCCTGATCTATATTATGTACTGCGTTGACGGGGCGACCAACGTGCATTACCCAAATCCGATGAACATCAGCTGTAGCTCTAATTATTGGATTTAAATAGTATCTATTAATTGTGAATTGTTAGTTTTTTTTTAAATTGTATTGATTTATATTTTTGAAGTTGTATTGATTCAATAAAACAATTATATTACATAAATAACTATGCATCATGCATTTCTATTTGGCGCGATCCTGGCACACTTCTCTCGCTTCTTCTAAATTCATACATCTACGCATATGCTCGTCGGTTATGGGTGGCTCCTTATAATCCGCCCTTTTTAGTAAGCCACTAACCTGATCGATATAAATTCTTCTAGGGCGTCCCCTCCCACTCACCATTTACTTTTGCTACTTTAATTTGTATAGTTATTCTCTTTTCATTCATTCTTTCAACATGTCCAAACCACCAACGCATACCTTTCTCAATTCTAGTCTCAACATCCACTTTTAAGCCACACTTTTCCATATATATTATATTACATACTTTATTGATTATTCATGTTATATTCTCTTTATAATATGGTATTTTATAGTAAGCAAGGGAATCTACGGGTTTTTTGTAATTGCACAAAAATGTAAATGTTTAATATTCTTTTATTCCAGGTATCTTGTTTATAAAAACAGATGATTCTTTAATATTTTTGTGCTTGTGTTTTCGCAGTACACTATTTTTCTTGCGACTTTCGTTGGGCTTGTCAATGTCTCCGCTCGCCGAGACATCACTATGTGCATCAGCATCGTCACTATAGCTTAAAGCAACATGGCCCTTGATTTTTTCGATTTCGTCTGATTTTAAGCTGCTTTGTTTTTCAACTTCCATCTCTTCATCGCTACTAGGTACTGCAGTATCCTCTCCAAATTTATCAATTATTATATCAATGTTAGTAGTATTTCCATCACCATTTTGCATTTCATTCGATTTCGTACTATTTATTTGTTTTGTGATTTCACTTATCTGTTCTTTTGTTTTGTGACTTAACTCATTATCATTGTCACTATCGAGATGGGATTCATTCTCTTGGGAAAGGATTTGCTCTTCAGTATTAAAAGCATTTAGTTGTGGCTCTAGAAAATCCAAATCAGTATTAGAAATAGTTTAACAGCGGTAGAGCCCACAACAGCAATATCTGATGCACGAATGGGCCAGCTCGACTGGTAAAATACCATGACCTCACAAAAGACAGGCCTGAAGTAAAGTATTCTCCGTTTCGCCTGATGACGTAATATGGTGGCCTAATTCTAGTCCAATCTTATTAGAACATGATGGGAAGGGGAAGAGGATTTATAAGGGGAGAGGATGGACAGAAAAAGGAAAAATTATTTTATCTCTTAATCCCCTCCTCAGTCCATGAAAGGTAGGCAACGCATCTGCAACTCGTTAGGTTGTTGCAGATGCCTTTGGTAATCGATCACTTAATATTTTATACTTCTGCTCGTTTGCCACCTTGTTCGATGACAAACAAAAAGAGAAACGTAGAAGTACGCTTATAATAAAATATTTCAGTACAATTGTTTCTTACCACATTGCGTAATAGAACTAAGCATCCTTACATTGTGGATAATGGCATTAGAAATAAAAGTAAAAACATGTCGTTCAAGTAAATTCTTAAAATTTCCTATAATTCTATTTGCAGGTCCTTCTACTGTGATAGATTCTGGTCTAAAGGAGAAAATGCAATTTGTATTGTTTACTATTTAATTTATTAAATTAATCATAAAATAAATAAAACTAAATAGAATAAATATAGCGGCATTCACATAACATCAGATGAACCATTTCTCTTCCATAGATAAGAAATTTAATACAATCTAACAATCGATTAAGCATTTTATCTAAGCTAAAGATTGTATTAAGAAAAGTTTAAGTTAATGTCAGAATGGCGGATTTAAACTTGCGATGCTATCTTACGCTATAGTGTAGGTACAGTTATTACTTTAATCGTTTTAATATTTTTCATGTCTGAACATACTTGATAGTTTGTAAAACTTTACATGGTTATATTTTCATTTATATTTGGAACGGGTATTATCGTTAATACTTACTGTACTTGTTGTATAGAGTCAACAAATATGTCTAAAGTTTCTGGATTTTCAGTAACAATTAGTCCCATGTGTGCTATTAATTCATGAGCTGTTACATATAATACTCCATTTATTGGCGGTACTCCTGTGTTGAATAAGGCTTCGTATTGATATGTTGCCTAAAATTAGAGAGAATTTCAATTAGTCACATTATATATTAAACAATCTTAGCTTATTTGGTATAAATACGTAACCTGTAAATTGCTAAATCCAATCGTCATGTCTATTTTACGCAATTTGTCTTCTCTTTTACTTGTCGCTACGCCTCTTCTGTGAATTGTGTCTAAACCTCGTAGCACACCGTTTTTTAGCTTTATTTGCTGTGGAAACAAGATTAAAAGACTTCATAGCGCGTTTTTTGATGTATTTAAGTTTTTTTTGTACGAGAAAAAAAGCGGTTCACCTGGTATTGAGTGATTACCGGTGCAGGTACAA
This sequence comes from Papilio glaucus, assembly GCA_000931545.1. Classification (NCBI taxonomy): domain Eukaryota; kingdom Metazoa; phylum Arthropoda; class Insecta; order Lepidoptera; family Papilionidae; genus Papilio; species Papilio glaucus. The sequence continues at coordinate 14,005 of JWHW01012924.1, forward strand.
TTACGCATCCGTTGCCAACATGGAAAGAGAAATGAAGTGAAGAGGGATGGAACTTACTCATCAGACAAAACATAGGTGTACCTCTACTTCACTCCTCAATTATTTGAGGTCGTAGTCGTGTCGTCGAGCTGGGATTAAAAATAGTTTAAAAAACTATTTATACCATGCTAGTAACTGCAGTGATTGCGAATTTAGGAACTTGGACAACATCGGACTTCAATTTTTTCAATCTCTTCTTCATCATTTCCAAAACTTCATCTGTATAGTCATTGAGTGCGAGATATTTTTCTTTCTCATATTGCCTATAAATAAGTGCCACGAATAATTGTAAGCGAGTACTTTGAATTGAAGAGTTAAACAAGTTAGTTTCAGTAATTTTATATAGATGAATGGAAATGATAGATATGATGTAATATGACCGTTTCCGAAGATAATTTTTTAAAGAGTTTTTAATGTAAATAAATACACGTTTTTTGGTATACAACAACAATTACCGCTCTTATAATATTGAAGAAGTTAGTGAAGGTAGAGGGCGCTAGTGTGACTCTAACTATAGATAGTTGATAATCCTGCAGAACTAAAGGTGAATTTAGTCTGACATTGAGAATTTCTTCCTCCAACTATACATTGATTAAGTTTATTTGAAAGTTTTAAACGTCACGCCGAAGTCCCAAACTGGTATACACACCGATGCTACTAATAGTAAAATCAATACAAAAGGACGGTGAAAAGTATTGCTATTATCAAGTAACTTCAGCAGTCTTTACCGATGAAGAAGAATGAACGAGAATATCAATATTTATTAGAATTAATACGATATGTCAGTGAAGAAATAAAACAAAAACCAATACTTACAATAATTCGGCGTTGGCCTTACTACCTTCTAAACCAAAATACATTAGATAATCATTGAAATAATCCTTTAACCATTTGTCTAAGTCCGTTTTTAATCTGTCCAGAAACTCATCTGTAATCGTAATACTAATCGTTAATTACAGATAAAAAATAAAAATGTTAGTATGAAATTATAATAAAAACAATTTACCTATATTTTTCCGTTGCAAAGTTATAGGTTTATTTGAACTTTCATTATTTTGATACTGTAAACGGCAAAAATAAATCAATAAATGAAACAAATAAACGAGGCATAATTAAAATAATGTCAATAGGTCGGACATATTACTCCTAGAGCGGATGGCCGATGGGACCAAAAATATTCTAAAATGGCGGACACGATGCCGCAGCGTGGGATGACGGCAGGATGTATCGACGACCTGATAAAGATTGTGGGTGTGCACTGGATGAGACAAGGATGCACAGGAGGTGGCAAGACCGATGCTTATTGCGATCCCATTAGCAGCTTTACGTCTAGTAGTGTCTTTCTTTCATCTGTTGATAATAATGGAATGAAAAACCACTTACCGTCATTAATATGTCTTTTGTGACGATATCGGAAACAACAAGTTCGATCGTCAGTTTGTTCCGTAGCAGACGGTGCCGTCCCTCCATATTGTATTGCACGTTTCTTAGTAGTAATCTATTGTAAAGCAAATAAGAAAATACAAAAGTCGTTTTGCTTACATTCGACCCGGCAGGTTGGGATAATTCCCAACGGGACCGATTTTCTTTTTCAGGTGTACGTAAATAAGGAAAGGGAAAGGATTGCGTAACTTATAACCTACAGTTGGCGCTAGTAGTAAACTAACAATAAGAAATAATAATCATTATTTGAGTCAGAAGTGATCTTGGGTACTCGAGAAGTGATTTGGGGGTCGATTTTATTATTATAAAGTTAAGGATCTGAATTCTTGCCAGCTTATGTGAGTCCAAACGTTTTATTTATGATCTGGCTGTTGGAATGTCGTATATCTAGCCAGCTAGTAGGACTAAGAAGTTTCCGACATTTAGATGTTTATGTACAAGAACTCACTTGCTGAGATTTGTGCGTTCTGTACATCAATAGACAGGACGTATTAACTTGGTGCAAACCGAAAAATTTTACATCACATCACAACTGCTTAAAACAGAATTTATAACATCTGTTGCTGTATTCGCATTTGTGCTTTAGTACTTAAATTAAATTTCATTGATTCCCATAATTCTTAATTTTCATTGGCCATTACATCAACCAAAGCAAGCGTAATAAATCGAATTCTCCCTACATGCGAAACCATTTGTCGAGTTTCCTCGTCTATAAAGGAAGTTAATAAAATAATCCTTCGAGCCGGATAACCGTAAATCCGGCTATATCCGACACAGATGTTCCTACTAACGAAATTTATCTTCGTATTTGTTTCGATTTGGGTTTGAAGGCACTTGAAAAAAAAGTAAAACGAAAACGACCATGTTTTGTTGGACATCATAACTGTGGATTTTTTGATTAGATTAGATAGATTTGTACTTGTCTTTTATGATTTCATAACTTTTCAAACTCTTGGAAATATTCATAATAAATAAATATCGAGGCGTTTTAGTAGCACATCCTATTTAAAATTATAGTAATAAGACCTATATTATATTCTGGGGCGTATCACTTTTTAATTTTATTTTTGTACAAAAAAAATAATTTTGTTGTTAAAAAGATCATACTATGAATTACACAACGCGCTTATAAATAAACGCTGACTTCATTTTGTTTCGACAAAAATTACATTTAGTGTACACATGTCTAACTTACTACCTATAACATATTTCAGTTGTACTGGGGTAAACAGTAGTAATCACTGTTAGGTGTTCATACAAAAAAAATTGTTCTAAACATGCACGGGGAACTAACAACTTTAGAAACCGATGTATCTGATAAATGTAAAGCATCACACAAATTTAGTTCTATATAGCCCTCGGCTCAACGGCTATGCCACATAGCTTTAATTATTTCTTTTAGACGTGCATACAGACATACTTACTCAACTTCTTCGAATGTAGGTCTATAGAAAAGTTCAGATGGATCCGTCTTAGTAATAACACGTTCGTATGCTCCCAGAATGTGAAGATCATTGAGCGACAGCTTGGCATTGAGCACCATATTGGTTAAGTCATTGTGCAATAAGTCAATACGGAAGTGTGTGTTGTTCCTAAGTTTCATTCGGTGGAAGAATCTGAAAAAAAATGTTAATTTGCTGAATTAAAAAAATGGTATTAATAAATTAGTAGTAATGTAACCGAACGATCGACCGAAAATCGACGTTTGTGGCGATCAATGAAGGAGGTCTACGTCTAACAGTGAACGACTATTGACTGAAAGGAATATTAGGTGATGTTTAGTAAATGACTTCTGAACCCACTTACCAGAATCGATTTAGTTTTGCTTAATATATCTCGTGACAGAAACCGTTTACAATGTTAAATATATTACTGTACATAACTTTAAAGTAGGTACCATTGGTAAACGTCATCCGGCATCCAGTATGCACGAATTACAAGAGTCTCGTTTGTAGTTGTTGAACGTTTATATTCTATGCGTTTCTAAACCATCCATTCGATTATAAAAAAAAAAACCTCTTTTTTTTCAAAAAAAAATTTACCTTTTTGTGATAAACCAAAATTTTTTTTTTCATTACCTTGTTTGACACTTATCATTATATTTTGGTCAATTCCCACATTATCTTTATAAATTATTGCCTATATGTTATATCAAATATATGCTATAATATAGTAAAGTTTCATTAAAATCCATTCAGTAGTTTTGCGTGAAAGAATAACAAACATCCATACATACAAACTTTCGCATTTATAATATTATTAGGACTCTTATTGATAGTTAACAAGATATTTAAATATTATATTCTACAACACAAGCATATAACTGCATAAATACTTCTGCGCTGTTATGAGACCTTCAAGTAATATTGGCCAAGCATAGGCTCATAATATTCATAATACCATTAACCTATTTTTTTATTGCGTATTCAGCGAAATGCCTTGGCAGGCTCGTAATCTCTACATGACGTGGATGCGGACAGCCTTGGAGTATTACATTTGGACAGGCTTATTAGGGAGCTACATGTCCCGTGGACCGTGACAAATTACACGTAGGACTCCAGAGATTATAAATATATAATTTTGGTCTACCCTCGAGAAAATTCCTTATGAAATATTGGAGTTTTCATTTTTTTGTTACCATTAAACCCAATTGCTTATATTTCAGTTAAAGGATAAGAGGCACAAAAGCAACTGATAAATGGATGTTAAGCGAAAGTCACTGCATCTGAACATCTACAGCACACAAGAAACTGCAGTTCGTTATTCTTCGAGGGTTTTTGTAGGATCCTAAGGCGTATTAGTTTCAAAATGTCAACTAACTCCAACGTCAAGATTGGAATTCCTTTACAGTGCGGTTTTTGCGTAATATCCAGCTGCGCACCAGCCGCGTTGTAGATCTGTCCCCGGTATTCCCAAACTAACAAGACATAGCATCCTTCACTTTAGTTCCTTCTGTTTTTATATGTTGATTTGGATAAGAACTTACAGAATAGAATCTTCAAGCCTCATCATACTGTAACCTCCAAGATTGATTCCCGCCGGGATGAACCCGGGATCTCTGGCGGTGCCATGAACTGCTCGTTCTGCTGCACCTTTAGTTTTAAGCATCATCTAAAACGAGGAAATTATTATAAAACAAAATGATCGAGTTTCGTAAAAACATCTGCATTTTTCAAAACTGAAATCTCTTCTCTCTTTGATGTTATCCGCTCGCGCCCGTAAATGTTTTAAACTCTTTAGGAGCGGGCTTCTAGCTCGAGATATCTAATTATTTGTCTGAAAGTTAAAATAATTCATTTCAACTTACAGTCAACATTTGTTTGTCGAAGTCTTCGCTTTCAACTGCTTCTTCATATTTCTTTCGCACTGACGCGAATCGATCTACGAATAAGAAATATTTTTTTGTTAAAAATACGTTAGGGATGCCTTTTTCTAGGAAAAGGATACGAAGGGACGAAGCAATGGAGGAAGAGGCATCTCACTCAGGTACCCTTAGATCGGTGTTTTGGATATTGATTTTTCTCAGCTATATGAACTTACCATCTAATCCATCCATTGTTTCAAAATGATTTTTCGCATTTACATTCGTCCAGCATTTCTTCTTATTATATTCTTCTTCCAGTACCGACTTTGATATTAGTGGAGGTAGGCCCTCTTGTTTTCTTTTTTGTGCATCATCTGATAGATGTTCCTCTGATATTTCTTCTTGACGCACTATATCATCATTTGTAGAATTACTTAAAGTAATACGCCCAAATCTTTTTCTGTATTCTTTCCGCCGCAAATTTATACGTGCTGTAAGAATAGTCATACGAGAAAATTCAAAGCATTAATTAATATTCATTGTAAATATTTGTACTGTTGTACTTTTGGTTATAACATGTGTCATATCAAACATCTAGAAAATAATATTACAACCACGAATTCCAACTGGTAAATAAATTGCCAAAATGATTCTTATTTTTTTTATTTCGTACGCTGGAATAAAATGCGTGGTTCATTGTTATTTAAGAAGTTAAAAAAATAAGACTAAATTCTTACATTTTTTATCGTTTGATTTATTTTTTGAATCACTGTACGTATGAGAACAAAAAATTATAAGAAAAACTAAAGTTAAAATTAAACATTTTGTAATACTCGCAGACCTTGCCATTGCGTTGAAATCTTTATTTTAAAATTAAAATTTTAATGAACACTAACATAAACAGAATCATATCTAGGAAAGGAAATTTCAATTAATTTTTATTGTCGTTCTCTCTTATGCAACTACAAAGCAATGATATATTCAATCATTTTTTAAATTAAGTTAATTTTACCGGATTATAGTCAAGTTATATGTGAAATTAGTATGTAGGATAAAAATTCTTCAGAATTTATGCGCTTAGGAGATTCCTTAGGAAACGATTTACTTTTAATCAAATATCTGGTCACTATGAGGTCGATATAACATATGCTTTTTCCCAAGCCACTTCTAGTGAAAACTAGTTACAGATTTCCCGTGACTCCTAACTACCTTCATATCTCATTGTATCAATTTCATGTATGTGCATACTTAAATTTTCAGACAGAGTTTATCATATCATTTAACCTGTAAGTAGTAAGTAGTAGAAGAAAAAGAAAGTAAAATTAAAACATATTTCACTTTGAATGAGATTATTGAAATTAAGATGTTATAACTGTTATGTATAGGGAGTTTTTAAACGACCGCTTGCTTAGTACAGACTGCTTTTATTCCGTCACTGTCATTTGTTGGCGGGCGCAGCCGCCTGTTCCTAAACACGCATATTACTTGCGCATATCCAACAATAACAGGTAGTATTTTACATGTAATTCTTCGAGTAGCTGACAATGAATGTGATTTTACGCAGTCTTTTGTAGTTTCATTGGACGCACACAACCCAACAGGTATACCTGCTTGTCTCACTGCCATTTGTTTATTTATTTATGTTTTCGATTGATCTGATTAATTTGATATTTCTGAGTTCAAGTGGACATCTGATAATCATTCTAGCAATAAAGTCGCATATATAGTTATAAAATCTCATCATCATCATCATCATCATCAAAATATACTATCGTTTAAAAATGTTGTAGAGCAAATTGAATGTATAGTTGAGAATAAACGACGCTCAGTAGTTATCACGTAGAAATACCGTATTGTGCTAAACGGTAACAAAATAGAAATTTACTCCGTGTTCAATTGTATGAAATCCTGCAGAGAAACTTAACTTGTGCTATCAAGGTTAGATTGTAAAAATATTTCTTTTATCTTTTAATTAAATAACTTGATGAACTTTCCGTTGTAAAACTTTACAACATAGTTTAATGAAACATTCCCATTCCAATGTCATTGAAACTTTGAAAATTGCTGGAATATGAATTACTTTACAATTTTATTAGTAGTTTTTGAATTAATATTAGAAAACTATTTAATCTTTTCTGATGTTGGATCTGATGTTTTGAATTATTATAAGAGTGGTGAGCGTTGACATTTAATGATAATAATATATGTATAACTAGCGGCAACCACCCACTTCGCTGGGTATGGTCCAATTATTGATAACATATTATAGAAAATAACAGTTAATAGTAACGTAATATCGATTAAATATATTTTCAATCACCGTATCTTTTAAACCCCTACAACCATCCATATGCATTCGCCATAGTGACATGGGAATGTTGAGGTTACTACCACCCGTAATCATAACTGATCTGTGATGTATAGTTTAGGCTAAAGAGTGAAATATTGTTTATATTTTACGCTCACGTCCATTTTATATAGATATAGGCATGTATGTACCGACACAACTTAGTGGGAACAAGGTAGACAGTAATAAATGTATAATATCCTCTAATTGTTACTTGACTTCAGGTGAACATTGCGTCGCATTATGATATAAAATAAAGAATATCTTTCTACCATTTTTAATATTTAAATATATTTTTTGCAAACAGAAACAGTGAACAACTTTCATAAGCAATGGGAACAACACAGAAAGTCTTACGAGAATGCTTTAGGAGTCGTAAGTAACTCATATTTTAGTTATTTTTGTAACTTGGACACTTCTAGAGAAAGATACGGGTTTTGATTAAAGTTACGCTTCGGTTTGAACATGAAATCCACGATGACGAATACCGTGAGCCTTGTTTTGTGTATGTAGTAAAAAATGCACGAAGTAAATAAAACGTACCACAATACTTCATTTTCCTTAATTACACATTAAAGATAAAGTCAAATATTTTACATCAGTATATGTAGCATATGTATTTTATTTAATAAATATATTTTGATTTACAACAAAAACTACATAATGTGCAAATCCAAAAGTATATTATGTGTAATTGATGTTACATATAAATAATTATATTAAAACGGATAGATAATTGGCAATTGTCATTGGTTTTATTTAATTTATACACAGGCGTTGCGAGAGAGTTTTGGCAAAAAAACAATTAATACCATCGAAAGAAAAATGGAGAGTGATTGTAAACTATCTACTGGAGTCTATATTTTTGATAACATTGTACACGTGTAAGTATTACAGTTCAGTGATAATCGCAATAACATAAACAACCACGACATCATGAAGTCAGAGTTAGTCATTTAATAGAAGTAGGATAATGACGAGGAGAATTGGAAGGAACAGGGGCTGTAGCCGAAAGCTGCTCTTAGGATTATTGCACTTGTTCAATGTTTTGGAACAACCTTATAAAATATGTATCTTTACGTTGAAAACTTGTTCGGTCTTATACAGGTGATTTGATTTTGGATGTGTAGTTTAGATCTTATTATTTATTTATAGGAAGCCGGCCCGGATTCGCTCGAACCTTAAGATTTTTTTATTGGTGATTTTTTAATTATTGGTTTAATATTTCAGTAGTTAAATAGTATAGATAAAGTATTACGCTACTAGAACAAGAGTTTTGCTAAAAATATGGTTTCGATCCCTGTTCGATTTAAGACCTAACATGACTGGATAGTAAAAACGCGATATGTCTCTAATCTATACATATAGAAAAATGAATGAGTACTTATTTCCCTTCGTCCGACGTCACTTATTCTTTTTTATATTTGTTATTGTCACGAGAAAGTTCTTATGAAATAAAAAAGTTAAGAAGTTGTTTATTCCCTATATACTCCAAAACAGAAGTACTAATGAAATTTGTAGGGAATGTTCAGATTGGCCTAACGAGTGATCTTGTGATTTGGTTTGGTAGTAATCTGATCGATATAAATAGTGCTTGCTACCCGAGCGAAGCCGGGGCGTATCTCTAGTATCAAAAATAAATTAAAACGACGACGAATTGTTATACGATTTTCTTTATCAATGTTCCATTCGCAGGTTTTTCCAAGACATGCGTCTCACTGAGTTGCCGCATTTGAAAGAACCGGAAATAAGTTTTCTACTAGCGTGGAATGCTCTTTCTGTTGAAGCGGAGCTGGGCAAGATGATTATTGAAACCGAGTATTTTATGATGCGAAACACTTCGGATGTGTTGTCCACAGATCAGGATCCATATAACAATTCACCATTTGTTCTGCAGCAAGTTCAGGATGAAGGATATTTGGCGTGAGTAAATAAATGACCAAAAAACCTTTGCGTATCAATATAGACGTGTAAAAGTGTTAGTGTAATTACAGTCGGTTCCTTGTAGTTTAACGTTTAAAGGTAAAAAGTTTCTCTTGTTTATAATATAAGGGGGCAAAACAGCAAGCTGGCCACCTGACTGGCCAAGCGACCACCAATCATAGGCATCTGCAAAAAGCTAATGAATTGCAGATGCGTTGCCTTCCTTTAGTGGACAGAGGAGGGGACAAAATGAAAAAAAATATATTTCCTTTTCCTATTTACCTCTTTCTCTCTCCTTTCCATTCTTCCCTTATTACAAAAGGATTTATAGGGGAAGACGAGTAAAATTAGGCCTCCGAAACCTAACTCACCAGACTAACGCAGAATACTTCTGCTTCACGCCTGTCTTCTGTGAGGTCGTGGTATTTCACCGATCGAGTCGGCCCATTCGTGCAACAGTGCTCTGCCACTAGTACTGAGTTACAATTATAATAAAACAACAATATTATTGTATTTTAATAAAACATTTCAGGATCATAGCTGAAGGTTGCTCTATTAATGGTTTCGCTATAGCTAGATTGAGCGGACTCACCATAAATTTAGGACACGATACGTTTGGAATCCGAAATTGCAAATTCAGCATTGAGGTATTATTAATATTTTCACATAGTTAATGGGATAATGCTTATAATGTCAGAATATAAGTATTTATGCATTTACCACAAAAAAACGAAATACCTCTTTGGGTTAAAATCCCCTTGGGCCCCTACATTAATCAAATGACTTATATTAGTGGTAAGCTTGTGTCGATACCTACCGTCGTTTCTTTAATTGTCAACTTTTTAGAAAACG
>JWHW01012947.1:12120-32586 GCA_000931545.1 Papilio glaucus
CCCTCTACATTCATATCCAAAATTCTCTTTGTCACATGCGATTCTTCCCTTCTCATAACATGACCATACCATGCTAACCTTTTGCTTCTTAACTTTTCCACTATCGGTGCTACTTTCAGGCTTCCTCTAATATACTCGATTCGTACCTAATTCATTCGTGTTACTCCACAAATGATGACTCAATGAATATAATTAAAAATTCTTACATTTTCATCGGAGTAAAAGATAATTCTTTCTGAGGCAGATTTTTCGTTACTTCTTTCCTGGAAAACATTATCATGTATTAGTTGAGAAAAACTATGGGGTCCGCTGTAGCGGACAATACATTCTGTAGAAAGCTGACAGAAACTTGAAGTTTTTTCTAACTTTCTTTTCTTGCTTTGTCTATGCAAATATGTACGACACGCTTCGGTTAAGTTAGCATAGCCTTGCGCGTTAGGTTTACATAGACCACGTGCACGAGCCGAACGAACAGACCGCGGCAGCGGCTGGCGTGTGCCAGAAGCGACTCTCAAGGCATATAAAATTTATTTTTTATTTTTCGCAGGAATGATGCGTTACCATTTGATAGGAGTGGGGATCTCCCTCTCTCCCCCGCCCTCCACCCTCACAATTCCTGCCAACGATTTCACATTACTTTTATAACTTCAGCTATCCACATTACACAATTTTATTTCACTTTATCTCACCATTTTCACAAATTACAACATTTCAAATAATAGTATTGTAAGTGTAATGGCCTCTATGGATGGTAAATGACGTTTGTTTGTTTACAAAAATTATATCTTGCTATTTAAAAAGGTATACATACTTTATTTTAGCAGAAAGTCCCTCATAGCCTTCCATCTTCCGTTTGGACGCAGACTTGCCGATGACGGGGGTTTTCCCATGTTCGGGCACCGTGGCGGGAGTGTTCGCGCTGCCCGACACCATCTTGCGTAAGCCGCTGAGCATTCCTGCAAATCGAAAATATTAAACTGGTTTGAACAATTCTGCCTTCAAATCTTGACACCCAAAACAACGAGCTCACCAGTTGCTATAGTTATCAAAATAATATTTTATACCAGGCACCACTAATTAGTTTCATTCGGGGTTCCTTTTTTAAAATAATGTGACTCGCGGATATTTACATTATGACATTTGACAATAGCAAATATAAAACGTGAGATAAAATTTAAAACCTAAGCGACTTCGTCCGCGTTGAAATCATTAATGTTGTTTCGTAGACATACAAAGGCAAAATATTCCCGTGCCGAATATCGTCTAACCTAGTTTTCACTTCAATAAAGTACGCAAATGCCTCGATCGGTGAAATACCACGACCTCACAGAAAACAGGCTTGAAGTACTCTGCGTTTCATCTGATGATTGAGGTGCCGGGAGAATAATTTCAGTCCTCTTCCATTTCCCACCCTTACCTGATAAGGATATGATGAGATTGGGAAGAGGATTGGACTGGGAGAAGACGAATTGGGAAAAGGGAAATACTTTTACCCGTCAATCCCCTCCTCTGTTACCATTAGAGGTGGGCAGCGCATCTGCAAATCCCTTGCTTGTTGCGAATGTCTATGGGTAGCTGTCACTTACATCGAGTGACCCGCTTACTCGTTTGCCGCCTTCTTCCATAAAAAAATAATTTATCTGTATAGATTGTATTTACGATCCACAGATATTAGGTTAGGGATTCATAATCTGAATTAGGCAATTTATGTAATGGTTTAGATAAATTTATCTCTGTAGTTTTTCTAGTTCTGAGAACCCATTAAGATTAAGATATTGATTACAGGATCAAACATGAAGATAAAATTTGTGTCCGTTGTAAATAGGCCTTTGCAGTCAAAGTTCAAAAAAGTTCACTGGTCATCTTATACAAACACACCAGTGTGTGTTTGTATAAGATGACCAGTGAACTGAAAATAAAAAAAAATCACCAAGTGGTAGATAGTACGTACGATTAAGTGAACCGCTTCGTCGCTTCTTTCTCCGTGCCTGGTGCATGTCGCAGTCATCATCCAGCTGCGTCATTAGCTCCTCCGTCAGTACTCCTATGTGCTGAGAGTTCTCTATAAACATCTGTAACAAAATGTTACTTAATTATTCAACAAATATTTAGGACAGTCTCTTTTTGGGTGATATCTTTAGACCCAGGTAGGAAAAGTGCTACCGCTGTTAAAACCAAAATAAAACTGGTCGAGTTTTTTTTATCTAAAAGCTTGTGATTTTGGCCTCGGGAATTGCCTAAAAATATAACCAAAACATAAAAGCTGCCGCAGTTATTGTACAAATCCTGTACCATGTCCACACAGAATACTGACGTAGTAGAGATTTACATTTTGTCACCCAATTCCTACTAACGCATCGCATACATGGGAACGCATTCAATGTACGATTAGATGTATGCGGTTCTTTTTGAATAAAAGATATTAACTAACCGACTACCATTGGACAGCGAAGGGGACACGGAAGGATATTTCCTTTACCTCTCCATCCCTTGTCAAATTGTATTCCCCTTGCCATCCTTTTTTTATTAGATAAAGGACATACCCTTCCTAGGTAAAGGGACTTTAGGTAGGCCTCCGGCACCTCACTCATCAGACGAAATACTTCACTCCTGTCTTTTGTTGTCGTGGTATTTCACCGGTCGAGCCGGCCCTTTCGACGTGATGAACAGATGTTGGTGTTGCGGGCTCTACCTTAAGTTATTCGCACGCGTTAGCTATCTTGTATATCTTGCTTATGAGGCAACATATTACGTGTGAATGACATAGCAAAGTTTAATTGTGTCACAGGTTAGTTGTCCTATAACATGCGGCAGTTATACGAGTTCATTAAAGTGTCAGTGCCAGGCTTTACTATTGAAATATACACTCACGTTTTTTAATAAATTGAACTAACGCAAATAGGCTGGCCAACTTCATAATAACCTGTCATTAACTAAAGGCTAGGAAAAATACATTTTCGGGTAACGGTAGGCAACGCATCTTCAACTTTTCAGATTGTTGCTGATGCCTTTGGCTAATGCTCACTTAATATGGTGAACTGCTTGGTCATTCGCCACCTTCTTCCATAAAAAAACTTATTCTATTATAAACAATTAAATAGTTTCGTTTAGTTTAGTAAACTAAATCGACTTTATGCCGTTACGAAGATAATTACCTCATATTTCAACTAAATTATAGCTAAAAGCTTTATTAATTATATAGCTAAAACCATCCTTATGAATTAAGTCCATGTATTGGTGTACAGTGTATGAAAATACGTTCAGTAATTGAGTATGAACAGTAAGACGGAGGCGACGACGTTGTATCAAAATATGTAGAGATTATATCTGGTGTTCTTAGCAATCCTTTTGGAATCCCTACATCCAACGGCGTACGTCTAGGGTTTGATGTAATATAGGTCATCAAAAAGCTTAAATGCTAGTAGGAATTGAAAACGTTCGATGCATTACAATTCCGCAGATCTAGCTATCCTTTTATCTTTCCTAAGGCTTCGCTATTCATACGGCTTTAATGTATTATATCACCACGGTTACGCTTTATTCGATAATGAAACCTTTAACAAAACATTTCATACGATTTATTTATTAATATTACATAAAATATTTAAAGTTATCCTTGTGAATTCACTCAATGTACAATTAAATATGTCCTCTGATACAATGTTAAGAGTGCGTAGCGCTCGCGTCAGGGGCGCCTCAGATTAGTGCAGCCACGAGGTACAGCCGGCAACTGAGGCCGACGTCGCCGCCACACATACCTGTCCGTCACATTCAAACACACCAACTCTAATATGTTGGCGTTATGTACCTTGGCTAAACTCTCAGCTCTTTGTATTCAACCACTAATATAAACAAGGTTGAATATATAAGCGGGTAAAAAGGATATATTCCAAAGAGCCTCAAATATTAAAATCTAACAAATTTGTTTTGTAGTACCCAGATGACTTCATTACTTTCGACTTGGCTTCGCACCAGTGTTATATAAAGCGATAATCGCTGTAATATTTGTGAAACCACGAACAGTACGTTTCATAAACCCTTAATTTCTGTTGACCTTATACAGCACTTATCTATATGATCACGGAACTATATATCATTTTGTACGACAAATAACGAACTATGAACTGATAGATAAAAACAATATTTCCTGTTAAACAGGACGGAAGGACAAAGTACTAGCCCAACATGAGGCATGTTCCAGTATTTATAAAAAAATACACGCTCACGCCCGTAACTCAGAGGGGTAGGTAGAGATTATGGACTTCCATTCGGCGCGATCCTGGCACACCTCTCTCGCTTCTTCTACATCCATACAATTACGCATACAAGCTCGTCGGTTATGGGTGCTCCTTATATCGCCCTTTTTTAGTAGGTCACTAATTTGATCGATATAAGTTCTCCTAGGGCGTCCCCTACCAACACTGCCACTCACTTTTGCTACATAAATTTGTTTCGTTATTCTCTCTTCATTCATCCTTTCCACATGCCCGAACCACCGAAGCATACCTTTCTCAATTCTAGTCACAACATCCACTTTTAAGCCACATCCATTTTCATCCTATCATTTATTTTTAATCCTATCATTCAGTGTCACGCCTAACATACTTCTTAAGGATCGCATCTCAACGGCATTAACTCTACTAGCATGCTTTTCCTGCCAAACCCAATTCTCACTTCCATACATTAAAGTGGGGACTACAGCATTGTGTATTGTCAGACGAGCCTTCATAGACACATTCTGACTCCTCACTACTGTACCTATAGCCCCATTCAACTTATTTCCTGTATTCACTCGTCGTTCAAAATCTTTAACGTTTCTACCATTTCTACTAAGCATACATCCCACAAACTCCTGTTCCTCTTCCACCTGTTCCATTTTTGCCGATAACATTTATATCAATTTCTTACTTTTTTTCTTTTCTCTCAAATAACTTTCTTTTCTTCAAACACTTTCGTTTTGTCTACAATTATCTTTATACCTCTACCTTCAAATTAATCATTCATTACATTCAGCATAAATTTTAAGTCTTCCGCCGAGGACGCAAACACGACCTGGGCATCGTCGTATAAGAGACATTTTACAAGTAGCTCACCCATTCTTAATCCACAAAAGTCTTTCAAAGCTTTCAAACAATCATCCAGAAAGAAATTAAAAAGCCATGGGGATGCTACACAGACCTGTCTTACACCTTTAATTCCAGTATTTACATTTAAAAATGATAAGAAGTTTATAGTGTAGGTTTTTACTTTTCGATAAAAAAGTTAACATCTATTTGAGTAATATGAATGCAAAAACATTTCTGAAGCTTATTTTAGATTCATACAAGAGATTTTAATTAACACTTAACTTTAGGATATACCCTGAGAACATCAATTCTAGTGACTTAAAACTCACCAAGTATCAATGTGACCAACCATAGCCATAATGATTCTTTAGTTTTTAATTTAAATAGTTCTTTCAAAAGATATTCAAAGGTTATTACTTACTTTAATAAGTGCAACATGGTGTTCCAGCCTCTGAGCTGATGATGCAGCAGGCAAGGGCATAATACTGGGCGCCATCACTATGGCAAGGTTCGATGAATCCATCAAATTGTCTTTGTGTCTTGATGCAATAAAATTAAGTAGCTATAAAATAAAATTTGTTTTTAAATGAAGGAGAAATAAATTTATCTCATTTTAAGTGAAAGTACCAGCAATAAACTTATGGAATAATGTAATTCTGAAAACAGTGTAATAACTCAATCAAAAAGTTTTTTTGGAAAAAAGTTTTCTTTATTGGTTCTACATTAAACCCACTACATTGTCAAAGTTCTATAATGGCTATGCTACTCCTTTTGATTACCAATTGGCCATTTGGCTTTCAAAATACCTCTTAGATTTTCTTTATCCAAAAATCTCTTAATCTGGTTCTATGGCTTTTGTAACTATTGTAATCATAGGGTTAAGAGTGAAAAAAATATAATTAAAAAAGCAGTATAACAAAACAATATAAATGAAGTAGATACAGTTACCAAAGCTGCTGTGAGGACAATATAGAACCCCATAAGAATCAAAACAAGAACGGGGTAGAGGAGGGTAAGAACAGAAATTCAACTAGTTATTAAAATAAACCAAAAAACCCTTACAACATAGTTTAACAATAAAACATATTTTTGTCAAATTGAAACAAAGTAGTATAAAATGTTATTAAGATCACCCTTTTCCCAATTATGTGGGGTCAGCACAATACAATGATAGTCCATACTGTATGGTTTTGACTACAGTTTTTGCACCAAGTCTCCACAGAATTTAAAAATTATAAATTTTTACTAAATAATAAAAATATCAATAATTTTTGTGAGAATATTTGATACATAAAAGCTAATGCTTTTATATATCAAATATTCTTAGGAAAAAACTATCATACCTCCATTATATAATGCAGTAAATGAACATGTAGTACTGGCAGCAGCAACAATGTGTGTAAAATAGGTTTGAGACCATCTTCTCCAGCGGTCACCCTGCACCGAAGTAGTAAATCCTGCACTTCCGCACTTATAAGAGGTTCTGGTAAGCATCGCAGGTAGAGCTTAAGCACACTCGCCACATCTATTGGATGATGGCCCTCCGATACGCAGCCCCCAGCATCTAAAAGTCGCTAAAAATAAATGAAACAACAATTTAATACAAATATTTAGGAATTTATGTAGTGAAACTTACTCAATAATTTGAAATAACTTCATACTTCACTCGCAAATACTTGTTGGTATATAGTATCCATTGGTGGGACACAGATTTTTTTTAATTGAATAGGGTAGTAACTAATAAGAATTTACCTTAATGTCTTTTTGGCGCGTTTGTGAACCAGCTTTACGGAATAAACCCTCCACATTAGCATTCGCACGTAGAATAGATGACATTTCACTCACTACATTAGGAATACTTAATGTACTACCACAACAAATTACACTAGATGATGGAACTTTAACTATAGGTGCTCCAAATACAGTTTTATGGTCCTGTAAGACAAAACACAAGTCGTGAGACAAAAATAATATAGCGCTATGTCAAATTAATGCTTTCGCATTCAGAAATATTTACTTTCACATTCTTTAATATAATTTTCTTTAAACGATGTTTTAAACCAGCTTTCTTTAATTCACCAACTATTATTGATTGTAATTTGCCATGATTGATTCCGTCCGATATTAACATTTTAATACTGTATGGCTGTATTTAGGGTTCATTTGCAAAAAGTGATGTGTGATTCAAATTGCTTATTTAAATTGTCTTATTCGTTACAAGTTACGTTCCGATTACGATTATTACGTTTTACCATTATTTCATTTTGTTTTTTATTCAGCTTAATTTCTATTATCTATTTATTAAATAACAAAAACTTGTAAATATTTAACAAGTCCGTATTTTTTATTTGATTAAGATTGACGATTTGCGTTACATACATTTTTATATTATGTTAGATTTTTTAGAGTAATTTTTAGAGTACAATTTTCTGCTATTCTATTGTATAAAAAAATATTTAATTATCAATCTTAAGCAAACCAAATTCCTACATAACTTGAATATTAATGATGGCTGAATTATTTATAGAGCTTTTCACATTAAATATCATAATCAGCACTTGTGTGTCACGTCAAGTCAAAGTAAAATGTCAAATGGTATATAAATAAAAATAAATCAAATAGCAAAATACTACGTATAAATATTTTATAAACAACAATTGTTAGTCTTATTCAATTATATCCTTACCTTTAAAAGAAGTTTTACTTTTCACAATGATTGAACTTTCAGCAAAGTTAACTACTGGTACTGTTTACCTAGCTGGTGAAGCATTAGAATGTTGTATTACATTTTGTCACACTACTCAACCTGAACACAGGAATTCGCAAAGCCACAGGTACATTCTCTATTGTCCACTACGATATTGTTTTTGTGAAATATTATAAAATAGTTATTTTCGGCAGTGATATTTTAGAAAATTTGGCATGGGCTTCCGCGCAAATACACTGTTTTTATTCGACATCGGGTAATCCAAGCGATAAATCTCTTTCTATAGAAAAGACAACAGCGCTCGAAGTAACATCATGTGATATTGGTGATGTAGTTTTCCACACAAAACCTAAAATACTGTTTTGTGACCTAACAATTCCACTTGGAGAAACCAAAACTTGTAAGTATCCTTAACTGTATTATTACAAGGCACGTGTTAATAGTAATTGGTCATATAGACCTAGGTCAGCTACTAGTTCAATATTTATTCTTGTACACCTATTTTTGGTATTAAATAATATTCCACAAACATGGAATTTCTAGCCATACCAGTTTCAATCTCACAGTAAAATTACAAAAAAAATTATCTAAAATTTAAGAATCACTTAAATTCCATTAAATAAAACTATTACACTTAAATAAAATTAGTTATTGTGATTAATACAATTCAGGTAATTAAAATTTACAAAAAATTCAGTTTGGTACAGAGAATCCCTGCCAATAGAAGCTGCCCCATCATACAGAGGCACAACAATTAAATATTCATATAAAATAACAATTGCAACACAAAAAGTTGGCTCACATATAAAAATGGTAAGGATACCATTCAGAGTGCTCCCAATCAGCCCTATTATGAATATGCAGGACTTGGCAGCTCTTTGTGGTAATGAAACTACTGAGGATTTGCAGCCTACAAACCCTTTTTCAGAAGAAAGGAAGGTAGAGACACCTTTGACAATGGCCTTGCAGGTTCTCCAGGTATGCTATTTAGTTCATGTTCAATCTTCATTCACTAGGGAAACATTTTAACATGTGATTTTAATATTTAAATATCTGCATGTGATTTTAATATTTAAATATCTGCATGTGATTTTAATATTTAAATATCTAATTATATAAAATATAATAATAAAAAGTTACCAGTTATAACAATAAGTAACTTAAGTCTAAACACAAACACAATCTCGCAATACAACCAATAAGTCTACTAAGTCCATCGAAAGGTAGGAAGAGTAAGAGACTAAGCCCTATGGGAATCTAATTAGGGAAATACTTATCAGGAATTTTATAATCATAAATAAAATAGGATTATGCAAATATAAGAGGAAGAATATAAGTTTTTACTATTTTTCAGAATCTTACTGCAAGGAGGAGTCCAAATTCATATATGATAACCAATACTAGAGGTAAAGTTGGTAGGTTCTGCCTGTTCAAGTCAGCATACAAATTGGGAGAAGACATAGTTGGAACTTTTGATTTCTCTGTTGGCACTGTGACATGCATGCAGGTATATATTTGTAATTGTTTGATTGGGATTGGGATACCACTAACCATGGGGTTTTTTTAATAGAGATCCTCAAATTATCCTAAGTTAATTGCTATAGGGCTTTGAAACATATGAAAATAATATTTTAATGGATATGTAGGTATATGACTCAAAATTTGCGTTTCAAGTTTCAACCTTCCGCAGTTGATACTGATGGTGTGCCTCTTGTTAACCACTATTCTAAAATGAATATTTTCAATAAGATGGCCTGATATTCTGGTCAAGGATATGGAAACTTGATGGATTTGAATTGTAGCTTGTGATTCTTGGAGCCCAATGTCTAGGGAGTGCATTTTTTGACTTATCAGTTACTCATCAAAATGATCTAAATTCGTGATTCATTGCAATGTTCTAGTTCACTTCAGTAGAATATCACCACACAAGTTTTCCCTGATTTATTGTAAACATTTACTAAATAATGAATTGTTGCAAGTATATCTTAAACCAATGGCACCTTTGCAGGTTTCAGTATCACTACAGCCGGAAGAAATACTAAAATCAAAAACACCAGCAAAAAATGTTAACAAAGAGTCCAGCAGCAGATCGATGACAGTGGCGCGGTACCATGAAGTGACACTTGGTTTGAGTCATTCTGAGCTGATACTCCCAATTCCTCTACACATCACACCAGCATTTGAAGTTAATGAAGGTAAAAACATTCACTTCACTCTTCAAAAGAGAAAAAATTAATGATGTACTCTAAACTAAACCAAAAATACATTCAAGGAAATTTACTCAAATTAAACGATAATTTAAAAAAAAACTTTCCTAATGGGTTGAAATAACGCTACATATTAAATTAAAAATAACATTGGAAATAAACAAAACAATGTCTGCAAAAATGTTCTTATGATTTTACCATTTTGAATTTGAGATGGAATATATTTATCTAAAAGTATATTGCAAAAATAAGTAATAATAAATAACAGTAATATGGTATGGTTTCTTACCAATACTTAAATTTAATATCAGTGTGTCAAATATGAATAATACATTTAAAATTTAAAAAAAAAACCAGCTTGTTTTTTCCACTTTACAAAAGGTTATTATTTGACAAAGATTTAGTTTACATTTTTTTATTACAGTATCACTAAGATGGCGGCTTCATTTTGAATTTGTGACTACAAATGAAAAACTTTGCCCAAATGCAGAAGAGAAGGATTGGAATGCACCACTAAATGTGCCTATAGAAACAATGGTTTGGAATCTGCCAGTAAAAATATACTCAACATTACCCAAGCAAATCACACAACATTCAGTGAGCAGTGATGCTTATACATTATATATTAAATAAACTAATTTGTCCTTCATTCATTATAAATAATAATTCTTAATTAATTAGATAATAATAAATCCGTAAATAATGAATTCGACAAACCTAGAAATTAAATAGTTAATGTCATTTCCAGTTACCTGTTTTATCTAAAATAAAATAATACATATTGTTGTAAGGTCTTCCCCTGTCTTCACAAAAATATCGCCTTCTGACCAATTAAGTTTGATGAAAAACCAGTAGTAATTGCAATGTGTGTGAGCAGTTATTTTTTTTAATTAAAATAATATTTTTTAATTAAAGTTAACTTTTATTTAATTAATTTTAAATTTATTTACATTTTTAACCTATAAATATTCTATGTTATTCTGTTCAATCATCTCCTGGTTCTTTGTCCCAATCTTTCATTTTTGCACCCATCATAAAGTCATCCCTGGAAACAAAAGGTTTTCTATTGTAAAATAAAATTAATTATCAACAAATGACAATTAATTTGCGTAAAATAAGAAGGAACTGGAGAAACAATAGGCATTTAAATACGGTATGAATGGAATTGAAAAAATGAATACTTTAAATTATAAAAAGATGTATAAAAGGTAAAAGATAATACTAATGTATAATGTTAGAATGGAGATATGGAAATTGATTATGCAATTCCTGCTCATATCCTCCTGTAATCTATAAAGCATGGGCAGTCTAGCAACTTTGTATCTTGTGTTCAAGGCAGTCCAGTTTGAGGTCTTGGTCAATCAGCCTCTTAGCTTGCCAACTAAGACTAACTTAACATTCTAATGACAAAAGTTCTGGAAGTCATAATTTTATAATTAATAAGAAAAATACCTTAATGCACTCCATTTAGGTTTTTCAAATTCAGGTTTAACTTCATTTTTCAAAGACTTAGTATGTTCATCTACAATTATTGACTTTGTCTGTCCCATAAGTGTATCTAAAAATGCACGTTTATCAAACTTTTTCAAAATCTTCTCCTTTTTGGCTTCTGTCAGATCTTTATCCAATTCCTTCTCCATTGTTTTTTGTTGGTTTCTTACCGCATTGAACAACTGTACCACACCTTTTGTAGCAATTTTTGCTAAGAGTCTTTCTCTATCTTTTTCTAAGATATTTGGTTTAACACGTATAGTTGATTTTTCTTCTTTCTGAAATTTAATGATAAATAATAATAATAATAAATAATAATAAATTTCTTTATTTTTGATAATGATAAAGGATTAGTGTAAAACAAACATTAAACAATGTATTTAAAATATTAGTAAATTATGGATATTTTTTTTTGTTTTAACCAATCCATACCTTACTATACTTAAGGTTGTACAAGTTAAATCATGTTGACTTACAATAATAGTTAGAAGGAATGGAATTGTAAGGGTACATTCCAAGATCCAAAAATAAAAAGAAAATAAACATGTTTTATATATATATATATATATATATATATGTATATATATATATATATGTATATATATATGTATATATATGTATGTATATATATTGATCATTAGGAAAATGTTCCTTAAACTTTATTTGCGGCTTTAAAAGACATTTCATTTGGGTTGGGATACTCAGCTGTGGTGTTAACAATTTACTGTTTGAAAATAAGAATATTTTCTCTACAGATTATCATCCGATATTAAGTGATCACTACCAATAGGGATTTGCAACAAGGTAATGAGTCGCACTTGCATTGCCTACCTATAATGGTCAGAGGACTGGATATATATAAAAAGGATATTTCCTTCCCTTTCCCATCTTTTCCTTATTAGATAGGAAATGGCACAGATGTAGATTTAGGACTCCGGCACTCATCAGGCGAGATGCAGAAATATTTCTACTCCATGCCTGTCTTCTGTGAGGTTGTGGTATTTCACTGGTCGAGCCGGCCTAGCCGTTGCTGTCAAAATACACCCTTGCAGGGCAGTTAAAAGAGATATATATATAGCTGGGAGTAAAGGGATTGAGTTGCAATATTTTGACCCACGAATAACAAGCTTTTACTGTAGTTCATAATAAAGTAAAACATAACCTTACCTTTTTCTTTTTAGGAGGCTCTGTTGGCACAGTTTCTTCTTTTTTAATCTCAGTTTTTACTTCCACACTTTCTCCAACAACTTCAAAAGCCGGTTTCTCAACCTTTTCTTTTTTGAGTATTTCTGAATGTTTCTTAGCTCTTGATAATACTAAAGTTTTCTTACTTTTTGGCTTACTTGTACCCAAAATCTTGGCCACCGAATCAGCCCATCCTTCATTTGTTAACATTACACCTTCGCCATTACTGCCGCCTCCTCCATCACTGTCAGATTCTTTCGTAGATATTTGGTCTTCGTCGCTTTCGTCTCCTTCATATTCTGATTCATTATCTGAAACTATACGAAAGATTGTAATTATTTTGTTGTTGTTTGTTTATTATAATATTACATGACTTACCTGTTACTTTAACAGCTGGTTTTGTCATGGTAGAAATAACCATATTTTTTCTTGTTATAATTATCCAACTCTTTGCTTCTTCAACAAAAATTTTAGCAAAGACACACGCGGTATATTTTTGTTCTTAAAGTCTACGTCTAGTATTAAACAGTTAAAAACACAATGACAACCACGTGTTTATTATTTAGTGTCATTGAGAATAGACAACGATAAGATGATAAGATAACAAAAACCAGAAAGTATAGAACGATATAAAAATATTCATTTTTTCAATAATTTTAAAGGCGCTGGGTTCTTACCCATTTGGGTCAATAGAACTGTTCATGACAAACATTTCTGTAGTAGTCTGTGATGACAAAGTATTGCTACAATACTTATAAATTCCTTATAAGTTTTATCCATTAATCTTTTCCGAAATGTTAAATAAATAAAAGAAAAAAAAATATTACAGTCCAGGATCCATGGTGTTAGTAACAATGATCTTACAAAATATGTTAGTATTTCTTAATTAAACCGGTTATATGTAATCGCCGTGACTTTAATTGTGTGTGTAAATGGACACGGGTCCAGTGCCGCATAATGTCCCTGTCCACGTCCAGTCTCCCCACCACTGTCCTCAGGAGGCACTTGGAGGTGCCTGCACCCATTGCAACAGGGATGCTATACGTCTTCTGATGATAGCTGAAAAGTTATCCACGCCAGCCGTGGCTAACACCCCTGAAGCACTGTAGTAGCGCGGCAGCCCCAACAGCTCCCTGAAGGCTCTGTTATATTGGGTACAAAGGGTCCTTTATGCTCTTTAGTTTAGAACAGTGTGCAAAAGCTGCGCTGTGGGAAAGCATAGCTCGAATGCAAAGGGCCCTGCGCTCCTGTTCCATGCCCATATTGTCCTTTAGCGACTTCGTGACCCAAATACTTAAAGCTGTGTGTTTGTTCAATGGGAATATCATTGAGCCTTACAGGAGGAACTTTATAGGACATATTACCAGCCTTAAATACAAGTAACGCACTTTTTGTTGTATTGTACCCAAATCCACGAGCCACAGCAAACCGCTCGCAGATGCTCAAAAGTTTATTAAGATCACTTATTGATGGGCACAGCAGCACCATATCTTTAACTTATATTGTTGAAAACTAGTGAGTTAATTTTTTTTTATTTTATACTGGGCCAGCGCGGTGGATTATACGGCCCCTTCCCTCTCTCGGAGAGAAGGCCTGTACCCCTGCAGTGGGGAATATTCTAGAACTTATAAATATGTAACAAATTAAGCAAAGATAAAACTTAAAGATTATTTTCCTAAGCAAGTACGTTAATTTACTATTTATCAAACACATAAGTTCAATCTTTTAAAACTAAACTAAAAAATAACTTGCCTTAATGTTTTGTTATAGTAATTTACGTCATCTATAAGAGATGTATGTACACTTTATACCTCGGTTAGCAATTTAGGAATAATCAATAAACTTGACGGATAACAACGGAACGTCAAATATGTTTAAAAATAAAATACAGCTGATCGCCTGAGTGAAGTGTTCGGTGTATTTGATACGCTGGAAAATGGAATAATAGTGATCGTCTAAATATGGCGAATATTGTGAACCCTCTACCTTATTTAACTAAAAGAGAATATGGACTAATAACTGATGTTCAATCGCAACTGTTTACTAAACGGCTTAATGCTGCAAAAAATTTGTATCGCCGGGATTTAGTGTGCCACTTCGGATGTGTAAACGCTATCGAGTTTTCCAGCAATGGCGAATTACTTGTATCGGGTAAAATACATTTTGTATTCCTGACTGTAATAAACTTTATGTTTACAAAAAACGTTCATTTATATTTTCGTGATAGATGTAACAAAAAAACATTTAATTCATTACATTAAAATGCTACAAATGATTATGCGAATAAATTTCCATTATCAAAGTAACAATACACATTGATAACAAATTGATACCATATAACAGTGACACAGTTATCTTGTTAGATGTGCAAAAGTAAATTGATTTGGACATTTTATTAAATTAAACTTAAAATTCAAATCATAATAAATAAAAAAGGCACACAGTTAAAAACTGTTGTGTGTTTTTAGTATTGTTTCTCTTTTGCTTATGTATTAAAAAGAATCAAGTTAACTGTACATTTTTAATTTTTCCATAGATAAGTGTAAAGTTAGCGGTGCTTGGTCTTCAGAATCTCTCCTATCTTTCTGGGCCTCAATGTAATTTTTTTTGTTCATAATAGCACTATAATATAGTGCTATTGACTTTATTAGTCTTTTTATTTATTATAAGGTTACTTTGTTTGGGCATAGGTTGAAGCATATTTTCAAAATCAGTAATGGTAATTTTTTCAAATAATCCTGACACATAACTTTGTTTTAGGGGGAGATGATAGGAGGGTGATGTTATGGCAGTTAGGACAGGCCATCCTCGATCATGGGAAGCCAGAAGCTATGAAAGCTGTCCACCAATCTAACATATTTTGCCTTGGAATCACAAGTGATAATCAGAAAATTTATTCTGGTGGTAATGATGATATTGTGAGTGTTTTTTGAAAGCCTCTTTTATCTTAACATTTTATTTTATGATCATTTATGTTGGATACATAAATGTTCATAAAATAAGTATGTTTTGTAAATGTTGGAGCTGATATCTACCTTCCATGGTACCTTATTGAAATTTGTATATTCTATATATTTAGTATATTAAACAATGATGTAACATATAGTAACACATAAATCTCTAGAACAGATAATCAATATCTCTCTTATTAGAGCTATAGATAAATATTTATTATATATGCTCATGCCCCAGAGAATGAGATAGAAGTTATAGATTTCCGTTTGGGGTGATCCTGGATCACCTCTCTCGCTTCTTCTACATCCATACTCCTATGCATACATGCTTGACAGTGAGGGCTAGCCTTTATTAGTAATGTCTATAACTAACTAAATGTCTAAAACTAAACTGATTGTTATAAGTTCTCCTGGGATATTTCTGCCAACACTGCCACTATGTTGGCAACATAAATTTATCTTGTTACTTTCTCTTAATTCATCCTTTTAACATGTTCAAACCACCAAGGTATAATTTCTCAATTTTAGTCTACAATATCCATTTTAAGCCACACAGTTCCCTTGATAATGCTATTTTTAATCCTGTCATTCAAAGTCATCCCTAACATACTTGTCAAGGTTCTATCAGCTGTAGATATTATAACTGAAAAACTTAAACAAACAAAATTTGACTAAACAGGTAATTGTACATGACCTTGAAAGCAAATGCCCTCTGGAAGTGCTTCAGCACCAGAGGGCAGTATGCAGTCTCAGTATAGACCCATTCAATGAGCGGGTGGTGGCCACCGCTGGGAATGATGGCCGCCTGCTGCTATTTGATACAAGACAATCTGTTCATGGTAAGGTTTTTGTCTTCTTGTATATATTTTTATAGGAGAAGGGAGTAAATGAAATGGACCCTAAGTCATATTGATTTGGACATCTGTTCTGATGAAAAAACATTGATGATGGCATAGTAAAATCAAAAATATTAACTTGCATACTAAACCAGTATAAACTTCATCACAGCATGGGAATTAACATCAGATGATAAAAATACACTTACCAATTTTACTAACAGACTTTTATCACAAGGAAACATTTCAATTAATATTGGGGTCCATTTTTTAAACATATCAGGGTGTTACAAGACTATATTTATGTCCCGTCACCTGCAAAATGGCGTGTCAATTAAAGAACAACCTTTTACCTTTGTTATTTCAAGGAAATATATGCAATAATTATGAACGCAAATCAAACAAGATATTGGAGATTATCTCTTTGATTGTTTTTTTTTTATGGAATAAGGTGGCAAACAAGCACGCGGATGACCTGACGTTAAGTGAACGCTACCCATAGACATCCGCAACAAGCACATGTGTTGCAGATGCGTTGTCTACCTTTAATGGACAGAGGAGGGCGTAGACAGGAATAAGGATATTTCCTTCTCCCCATTAACCCTTCCCGTCCGATCCTCTCCCCGTTCCCATCCTATCCTTATGAGGAAAGGGTGGGAAGGGGAAGAGAACTGAAATTAGGCCTCTGGCACCTCACTCATCAAACGAAATGCAGAGTAGTTCTACTTCACGCCTGTTTTCTGTGAGGTCGTGGTATTTCACCGGTCGAGCCGGCCCATTCGTGCAACAGATGTTGTTGTTGCGTGCTCTACCACTGTTAAATTGTTTGTATTATTCAAGTTTTTACTTTAACGTTCTAAGAGATAATTCTTGAATACCTGAAAGAAAAGTCGTGACTCGAAGAACATATTATATAAGTACGACTTCAAGTCACAGTCCACGATGTTAATGTTTTATGTTAATTGGAGATCTCCATTGTGCAGAGTCTATGGTGATATCGCGGAGTCGCAAGGCGTTTCACGGGGTGATGTTCCATCCGCAACAAATGGATGTGTTGGTATCAGCTAACGCGCCCGGCGGAGTCGCGTTATGGGACCTGCGATCGCCTAAACAGTAAGTGATTTTCGAGACGTAGTTTTTTCATAATTCAATTATTACGTATAACTTAGTTTCTTTTTAGCTGCGGCGGGTATGGAATTGTAGGGTTTTGCCTCCGGATGCGAATGTTAACGGAGGCGAAAGTGGTAGTGCAAAATATATTAATTTATAGTTTTTCAAAAAGATAAAAAGTAAAAAAAATACAACAATAACTTTAAAGCCAAACCCCCGCCCACTCTCCTAATCCCCAATTGTATGAATGCTACATTAAAGCTCCTAATATTAATGGAAGGCGGAGGTACGAATTCGCGCCGCTGATCCCCGAAATGTTCCGTTACATCCCTGGTCTGCAAACAAGTATGAAAAAATACCTAGCGGTGCGATCTTAGCTGAACTAAGTTCGCGACCAGCGTTCTAGTGCAATACCATATATGTTGTTGTTGTACGCACCACCACTGTTGTCTGACAGACTGATAATTAAATTAACTACATTACCCAGCTGCATTTTGCGGGTAATTAACTGTCATTAATATTATAATTTTCCAACAGCCCAGTGATCCGTTACTTCGGTAACAATGGTACATGCCAGAACAGTATGAGCGTCCGCTTCAACTCAGCGGGCACACACATCCTAGCACTGCGGCGGCGGCTGGCGCCCGTGCTGTACGCGGTGCACTCGCCGGAACCGGTTGCGGAGTTCTACCACCAGGACTACTACAACTCCTGCACCATGAAGAGCTGCTGCTTCGCCGGCAAGGGTGACCAGTTCGTACTCTCCGGTTCTGATGACTTCAATCTGTATATGTGGAAGATACCGGATAGTGCGGATTTTGGTATGTAGCCCATTAATATACATAGTATGAAATAAGTCCCTTCTTTAATTTAAGGAAGTGTGTTTTGGCAAAAAAAGCATGTTAGTAAAATTAAAACCGTTGTCGTTAAGTCCTTGAGCACTGCATCCCGATGGTTTTTTAAATTTGAAGGAACATTGTCAAGAATGTTACGAGTGGGAGTTAGTTAATCTGCTTGATAGACTAATAAATAGACAAAGAAGTGTAGTTTAGAGTAAGATATTGTGAATAATTTGAGAAAGAAAAGTTTCGGTATATCGTGCATGTTAAAACAATAAGGTGTGGAAGAGTTTAGTGACATCAAATTGTCCTCAGCTCGGCTTGAAATTTTTTGTGGTTAAATAAACTAAAAATAAAATGAAATATTCTTTAAAATATATGTTACAATTTATTTTTATACATAATATTTTTTTGCAGACATGATAGTGGAGCCGCCACACATCGTTCTGTACGGACACAGGTCCATAGTGAATCAAGTACGATACAACCCACAGTACTGCATCATCGCGTCGTCTGGAGTTGAAAAAATTATAAAGGTAGGGTTCAAGCCAATCTTCTTCGATCACAAATATACTACTTTAAAGGTAAACTTAAAAATGGCAAGTGAAATAAGAGCACAAATAAAATTGTGATCTTATTTAAGTTTAGTACGCTGCAACCACAGCCAACGTACGGACGCACTCCCATTCGTGCAACAGATATCGATGATTAGAGCTCAAGCACTTTCATAAACGCACATTCATATCATTACCGCATGCAAATTATCAAAGGAAATCTTTAGACAAAATTATATTGTAACACTTTTTTAAAGGACGAATTTTTGTTTTGCTTAGAGTATATATGTTCGGTATAATAAATATGATGTTTATCTAACACTGGTTTTGTGATCAGATATGGTCGGCGTTGGAGTACCCGCAGATGCGAGGCACGCTGCTGCAGGAGGCGCAGGGCTCCGACAACCCGCGCGATCTCTACAGCCACGAGGACTACGTCTCTCTAGTACATCATAGCGGACAGGTGGCTCCAAAATACATTCTATGTACTGTGAATAATGATTAAAATTAGATATTTTTTAGAAAGGAGTTCTTTATCGTACATTCGTTTGTTTATGGGCTGAGCTGAAAAAATTGTAAAAATGAAAAACACCACCAAAAACCGTTACATTCCGGGTACCCGGTCTAACATTCTTCAAGTCCGGGTCATTAACAACTAAAATACCTAACCTAAAAAGAGAAGTTTAATACTTAAAAGAAGAAACTGACTGACTGATATATGTCGGTTAAATTAAAATGCACGGCGAATGAAACCGCGGGGCTCAGCTTGTACATAATATAAATAAAGTATATCTAATCAAATGTATTGTACTGCTGTACAGTGAGCTAGTATTTATTCCATGTGTGTTTCAGTATATATCGCACAACTACTCGGAGCAGTCGACGGTGGAGGACCAGCGGATGATGGCGTTCTTCGACTGGCTTGTGCAGCGCGAATTGGAGTGCCTGGCCGCGGAGACTGACTCGCTTGACGACTCCGGCTCCGACGAGCCGGCCGTCCTCGACTCCGACGACTCCGACCGCGCCGTCGCTGACCTAGTGGCCTTGCAACCTAAACGTGGTACGCAGACTTAGCTGTGTATAGCGGTCGGCAGACTTTTTAAACATTGGGTGATGTAGTGGGGGAAAGTTCGCGGATTGTACACGTATTGCATCGATTTGCACGCGGCGCGACACTACACCCCCGCCGTCGCGACCCGTACCCCGCTTCTGCGCAATTTGCGATTTTTTGTAATTTTGGCTGTGTTAGTCAATAGTTTCAGGTCATTTGCTTGGTTTGAAAGCATGTTAGTAGAGTTAATGCCGTTGAGATGTGATCTTTAAGAAGTATGTTAGGCGTGACTTTGAATAATAGGATTACAATAGCGTTATAAGGGCTTAAAAGTGGATGATGTGACTAGAATTTAGAAAGGTACGCTTTTGTCGTTCGGGCGTGTTGAAAGGATGAATGAAGAGAGAGAGTAACACATCTGTTAACTTAGGGACACGTAATTAAACCACGAGCTTAGTATGCAGAC
>JWHW01012955.1:0-12245 GCA_000931545.1 Papilio glaucus
AACCTCCTCCTTTTTGAAGTCGGTTAAAAAGAGATAGCGACTCACCCAACGCTGTTGCCTAACTCTTCGCAGCGCTCACTGGCTACTCTCTCGGAGACGCTGACGGCGGAGATACGACGCGGCTGGGTGACGCAGATGTTCGCCCAAGCACCTTGACCGCTGGCTATGTAGTCGTCCAGTATAAATTGACACACCTGAAAATTCATCATTGAACACTATTTATATTAGCTTGGAAGACATTATTCAAGTGCTTATATAAATATCACCGATAAACCCGATATCAAATTATCGCTACCCATAGACATTTACAACAAGCAAATGAGTTGCAGATGCGTTGCCTACCTTTAATGGGCAGAGGAGGCGATAGACAAGAAAATGGATATTTTCATATTCACTCCCTCCACGTCCAATTTTAATCCTCTTCCCCTTCCATTCTTTCCTTATAAAAATAGAATTACAATTGGGCCTCTGGCACATTACTTGTCAGACGGAACGCAGAATACTTCTACTTCAAGCCTGTCTTCTGTGAGGTCATGGTATTTCACCGGTCGAGCCGGACCATTCGCGAAACAGATGTTGATGCGGGCACGAATAGACCAGAGAAGGAAAATAATAATATCCTGGGACATTATTCATATAAGGCCATCCGATCTCGATTAAGCAGAGCTTGTACTATAGAAACTAGATAACTGATATACTACTTTTCTTTAAATACATACTTAAATAGCTAAGTACACCCGGACTCAGGACAACATGTTCACACAAATGTCTATGTGTAATGTGTATGTCCTGGGTGGGAATCGTACCCACGACCTGCAGCGTGAAAGGCAAGTATCTTACTAACCACGCCAACCGGCCCGTCAGTGGGCAGGACGGGCTTAGATTTTTTGACCAACTAATTCTCCACATGAAAGAAATATTGATAGTTTTATTGCACACATAATACTTCTCTGGAACAGTTATACAACCTTTTTTACGGAAGAAAATGGCTACCTACCGCTACCATTAGCCCTCCCTCCCCATTAAACAAATGATGCGTTGCCACCTTTATTTGGAGAGAGGTAGGGATATTGTTTAACTGCAGTCTATGTTGACTAACCTGCATAGACTCTGTTGACTATCCTGTGGAGTATCTATTAACTAACGTGTGTATTCTGTTAATTAATCTGTGTAGTTTCTGTTGACTGACCTGTGTATTCTCTATTACTAACGTGTGTATTGTCTATGTGGTTTCTGATGACTAACCAGTGAAGTCTCTATTAACTAACGTGTGTGGGTGGGTCTTTTAATTAATCTGTGTAGTTTCTGTAGACTAACCTGTGTAGATTCAATTAACTAACGTGTGTAGGCCTTGTTAATTAATCTGTGTAGTCTCGTTTAACTAACCTGTGTAGTCTTCCCGCAGCCCGTGTTGCCGCGGATGATGACAACAGAGTTGTCGTTGATCGCTTCCATGATTACATTCTTCATACCGAAGACCGGCAACTGTTCTCTTTCCTTGAGGCTTTCCTTTACAAAACAACAAATTTATGAATTACAAAAATTTGTTTTCATTAACATGGAACAAATGAAGTAAAAATTCAAACAAAACAGTTTTTTTTAGATGTAACTGTGCCGCTTTCTATGGTTCTAAAATTGAGAAATAACTTTTAGAATAAATACATAGGTTCTTTAACTGCAAAAAATAACTTAATTCCTTACGTGTCAAGTACAATGTGGTAAGCAATCTAACAAAATAAACATTTCGCAGCATCGCTAATGAAGTAGTACAATCATACAGATCCTTCAGATTTTTTTTCATATGAATGATCGAACGAATGATGAAGTCAAAGACTCTCCAATCCATTTCCTCTTTTCTATAAACTTAGCCATGTGGATTTAAGGCTTAAGTCTAGTGGTCATCACCGCTCATTGAAACCAGTGGACAGAGAGGAAAAGAAAAAGAGGGAAAGGCAGAGACACAGGAAGAGGGGAAAGTAAGAGAATTAGTTATGAAAGGAACTTATATCAGTACCTGATACAATTGACTGTTCTGACAGACAGATCTGTGATGCTTCTCCAGGTCGCTACTTATGTCATCCAAGCTGGAAGTCGCTAACGGGCCCTCGTCTGAAACCAAATAAATATATTCCCCCTACTAATTTATTTCTACCAATTTTTTTTCACACACCACCATCCATCCCAAACTAAGCAGAGTTTGTACTATGGAAACCAGATAACTGATAAACTACATATACTACTTTTTCTTCCGTAAATACATACTTAAATAGATAATAATTACACCCATTAGGATAAACAGACTGGTTCATGCACACAAATGTCTGTCCTGGGTGCGAATCGAACCCACGACTTTTTAATCTCTTTATTTTTAAAGAGTTTTAGCAGTATTGCTCGTGAATAGAAGACTTACCGATATTACACGCGGTCCACGCATTCCAGTTCTGCTGTGGGGGGCTCCAGGAAACCACTCCGCCGGCCACGGGGCGCGCCTCCCGCATCGCCTTCACTCTGTCCATCTGAAGCAGAGTGACTGCCGATACGTTACCATCTTCGTTGGTCTCATTCGCAGCAGCCTCGACGTCCACCGGTTCTATGCTCAAATCTATAAATATATCCATGTATTAATATTCGCATGGTCAAGTCAATTAGGTTATATATACATCACTCACTCACGGAAAACATTACCCTCCTTATGGGTCTGAACGGGGCTTCTAATTAGAATCTAGTACATTATAAGTTGATTTTTTATAAGAGAAGGGGGCAAACGAGCGGCCGGACCACTGAGGTGATCAACGTCGGCCATGGACACCCGCAAAACCAGAGGAACTGCAGATGCGTTGCCGGCCTTTAAGGAAAAGATAGGCTCGCTTCTTGAAGGACCCTAAGTCGTACTGGTTTGGAAATACCGCAGAGGACAGGCCGTTCCACAGTAATATTATAAGTATTAATAAAATCATTATTAATTGATGTACCTTGCAATGTTTCTTCAATTTCTCCCTCCAGCTCTGGACTTATAGCCACCGCGTACGGTTTCATGATACCTTCACCAGACCTGAAACAGTAAATCAATCATCATCTCTCTGCCATTTTACCGCTTTATGTAGGGTCGGGTGACACGTTTTCGACTCCCACATCGAAACAGTACCTACATCAATATAAAAGACATTGATGTAGGTACTGTTAGTAAAAACATTTTATAATTAACACTTTCAATTTTACAATATTCATTAAATTTTAGACAACTAAGTAATATACCCCTCACTGCAAGAACCTTTAGAAGGCTTGAGTTCAAGTCCTATGCTCGAAATCTCAATCTAAGATCGCATCAGAATTTATGCCATCTACAATCGCCAAACTTATGGGCTGGGCACATTCCTGAACGGAGGACAGAAAGTTCCAGAAATGGCGGCCACGTACAGGTCGACGCAGCGTAGTTATTCCTCCCACAAGATGGACCGATCTAGTCCTGGTTGCGGGAGCCCACTGGATCCGCAGTTCTTCTGGTGTTGGATGTTCATGGGCGGTGATTAACATTAGGCGACCGGCTGCTAGTCAACCAACATATCCTATAAAAAGTGGTCACTAACATTACATAGACCGCTTGCACGTTTGCCTCTTTTTCTCCATAATGACGCAGAAATATCTCAGTAGTTGACCTAAATGACTTAAATTGAATAGAAAAAAAGACGAATGAAATTTATCTCGCCTTCATAGTGAACTCTTATTCAAATAAGTTCCAAATTTTCATTATAAATCTAAGAGTTATTAATTTATTTGCTTTTGTGTAAATCTGAATATTTCGAGATATAAATCTTTTTTGTTAGTATATTCATCGAAAATAAAACTTACATACCTGTCTTTCTTCAGAGTCCCGCTGAACGCATCTATGACACCTAGATGGTAGAGCTGTCGCACAATGGATAGAGCACAGGACTTGCTAGCAGTCTGTTTGTTGGAGGCAGTCTCACGGCCTGTGACATTCCGACCCAAGTCTCGCACGAATATAGTCATTTCGCAACAGAAACTCCTGGAATATTAGTAACGAACTGGGGATCACTAATGTATCCTAGCGCATAGACAAACATTCCCGAGCTTAAACATTTGTGAACCTAATGAATAAAGACACAAAGTGACAGATAGCGAACCAGTCACCCCACTGCAGTCGACAATTATTATCTGTTTAAAAAATCGACTTACTAGCGATGGATCCCAAGACCACCTAGGCTGCGGCAAGTCTAATACAAGTGATATGGTGTCAGGCCGGCTATTTGCACTTTAAGTATTGAGCTAAATTGCCATTAAGGGAACAAGGTGGTAGGAAAAGCACTGCATCATCACCCCCGCAAATTGCTAACGCCTGGCCACCATTTTTGTGACGTACTTTAACACTCAGTACCGTTAGCAACACTATCTTGTTTACTGCTGTTATTGTTATTGTTATCATTAAATGAACTGACATCATGATGGAAAAACATAAAGTTCATTTTTGTGACAAATATATCAATAAATTTGTTGAATTTAACGAAAATAATTTAAAACATGCTAATGAATCGAGAAAAATAACATTATGTGATTTTTGACAATATGATTTTACCTTTGCCCAGGAAATGAAAGTGGTGCTTTCTTTTTAGCGATGTTAAATTTAAGGAAGAAAGAAGGTGATAATTTTTTTTAATAATGAAAAATTATATTTGAATAATAATGGCATATCAATGACGGAGTTTGGTAGCTACATGCAAACCAGATAAATTAAAAAATATTAATGTAATTCTTTAGTAATACACTAAAAAAGTAAAGTTTAAAGTTTTTATTTATATCTGTATAACGGTTTTTTATAGAAGAAGGTGACAATGACAAACGATTAACCAGTAGCCTGAATTGATTAATTAATTAACCATTACCCATAGACATCCACAACAAGCTAATAAGTTGCAGATGTGTAACCAAAGCACTCATTGTTAGTCTATGATAGGTTTTTAACTTTGAATTTAAACTATTGATAATCTAAGAAAAATGTATGTTGATTTGTTTCTATATAGAAGACATATATTTTAAATAAATGATGGAGCATGTTGATGAAAATGAAAGGAAAGGAGGCAGAAAACAAAATTATTTGTTACAACTAAATATTAGCATGCATAAAACAATTATACTCACTCTCAAGTTGACTGTGGGGCAAGGAATTTACTGGATCTGTGGCCAATTACATCGTCAATTTAGAGAGATCTTTTGGCAACACACCTAAAACAAAATCAAAATTATTTGATCTTGTTTTAGAATTTATTTGTAACATACATATAGTATATCTTATATAAATGTATATCTTAAAAAACTTAAAATATTTACTTATATTTTATTAATATAATTCATAAATAACTTTTAATCTCTCTAAAATGACATAATTCTATATTTCAGAAGCTTAATTTGCTCAATTCGCAAAATTCGCTTCTCCACAAGTCTAGCCGATACTGGTACGTTTTTAAAAGGATTTATTACTTGTATACCTAATACAAATCAGAATACATTTAATTATCAGCTTTGGCTCTAGGCTAGGCAGAACGAAAGTTCGCTGTAGGCGTCAGAAGACCCCTTCTTTGAATCCCTGATAGAGATTGTCATTTTTTTTTCGTCGCCTGAATAAATACTAATCTTAATACTTTTCCTCAAAATGGCTCCGAATTATAATCTCGCTCTGCCTGGGCCAGTGCTGGTAATATTAGCACAAAACATTTCATTATCCACATCGACAATGTCTTTGACCACAAATCCAGAATTTCTATGAAAATTGGCAGCCATTGATTTTTCAATAATTATGAATAATCAGTGGCTTATTTGAAGCTAAATAAAAAGTGACATTGATGATGTGACACAGACAAAAAAGAAGATAAACAAATAAAATTATATTATACAGGTGTCCCATGGCAATGACACATCCAGGCGAAGTACATTACATATTGTATATAGGAATTATTACTTAAAGGAGACTTTGTTTTTATTTTAAAAATAATTTTAACTTTGTTTTTATAAAACTTATTATGTTTAATTTTTCACATTTTTGCGAGTTCGATTCTACACTCAAACATTTTTTTTAAAATCTTTGAATACAGTTCAAATTCTTATTAAAATTAAAATAAAATCTCTTTTAAGTAAAACTTCCTATCTATAATATTTAAGGATGCCTGGATGTGGCAATGATGTGGGACACCATGTATAACCATTCTGTACTTACCCATATGGAATCAATAAGCTCTTTATACCTCAAGTACATAATAATACAATTTATTTGAATTAAATTCACCTGTGAGTTTATAAAGTGCATGGTATTGGAATAGGCTGTTGAACTAGATCAGGTTGTAGTTAAAATTTAAACCGTTGCTACCCAAAATTAAATGACCTTATTCTTATTTAATCTTAGATGAAAATATTATGAAAGTAATCCAAATATTTATTTTCATTTTGCGTAAACATTAGACTTTTCTCTGTAATAGTAGTAGTTTCTCAGTAGTAAAGATGGCTACAAACCTTGTGTGATCTGGCCCTACGGCCTTGTAAATATAGTCTGCATTAATTTTATTCATCTGCATAAACTGATGCAGTTTCGATTTAGCATTCTCCATGGTCCAATTTCCATGGAGACTGGCATTGACATCCAGATCCTCGGCTTCCTCCACATTCTTCTGTTGTTGGAGACGGTCCATATATGTGAATGTCTGGCTTTGCCCACCTACAGCATGGTATGCTTGACCCATGCTTTGTGGATCCATCCCTTCCTATAAAATATTATTTTATAATGTGGTAGAAGTTACACACAGAAAACTTTTGGTGAATGTTTGTCACTCCAGAATTACATATGACGGAATTTTATCCTCCTTACTTGACGCTTATCATTATATTTTGTTGGTTAGAACGCAAAGCGAACAATCCTATTCATCAACCATCCACAAGCGAAGTATTGCCCAGACTCCCCCCTTACCCCGCGCTGTCGTGGCCTGGACTTTACTTATGCTGTTGTGAACATTGGACAATTCACACAATATCTTTATAAAATAAGTAAAGTAAAGTAAGTGTAAAGTTTCCTTTAAAACCCATTTAGTAGTTTTTGCATGAAAGAGTAACAAATATCCATACATCCATACTTACAACCTTTAGCATTTTTAAAATTAAGCAGGATAATAAAGCTGAAGAGTTTGTTTGTCTGAACTTAAACTAACTTGATAAAGATTATTTTAATCTTTTGATTATTAAAATAAACACTATTACATTTTATCTTTGTGAATGACAGTAACTAATTATAATTTTTAATTTTAAAATATATTTACTTTTTATAACATAATTTTAAAAATTTAAAAAGGAATATACTATATAAAATAGTATTCCACCAGTTGCAGAATCCTATAACTCAAACAACTATTGGTCAGGGTTACCAGGAAAAGAACCATATCACAATGCATGCGGTTGTTTTCTTACCTAACCCTAAATCCAACTATTTGTGTAGTGAGAACTTATATTTGGAATAATGGTAGTCTGCTAGTCGTTTTCATGTCTGACATGGCAATGATCTCATAAGCCAAGCAAGAATATTTCATGTTTTTTGTTTTCAATACTTCTGGTACTAATATTACCTGGAAGACTGGTCTCTGTTGTTGGGAATGATCTGTTTCTATGTTAGAAACAATACCACTTCCACCACTAGCTTCTGCAGATTCATTTTTAATGTTAAGTTCATCAGGGACTTCTTCTTGCTTGACCTCTCCAGACCTTATTAAGTAATTGATGAAATCTCTTGCTGCATTCTTCTGAGCCTCTTTCTTAGTAACTGAGTTTCCCGCACCAACATAAGTGTAGCCATCTATGCGAACCTCACATAGAAATCTTTGACGGTGTTTTGGTCCTAAAATATTTAATACCAGGTTTATATAAAAAATCAATATATCTGTCTATTTAGAATTACGTATCAGGAACTAGCAAGACTATGCAAAACTGACATGCCACGAGGGAGCAATTGATGGGGGCTCCTTGCATGTTAAGTTGACATGGACCCAAAAGCTAAGACTTTTGAAATAGGGACTAGGGAATTAGGTTTATGAAATTTCTTTTCTAATTTTTCTCAAGAAAGTTGAGATTTCTTCTAATGGAAATGGTGAAATTTTTTGACCAAAAAATCAATATGTTTATCAATTATTTTCAACAAAAACAGTCAGAATTGAGAAGCTTATAGTAACAGAGTTAATATTTTATATGAGTGGTGGAAGATGACTTAAAGAGATAATAGATACAAAACAGAATATAATGATAATAATATCAGTCTTTAGTTTTCAGATGCCAGGGTAGCTACACTGATCAAGTTTGAAATTAAATCAACCAAGAAAATTGTCATAAAACCATTCTAACCGGTAGCACGAATGTCGAATACTGGCGTAAGAGTTCTTTTTGCACACCAAGAAAAAAGAAAAGATTTTACATCCATTTTTGCAGTTTAGCACTTCACTAACAGTTATAATAATACTGTATAGGAAAAATCTTCGCGGTAACTTAAACGCAAAACAAGAAGCCTTAGCAAGCCGCCTAGTGCCGCCTAGCCTATTTGTAAATTTTTTGATTGTCATATTTCCAAAGAGTATGTATATGTAATAACTTAATAACTACGTTTTCTATAGACAAATTATTTTCATTTTTGATAAATAAATGCCATTTATATCAGTGCTTTGTCAGTGAAAAATAATGGAGGATAACGTTTTAATCAAGGTTTAAAGCTATAAAAAATTAAAGTTATTTATAGTTTTGAAAACAACATATCGGACGTTGCTCTTTTTTAACTAAGCGATTAGCCGTAACGTAAGACGAATGTACAGAGAATGAATAATAAAATAATTGTATCTTTAAATTTAAAGAGTAAAATCAGAGATTCAGCGGTTTGGATTGCTATATATTGCTAACTTGAAAATATTGACGTAACTATTGGAAACAAAACGCAGAGTAGACCTCTGAGAAAAAATTTACTTGGCCAGGGCCACCTGCGATTGTTTGAATATTTTTAGATAACGATGATTGAATAATTTATGTTAAATATATAACCTGTGATTTGTCTATAACCTGTTTGACATTTTACTTATCTATAACTTTGCAATTGCAACTGTTGTTTGGCTTAAAGGTCTTGTTACCAGGCCATAAAATCTTTATTAAAAAAAATTGCAATTGTTGCTCATTGACAGTGACACTGACATATTTTCGTTACAAAATATAGTAGCAGTTTTCAGTTTATTGATTTATAAATTTGTAATTTTTCTAAAATACACTTTTATCTTCTGCAATAAAATTGAACTGATTTAGTCTAATTAATTATCGAAATGAATATAGCTAAGGTCTGTTATATAGCTCATAACCTAACATTTATTTTTTTACCTATTTTATAAATAATCAAGTATAATGTAGTTATTGGTTTAATATTTTCAGAATCTTAACATGTAGTATTTTAAATTGTTTCTATATGTATATACCTTGACTATATTAAAGTATGTCGTAGAATCTTTGGAGGACCGCGCCGGCCATCCGAAGCAGTTTTGGCGTCAATCGCATTAGCATTCAGCACGCTCTTCGACCTCTCTCTACTACAATATCCCCTATAACAAACTCTATAGAAAATGCACAACCATTGGAACTGGATAAATTATACAAAAGGGTAGAGCTAGAAATGAGAGGTATTGACTCTGCTGTTCTTCTGAGTTATTCATGGTTTTGTATCGCCGCAGCATCTCATTTAGGTATCGAAGTGACCAAGAAGTAAGTATGTACATTGGCTTTATACATGATATTCAACGAAACAATGAGATCTTTGTTTCTTTTTTCAAATTTTCACTGGGTAAGTATTTGTTCCGCTGATGTTAAGACTACCATCACCATCTCCCTGCTTGTTTCTCCCTTATGTATATACTGTAAAGGTTTTGGCTACAGTTTTTAGACTGCCCGACTCAACAACTATGTATATTCATCTAAACTACAATATTTGAGGTTGAAACACATATATGCAAAAGTTAAGAGAGGTTGAGTAAGGGATTGGACCTCTGTAGGATGTAAAAGACAGTTTTCTGTGAACCCCTATCAAACACACCCCTTCACATACTATTCCTGTGATGTCTTTACAACTTATGTTTGTTTAAAATGAGAACAATTGTTTTACAGTTGGGCCTTAAGAAAAGCTG
The DNA here is from genome assembly GCA_000931545.1 of Papilio glaucus. Classification (NCBI taxonomy): domain Eukaryota; kingdom Metazoa; phylum Arthropoda; class Insecta; order Lepidoptera; family Papilionidae; genus Papilio; species Papilio glaucus. Next base: position 10,200 of record JWHW01012955.1, read on the forward strand.
AGAAAGAAAGACACACACTTTTGAGGTGTGTCCATATATATAAAAAGCACAGAGTTCAGTATGAGATCAGGACATACTTCAGGTTTATCCATTTGCAACGTCTCACAGGTTCTACATGTGATACATACCTTGAATACATAGAAAGGAATCTTCCAGAAGGTTGTGCTCTTAAAGTCACAAAAGTTGAATGTCAAAAATTACCTGAGCACATAGTACCACCAAGTGAATAACTTATAAGTAGAAAATCTGTTTTGCAGTGTTATTGTTTAAGTATAATTTTGTTTTAGAATAGATTACTGAACTTATAGAAATAAATCTGAGTATTGAGATATATTGTTTTATTGTACATAATAAATGCATATTGGATTTTGCTAGATACATTAAGAAATCTATGTCAAAAAAATTAATATACAAGTAATACTTAGTTTAAAAACCATTGATTACAACAAAGATTTAAATATATAAACATAGACATATATACCTACCAAAAAAATAACTACACTTTCAGCTCCATTGGGCTAGAAAGAATCAATCACTGTCCAATAGCACAGCTGAATCTCCACAGTGGAGCTTATGTCTACGAAAAGCCTATTGGCATATATCACCCACCAACACAACCCCCACAACAAATGCTTGCAATTTTTTTGTTAATACATTTACAAATTTTTATTTATTCTAAAATTAGAACCCTTAACTAAACAGCTTTTTCAGATCATATTTAGACTTACTAAATATAGGTTTTAAGAATTGTAAGGCCCTTAGCTCCTCCTACTCCTCCTCCTCCAATGGTCATTATGATGACTTCCACAAACTTTCTGATTGAATTATTAAATATATTTAAAGAAGTATACACAATGTTTTGTAATAGTTTATAAGTAGCACGATATATAGGAAGTAGTAAGCATATTTTTAATAATTATAACAAAATATATTCGAAAATTTAGGCGTAACATTTTGACAAATATTTTTCTTTAATATTATATTATCAACTAGGCCAGAGGTCAGCAAGTATTTTAAGTCCAGGTACAGTTGAAAAAAGAATTATAGAGGTCTGGATACTACTGAAAAAACTAAAACTTTAGTGGCTCTCAAACATTTCAAAATATGAATTAAATAATATGTAGGTAATATTTAACATTATTGCCCAGATTGAAACAATCCACAGTGTATACAGACCCTGGTCAAACTTTTGCCAACATTTGAACTAAAGTAAAGCAGATACAAACATACTGACAGTTTAGCAATAATTACTATTAGTAGTCATGCTAAAAATTATTTATTTCTTAGAAAAAAACACAGTCTTGTAAATAGAATATAAGTGGAATGTAATGTATAATAAAATTAGTAGTAAATTCAGTCCAACTTATCTTTGGCATTTAATATTATTTCTTTGGCAAGAAAGTTGGTTTATACATATTCTATTCATACTGATGACTTTTACAGACAGTCAGAACAAAGAGAATGGCAAATACAAGTTCCAATGCATGAAACATGAGCATCACCGCACACCAAATATATTCCAGCCTGAGTATGTAGGTCTGGTAAATGAGGAAATAACAGACACCCACTGCTGATGGTACTGTTAGGACCACTGAGAAGAATACTGGCACTTCTGAAAAAGAAATGGATAATAAAAAAAGAAGCAAAATTGGCAACAATAACAAAAAGTAAAATTACACTTATATTCCTATACAACAACTAATGCTTATCAAAAAATATTCTTTGATGAAAACAATTTTTAATTACTTTAAACAGTTCCCATAAGGTTCAGCAGTTTCATTTTTTTTTTACTGTATAGTTTAGTGTTAATGTATCAATCTTATAAACACAGTTATAGACCAATATTGCAACAAATAAAAGAAAAAATAGATGTGTTGTATTAGGAAGTCAAGAAGAAATTACAATGCAGGTACAACTGGAGATTGCTCCACTGCCAGGTGCGGAGCCAGGAGCGGAGGTGCTCTTAAATTAATAATTATGCGGTGATGAGTGCTATGCTACAATTGAATATATGTAATAGAGAGAATAGAATATTTTACAAGGTTA
>JWHW01012955.1:12903-23007 GCA_000931545.1 Papilio glaucus
CGAATATATTTCAATTCAACCCTAAAAAACAGATAGATTTATGGTTTGCACCCATTCATTATTCTTAAGCGAACGAACGAAAACACTCATATTGACCTTTTCTACTGATCTATAGATACTTAAAAAACTTAAATTGATGCTCTAAAATTTAAATAGTATTCAATTTGCAAGGACCTTTAATTCAAATCGTAGTTCTTGCATATTTATTAGAGAGGTCACAAACATCGCCCGTTGCACTGCAACAAGCATATGTTGTATTGAGTGTTTCTCCCCATTCGCGCTAGAGAAACAGTGCTTTCAAGCCTGGTTGATGAAGGGATTGCAATGTTTTCAATTCGATTTTGGTTAAATAAAAGAAATGTCAGTTCGGTAAAGATAAAAATCACTTTATTAAAAACTCACAAATACAACACTCGTACACAAATCACATGTTGGCAATACTAAATTATTGAAACAAAAGCATTCTCTAAGCCTGTTTAAATCTTGGGAGAATAGAACATTTCTTATCGTAAATGGATGAAACAACTTTGTTTCGTTAAATGTGTCATTAAATAAACATAAAACTTATTGACAATGTTGGTCATAAAACACGACTTATTCATCAGTCATTTTGGACTATGAATTGATTTTAATCCTCGAATACTTAACGTGATGCTTTCTTATATATTTCTAACCTCCAAAGATATTACGAAACCAAATTTATACATTTACTTTATCAAAAAAAATTGATAAGTCTTTAAGCAAAACAATATGTGATATTTACTTTTATTTCTAAATAACAGAATAAATTATACAGTTTACATAGTATATAAGATTATTCGGTTTGGAAATTGTGATGTAAATTAAGTAAAATTTATGAATGTTATGTATTATTAATGTAACAGAAAATTTTAATGCGTAAGAAGAGTATTTTGCTTCACGAAAATATCTAGCTATTAAAACATGCCACATAATTGAATTATTTTATGGACAACAATGTTTATTGTATTACAATTACAAACCAAGGAATACATTTATAAAAATAATATCATTGAAGAGTTCGCATAGAATATAAATATATTTAGAATGGTACAGAGAGCCCGGGGCTTAGTATTTTGAATCAAAATATTTTATGTCTAAATTAGTTACACATTATATTATTGGTATCTCGTACTGTGATATGAAACTATTTTATAAATAAAATTAATCACAATACAACTAATGGAAACTATTTAAATTCTTAGCGTTTATTCTGACCACATCTGAAGACATTACATATTTGATATGATATATTTTATTATGTAGGTAAAACAAATACTCTCTAATACTCTCTTTGAACTATCCAGTTGATGGAACGAAATTAGCCCATGCACTAGTATTTTACTAGACCTAAACTCATTTTTCAAGTAGATAATTTATAACTTCGTATTGAGGCATAATTTTCACTGTGAAGAGAAAAAGTCGACCTCTGTGTTGCTAGTTAATAAAGATTTACCATCTCAAACCTAAAACGATTATATTTTTAAATCCATTTTTAACACCTCTCAAAATAATATTTATGATTTCGTAAAACTTTTTATAAAAAAAATACTTTAATAACTGGGTTCTAAATAAAATGAGATTGTGGATTAAAGAAAAGTATTTGAGAGATAAGAGATTTTTTTTGCCATATTTTAAATACTTTGGCTCAAAGAAAACTATAAACAAATTATAATAAATTTAATTAAATATCAGTCAATCAATAGAATTTGCTCCATTACAATGGAACTGTAAGGTATTATGCAGAATGTTACCATTTTATGAAATTAGTTTCGTTTATACCATTAATGCTCAGAAATAATAAAAAAAAACTGGAAATGTTCTTGTCTATGGTCTGTTTGTTTCTGAACAAATTTATTTCTTTTTCACGAAAGCTCAATGAGTATCAATATAGCCTTTTTCTAGAATGTTCCTGCCTCTTTTGGTACCACATGATTCCTAAGACCAATACAACCATTATAACTATTGCTACAAACATCATGTACAGAAAAGATTTTACTCCGGACATGGCCGGCTTTGTATCCTCTACTCTATCCCTCGGTGCTTCAAAAGATGCAGCTGATGGTATTATTTTGGATCTGTCTTCATCTTTGTTTTGCTGTAAATTAAATGTTTATTAAGTCAAATATACCTAGATTATTTGCAAGAAATTAGTATACTTAGATGCTGAAAGGAATTAAATCACATCTTCAAGGTAAATACTGTTTTCTTTTTCTTTTTTGATTTGAGTAGGCAGAGGCAACAAGATATCGCTATTCGTAATTCCTTTAATATCGTAATATGCTTTCGAAAGTCATGTTTGTAACAGGTGTGCCTATGGCCATACATTAGGCATAAAGTTTAGCAAATCTGCGAATCTGCTCAAACCGAATGGGAATTAATATACTGCTATATAGTTGAGTATCATCTCATGAACAATTTCATAGATCTATTGCGCGATGAATCTATACATACCATAAAAATGTAACTGGTCGCTGTCTGTACATGGAAGATATTTGAGAAAAACTATTAATAGGGGCCTTCATAAACGCAATAAAACCCAAAACAATGATTATTAGAATTTTTGTCTGTTTCCTGTATGTCTGTGCGTTTGTTACCGCTAATCTAAGAAACGGCTTAACCTATTTGGATGCGGTTTTCACTAATGTATTGTGGTAAGTTTCACTTAACATTTAGTGTTTGTTTTATCTCAATCGGTTTATAAATAAAAAAGTTATAGCAAATTAACTCTCCCACGGCCATACTGCGTCGACCCCACATACGCGAGAAAAAGGCAGTGAGATGATGATGAGGTTACGGTAGTATTAAGTAGGTAACATCATTTCGTTTAAGTAAAATCGCAGGGCGAGTGAAACCGCGGGGTACAGCTAGTTCTATAATATAATGTTGGCTTACCGATTCAAGAAGATCTAATTCATACATCTTGATAGAGATGATGTCATGGTTGTCACTCAGATCTCCTGTGGTGGCTGAAGCGCCGAAGTAATAACCAGTAGGTAGCAGTATGTTCTCTACTTTGAAGCACTCCTTCCATGCGTTCTTACCGTCCAAGTCGGTGCTCACTGAAAAATAACACAAAAACTAACTATTCCTCTTCTGAAATAAATGAGTCGGTGCAACCATAGTTTCGCGGGACACCAAAGTGAAGTATAGATGTAACCAATAACAACCGGTTTCTGAAAGGCTAATAATCAAAGGAAAAATTTGCTAAATAGCTGTCAAATATCCGATCAAATGTCATTTGAGATGATAGAAGTATGATCGACTTTTTTCTTTGACATAACCATTGAGAGAAGTGTTAGTTAAATAATAATTAGACAAACTTTTTATAAACCGGGCGTAAGACTTTGCTATCGACCTTTCCTCTCTCTCCACAAAGGAGCTTTCCTCTCCAGAAACCAAGGTATGGCATGATGATCCCACTCGAACAAAAAATATATCACGAGATACTTACCAATCAGCGTATCGTCTCTATATATGATAGAGATGTGTGTATCGTGGTTGAAGTTGCGGAACTTGCCCTCGCAGCCGGCCAGCTGTGTGTGTGTGCCGTCGCGGTCGTGGTCGTAGTGCAGGCTGCCGTTGTTGATCATCGCTGATATGTATGGGTGTTGATGCTGGAATTTAGACACATATTTAACTATCTGTATCTGGTACAGACATATAGTAAGAGCTATTGATACAATATCGAATTATAAGTAACATTCTTGTTCTGAAGCGAAGAAAAAGAAGTTTTTTTTATAGTAGAAGGGTGGGAAACAGGCAAGCGGTTCACCGGATATCAAGCGATGGCTACCCATAGACATCTGTAACAAGCTAATGAGTTGCAAATGCATAGCCTACCTTTAATGGACAGAGGAGGGGATAAAAACAAAATGGATTTCCGTTTCCTATTCAACCCCTCAAGTCCTCTTCCTCTTACATTCCTGTCCTTATTGGCAAAGAATGAGATAGGGAAGAGGGCATAGGCTCATTAGACTTAACGCAGAATACTCCACTTCACGTCTGTCTTCTGTGAGGTCGTGATATTTTGCCGGCTGAGTGCCCATTTGTGCAACAGATTTTGTTTATATATGTATACTATAATCAATATACTTACGTTATGGGCGCCATTATGATTGCTGTACGTATCTAAAACAATCGCGAGTCCGTGGAAGTAGTCCCTGCTACCGAAGACGGGGCCGGTTTGCATTCGATCGCGGACATACCAGAGCGCGAACCCGTCCCCGAATAGATCCTTGCCGCGGCCGTGAACTTTGAACTGCACCTGCAGTTCCCAGTTCCGTGTCTGACATGGCTGAAATTAAATCTATATATTACTACGTGAAAAATTTAAAAATATTGCACGCATTGAAAAAAATTACATTAATTAATGAAATGAGTTTTAAAATAACTAAAATAAATAAAACTCAAATAACTATAGTTGAATTTTGACCACTGGGCGATCATTAGTAAGATTTAAAATGATTATCGAATTATCTAGTTAGTTATTTTGATTATAATCAAGGCATAGAACTCTGAATTGATTTCTCATAGTGCGGGGAATCTGTTTATCGTTTTCGTTGCATTGATACTTAGCAAAATGGGCCTGTTGTGTTGCGATGATTGTATATACCGATGGAAGTACAGAGGTTCCAACTAATGTAAAATGACCTTGTACGTAAATAAATGTAAATGTCTGATAAATATACATTCGTTAACATACGGGTAGTTGTAAAGTACAACACAATATTTGCGTCGAATCGAATTTGTGCGTAGAAAATGCAGTGAACATATTGGTTGTTTACATAACATTTTACAATGTTAAATTAAAACATACCTACATAAGTAAATTACATTACATACAAAAAACCATACTAAAGTAAATTTAGTATGTATAAAAGATACGGACTGACAGTTATATCAAAGCACAAACTACTGGGTCTAGAGAATTTTGCACAGATATCTGTTATTACGTAGACGAGCATTAAAGAAAGGATATTTCTAAATTCATCCCCTAACGATCCAAAGTAGGGGATGAAAGTTAGTACGGAGAAACTATCAATGCGAAGTCTTGCATGAAATAAATATTCACTCACGCCCGTAATTCCGAGGGGTAGGCAGAGATAACAGATGTCCATTTAGCGAGATCCACACCTCTCTCGTTTGATCTACATCGATACATCTATACCTGCGCATCGCGGTAACCGATCAACATGTTGCGAGATGTATGGATGTAGAAGAGGCGAAAGAAGTGTGCCAGGATCGCACCAAATGGAAATCCATGATCTCTGCCTACCCCTCTGGGTCACGGGCGTGAGAGCATATTATTGTTATTACAGTATAAGGTACTCGAATTAAGACCCCAGAGGCTAGTTTAAATAACTTTTAATTAGATTACGCTGTATATATCTATCAACGAAGACTCTTTCGGTATAATTTGACTAAATTCAAGACCGCAACTAGCTCATGAGTTGCATATCGCTTACCTTTAATGGACAGAGGGGAAAAAAGTAATTTCCTTTTCCCATCCATCCCCTCACCCGTCAAATCCTTAATCCCTTCCATGTAAGAAAAGGATAGCAAGTGGCAAAAACTAGGATTAGGCCTCCGGCTTCCAATCAATTTGAAAATTTGCACCCCTATATATTTATTTATTTTATATACAAATATATTTACTATATTATCCATAACATTGTCCTAACATTCAGATCACGAATATCAGAACTCACGAATACGAGTTTACGATTGGACAAACTCAAACTATTTGAAAAATTAAAGCTTTATTTGACTTAAACTAGATTTTATGCTTTTTTAAAGCGTAATTTAAATTAATAGTTTAAGCGTAAATTGAATAAATATTTCATATAAATTGAATTAGGCTACTATAATGAAAATCATATAAAACCTAAAATTATAACTTTAAAAACGTAGCCTCGGAGATTTAAAGCTGGTTGATATTTTTTAAAGATATATATGAGAGAATGTAATGTCTTCTACCTAATTTATTGTTCGACTATATTTGTATTGTTCATGTTTCGCGAAGCAAGGTCAGCGGCCAAGGCCAAGACAACTTTATTCGCCTCAATTTCGTCACAAAAACGTAATTACTCTTTTTATTAACACCGAGGACACCTTCTGTATGTATTTTTTTTAAATATACCTGTATTCGAACATAAAACGGCCTGATGATAAATGGAGACGTTACAGTGTCGGATCCCGGATTGCGATTTAGGGCGAGGGTGTAAAAACGTGAGATAATCATATTAAATTAGTATATGTATCGAGACTCAAATTTACCCAAATCTGACAATTCTTTGACCCAAAAACCCATGAATAGATGTAAAATTATTTAGTGTTGATATATCAAATTTGAAGGACCAGATGATTTTACTGAAAATCATATGGATTTGTGCTGCCAATAGTCGCTCGAAGACCGAGCACGAGTTCCCATTGAGCATGAAAGTTCCCTTACTTAATTTTAGTAGTTACCATTTAATAGCTGGCATATGTTGGATTTATATAGATTTTTTCGTTCTTATTTGACAATTATCGTTATATTTTGGACAATTTACACAATATCTTTATAAATTATAGCCTATATGTTATTCTGATGTATAAGCTGTATTATTGTAAAGTTTCATTAAAATCGATTCAGTAGTTTTTGCGAAAGAATAACAAACATCAATAAATAAAAACTTTCACATTTATAATATTAGTAGAAAGTTATCACTTTTAGATTACTATCAAAACAATCTTAAATATAAGTCTTGATAAAAATAATGAAGCATAATAAGTTTTATTGAATAAATCCAATGCATTTATACTCTCATGCAATATCTCACGTGACATTAGGGGAGGTCAGTGGGTCGAGACAAATCTCACGATATCTCATGAGGGGGTAGGGATCAAAAGTCAGTAACGCCTCAGGTAAATAATGGACCCATCTAAGATTTTAGCTAAGTAAAAACAAATAAATAATATTTTACATAGATTAAATCAGAACAAGATTACAGGAACAATGTTGTCTAAAACAATTTATTAGAATATGGCAATATTCACTTCAACACAATCAACACAGAAAGAACGAGATTAAGGTATACTGAGACCCAGAGCTATGATAGAGAGAACATGTTTGACGCCACTTATTACGTACTTCGGACATACAAACTTTTACGACAATTACTAGAGTAACTAAAAAAATTGTATTCTTTTGTCTAATGACGTAATGCCCTTTACAACCGCTATTGTACAAAGTATGAATGGAAATTTGACTTTTGACATGTATGCATGTAACTTCCGTATTAACGCAGACTGAAATTCAGTCGAGTGTGCATAAAGTTCAACCATCTCTCAATTATATTGTAAGAGCTTCATGATTACATGATATCATATACATGAACTTTCGGAAAATCTTGGAATTGAGGCGATGGGGATAGGTTGTGTGGGGAGGTGTAAAGGTCATTGGATGCGGAGAGTGGAGGATATACAGTGGATGGCATTAGGGAAGGCCTATGTCCAGTTTGTCCAGCAGTGGACTGATACAAGGTGATCACGATAAACATGAAATATAATGCAGATTAATGTTTGGATTTCTTTAAAGTCTTTGCACAGTAGACAAACTCTTTGTTAAGTCTGCTAACAGTAAATCATAGAAATATGAGGTTTAGGACATATTAAAGTGAGGCAATATTTGAAAATTCCACCCTAACAAACACATTATGAATCTCACATTTGTATGCTTTATTGTGAGTAGTATATATATATATATATATATATATAATAGTTCTTAAAAGAATTCTAACTGATGACTAATTAATGAGCCACAAGTTGTTTAATTTTTTAGTGTAGTCGGGATGGCTTGACAAAACAACATAAACATATTACATTCTTAAAAACACATTTACACAAAACAATATATCTTGAAAAACACAATGTTGTTTTAAAAAGTGATTGGGATTTGGCATTAAAATTTTCTTTGCTATGCCATCATTTGGTTGCTTTTAAATGCATTTGGTTTTTAAATGCACTCAAGTTGTGTTGACACTGCACAGTTATTAAACATTCCCTCTTATCAACTGTGTATATATATACACTGTTGACTTGAGTGAGAGTACATTGTATTAGTTTATTTATAGTATGTCCTCTACAAGATAGTGGATGTAAACAAAATTTTATAAAATAAACTCATGCATAAGTTTTTAAATGTAATTCATATTTGCAACAATTTCATAAATTTGTAGATATAATGTAATAGAATCAATTACATTAATCATACAATTTTTGACTATGCACAACTGACACATTATGATTAAGTAAGCTAGCTAGCTGAATGACCGAAAGCAGCTCTATTCACATTAGCACCACACACCCAAGCCAAAACATGCAGGAGCAGTGGCCAGCAAGTGCCAAAAGCAACTTTAAGGTGTTTTAATGGTTAGGTAATTAGGTTTATGTTTGCATCATGTTTTACATTTTTTAGGAAAGAAGTGTTACCCTTTAATGGGATTGGTATTGAGGGAAAGGAGACCTCTCCCTCTTTTCTGAACTTTCACTAATTTTGTTACAAACTTATTTTCAACTGTTATAAACTAATACAGTTTTATTAAATGTGAAAACTATATTATTAACTTGCTGCTAATTCAGAATAATAAGTTAATAATGCTACAAGTAGACATTGAAGATGTTGAGATTATTAGAATCTTAAATAATTAGTATTGATGATTTAAAATTATTTGATAGTTTGCCATCCACATTAATTATATTATTCAAGTATTTCTTGGCGCAACATGCCCATTAAGGGAATCGTAAAAGATCTATATAAAGTGCAACATTTCATGGTCAGTATTATTTACTATTACACATAATTAAAATATAAATAACATGTACAATCTTAACTAATAACGTCATCTACAATATAATGGGGGACATGTACAGTTTCAAGTTCAAATGCTGCATTTAATTATTGATATAATAATTCAATTAGTACCTCAATGAAAACAAAGACTTTTGTTATCTTTGACTGTATTTTAAAAGAATTTGAAACGAGTTATCTATTGCTATTGATTTATAGCTTTACTGTTAATGATTATTACTCACCGATGTGTTCCAAATTGCGCCTGATTTGGACTGTAAGTCAGGAGTCAATCGGACATAATTTGAAGTAACGATGGTGCTACCTAAAAAGTCCCAGTGTGGCACTGACATACCGCTTCCTATAATGCAACAAAACACTGTATTCCCAGCTCCCGGTACAAATGGAATAATAAGGATCATTCAATAGATTCTGCTTAGGTCACTCACCTTGGTACGGTTTTGTAAGAGAATGCTGCCTCAATATATAATCTCTTGTGTTCCATTCTGCAAATACAGGAGTATAAAATAGGGATATGAAAAGGAACTTTATGAATAACAATTTTTCGTAATACATTTTTTAAGTAATATTATAACTTTAGAAGCAATGACAAGACAAACGCCAGATCATGGCACGGCAGCCCAACCGCGTAAATGAATGTTGTGAATGTTGCCATTTAGTGACAGTTAGAAGGTATTTACAGTTACAAAAAAGTTTAAGTACTTTTTGCACTTCCATCACTTCGTTTTCGATGAATGATATTTATTTTAATTGTATATATCTGATCACCTCACTAGCTAAAAAGTTTTATTGTTTTACATAGTATCTACATATATATCTACTTAACATACTTCATGAGATGTATAATTAACAACCTATTTTATTTTTTACAAAAATCACAGTGAGTTACATTGCTATTATATTCAAGCAGGCGTTATTTTCCAATGAGTTAATGTCTTAGGATTTATTAAATCTATAAATAAATATGGAGAGTGATATTAGATTTATTATTATTATATATTAAATGATTTCAAAATACTTTAGCCATGTTGACGAATTGTAATTCCCCGTCACATTAAAATTAAATATAAATCATCTAAAAAAATGTGTGTTGTGTCCCACAAAGTAGAAGTGAAACTTCAAAAGCAAAATTGTCCTTTTCCTTATTACGTGTTATTGTTATTCTATTTTTCAGTGGCGCGTATATTTAATTTTTTGATATCTCCTAAACTATTACTCAGAATGATATATTT
>JWHW01012955.1:23333-51605 GCA_000931545.1 Papilio glaucus
TTTATAATCGGACTAGGAATATTATAGGTTTCATAAATATCTTCCATTCTAACTTAAACATTAACGTTATAACGTAACGTAATACACAGAATTCAGAAGACGGGCGTGAAGTGGAAGTATGCTCCTGATACTGATGAGTGCCGAGGCCTAATTTCAGTTCTCTTCTCCTTCCCATCCATTCTTAATATAAATAGAATGAAAATGGAAAGAGTATTGGACGTGGAGGGGATGAAAAGGAAATCATACATTTCCTGTCTATAAGATTAAATACTTGCTCGTTTGTCTCCTTCTTCCATAAAAAAAGATTACAATTTGACGATTTGGCTACGGAAGCTTATAACATTTTGAAAAATTACATTACGTCAAATGTCAATGATTCGATCAGTTCACAATTTGCTTACAGTTTATAATATGTGTAGTCTGATTATAAACTGACGAAGTTCACAATCGGTCGATGACATATATGTATAAAGTACCGTTGTAACATTATAATGTAACATGTTATGTTTACTGTTCTGTACCAAGTTAATCCGGTACAACCCAGTTACACTACATAACCAGTCCTGTATATCGCTCAAATTTATCGTAATAAATACAAAATATCATAGATGTACATACCTCCAGATACCGAATTCCATACAAATTCAACGTTCAAAAGTGAAGCTCGATTTTTGCCGCGAATGTTTACCAGCGTATACAAATGTTTTTTTAATCTATCATTTTTTATGTTTAATTGTATTTTGGGGTATAATAAAAAAAATATATAATAATATGTATTATGGCGTCGCATTGTTAATATTTTATATTTATTTGCGTATAAAATATTCAGGATACATCATAAAATTAATTAATGACTTGTGAAGTGTGATGTTCGTACACTTACTTTTACTACTTACTACATCTTTCTTTGAGGTATAGTTTCTACACGGTTCCATAGCACAAAACGTAATTTAAAAAAAAACACGGAAATTTTGTATTCGTGTGGCAGAAAACAAATGGCTGAGTTGGATTATACGAAGTCCCCCATTGGCGACTTAAGGTGGCTTCACTGTTAGACCTGGATGCTCCCTCTGGAAATATGTAGCATCTTTGCAAAATATGCTTAAAATTAAGTACAGTGACAAAATAGATATGATGAACATGAACAAATATCGATACGAAATATCGATTAATTTCGCTTTTCGAAAACATCGATTAGCGTATAAAAGTCGTAATTTTTCCGGCTCGCCACGTGGTACGTAAGATAAGGGTGCGGCTTGCTTTCTCTCGTTCAGGTGATGGATGTAAACACTTTCACTTGACTTTGCTATAATATAGACCGGCGGTAAGGTCAAAGCCAAATTTATGCCGACGGTCATTGACATTTTAAGTTGGCAACTTTTACCTGGCGTGTTTGTCTGGTGTTGCCGTGCTTTACCCGAATTTCGACGCCGGCAATTTGCTCTTGTTTATTGCGGTTGATGTGAGCAAAGGTCATTTACTGATGTTTATGTTTCTTTATAATCTAAAGTTAGTACTTTACCATAAAACCACAAGACGTAGTTACACAAGAGGTAGTTTTCGTTGAGGGGTAAGATGGTCAATAGTAGTAATTAGATGTGCAGCTAAATATTTCTATTAAAACATTATTTATACATTTTCATTTCTGGCATCGTATGAATATGCAATTTTATTAACCATTTTTAAACCCTTAACGCGTGTAAAGACGCAATGTACCGCATTGTGGATAAATTTGTTGTTCATGTAGACATTAAGAATTTGAATTTGAGAATAATTACCAATTTTACAAATTATTTTTTATAGGATAACATAAACGAACATTGCGATCAAGGGTTTCCCATTGCACATTAATTGTTTTGTGTATTTCTATTAAAAGTTCTAGTTTTTGTATTCGATATTTATTATATCACAACAAGAAAAAACTCTCAATGCGTTACATTCAGAAAACAGAAAAAAGAGAACATACAAAAATAATAATCCAAAAAGTTTATCTATTTTTTAATTTAACAAAATTATTCGTTTCAATATTTGTCAAGATGATTTCGCGCGGGAAAAATTACAGATAGAAATTATTGACATTGCACGTGTAAACAAAATGGAAGTGACACCAGTTTAGAAACCGAAAGTTACGTAACTTTTTTAATTATGCGTCGGTTTGTAATAAAATAGTCTGATATCAATTTTATAGCTCTTATATGTCATTCTATGCATAGATTTAACAGACAATTTTTTCGAAAAACGTCTCGACATTGTTAATAAAAGTAAATATAAGTTTTGCGTATACTCAAAATCTTAGAATTTTATAAAGTTAATCAGTTGGTATTTTCAACACAACCTTTAGTGCGGCTCTTTGAGCACGTTCTGTTTTAGCAGTAGTAGAGGCCGCAACAACATCTGTTGCACGAATGAGCTGGCTCGACTGAGCACAACGAACTCACAGAAGACAAGCGTAAAGTAAGAAGGTGGAAAGAAATTTCAATGTACTTTTTTTTCTTCTATTTTAGAGCAGTTGCTTTTAATTTTGAGCCAACGTTCAAACTTCGTAACAGTATTTAATCCATTTTCTGCTTCTCTTTTAACAGTTGCTCACGAACTGTCGTGGAACAGTATGACTGTATAATCCGCAAACATCAGTATCGGCATTTGTACGTAAATTGGAAAGAATATTGGACCGAGGGTACTTCTTTGGGGGTAGCCTTAGCCAGAACTGGCAGCGTCGCTTACGACAGATCCGACTCGGATTCTCTATTTTCTGTTTGATAAATAATTACTAAACCCTGGAAAGGCCCTCTAATTTCGACTAAAAGACCTGTACAGACACAGTATAATGATAAAAACTACATTCTCATTGAGAATAACAGTTGAAAGGTCTGCATAAATCATTATCAATCAGCGTACACCTATAAGTTATGGACGTGACTGTTTACTTATTCAATGAGAAGAAAAGTGGAGAAACTATTTCAGAGGTTCGAAAGTTCGATTCGACCTCATTCGAAGTCGTGAGGTTTTCTTACACTTTTACCTTCAGCGCCCTAAAAAGGCCACATCATAACTTTCTACCGTGACATAGATTAATGAAAGTAACGGATAAAACTAAAAGTAGAGCCACCCTGAAGGCCAACGAGACGCTCGACCTACGACAATAAACGAAACCAGGTCGGAGAAAGCAGCGAAAGTGTCTATTTGGCCCTGATCTACTCTACACATTCTCCCAGACATTTTTAAATTGGTATCATTCAAGAATCTGGGGGAACGAAAGGAAAAAAAATCTTTATGCCCTGGTAATAGGCTCAACTATTGAAGAAAGTTTGAGCAACTGGGTCAAATAACCATTTTGTTTACGTTTACAATGAATGGAGTTTGATGATGATATCTTTTTAATTTCCATCATTGTTTTCGTTGAAGGAGAAATAAATCTGAGAAAGTGGCCTATTTCGACGTTGGTTTGGCTCATTTGGCATGCTGCCAATAAACGAGTCGTTGAAAAGGTCACTGAATTGTTTTTTTTTGTTAGATAGTATTAAATAATGTTTTTTGTTGGCAACGTCAATGTTTTCTTTTACTTACATATACATTGTGATTCTTAATTCAAATTATATTTAATTTGTTTAATTATGAAGAAAACATAAAAAACACATTTTTTTTTAAACACTATTCCGTGTCTCATTTTTTTTTAATAAATAGCAGTTCCTCTAGCGTCTAGATGAATTAATTGTAATAATATACATTTTATTTTGTTATTCAAATGGAATTATTATACAATATTTTTCTCATTTCACCAAAATGAGTTATTTTCATAGCTAAACGAAGTGAAAACAGTAAATAATGTTTGTTTATTGTTTACAAATTATATCCTCGTATATATTGTAATGTTTGTTCTATGTTATTCTAATTTCTTCGCCCTTAGGGTTTTCTTACACTTCTTCCATTTTGACTGGCCTTTTACTGGCGGACAGCTGATGTCATAAGAAAAAACTCAGGCTAGATTAAATTAAGCAAAAGAATCAATGTTAATAAGCTAAAACAATCTAAATAGAAAACGAATGCGTGCAAAGCCGCGTGCAACAGCTTATTTAAATAATAAAACAACCAAACTAGATCTGTCATTATACCTGTCACAACTGTCACGTGACTTTTGTTTCTTTCTAATAACTGTATTTAACCTGTACGTAAAAGTGCATAGACGATGCAGTTTAGTGCCACACCATGCGTCGTAGTTTTCGCCGCTTTCTACGCGCACTTTCACTTCCGATACTTGACGAACAAAAGGACTGCAGTGACTATTTATCGCTGTATATTATCTGTGTTTACAGTTTTTATAGTTGGGAAATGTCGACTACTTTTCGACGAGCTATTTTATTTATTATAGATGTTTGCTTGTGGCAACATTTACTCTTCGTATATAACCTTTGTTTAGATTCTTACCAATAGAGCGAAGGTAGAAAAAATATTTTCTTGATGGACTAAGAAAACATTTATTTTTTTATATTACAAAGCGTGTGATAGATAACCAATATTTCAAATATCAACGTGCATTATACCTTTAGGGCGATGTTGGGCAGTTGTAAATAAAATAGTAAGCACCTATAAACCTTGGGATAAAATTAATTTCACGGATTTTATCGCTTTTTTTTCCCGACGTTTCAATTAGTCACCGGGGTACTAAGGTGTCTCTATGTCAATGTCAAAGTTGCTGGCGAAGAACTTTATGATTTAACATTTTACACAGAGACTTCAGTTATTACGTAGGAGAGCAGTAAGAAAAAAAATTACTATATTCATCACCTAAAGGTCTAAAGTAGGTGATGAAAGTATGGATGGTGAAATAATATTATCTATTTTTATTTGACCTCGGATCTTACGGCTTAGGCATAGATCACTCGTCAGTTTGACACGGCGGGTGAAACCTCGGGGTAAGCCCCTGAACGGAGGCTTGTTTTTTCATTTTCATTTCATTCATGCTTCCATGTTCAGAAAAAATAAGTATATGCAATATTTTGAATTAAGTACTACTAATTCTACTAACTCACTACAAGTAAACGGAAAATGAAACCGTGTTGTAAAATGCCATTTATTGCTTTAATTTAAATATTGATTTGAGTTTATAAACTATGGTATAGCGTCAAATGAGTTTATATGTAACTTTAGTATATTAACACCTGTCGATTTCTCTTCGATGCAATATAATGTGAAATTAGTTGCAATTCGTTATATTCTGACAGTATATTTAAATAATAGTTATTTTCTAGCTATTTCTGACGAATTAGCGTTTTAAAATTTTTAATCTATGTATTTATTCATAACCTGTGATACTTCAATCAAAACGTCAGTTCCATTAAAAATATGGCGGTCGTTGACCGCGCGAGTCGTAATGTTGCAAATAACGAGTTGATTTGAGCGACAGATGTCTACCGAGATACCCATTTATTAAGTATTTAAATATATACTTAAATTGTTTATATATTTTAGTTGCATCTGTGTTTATTTTTACAATATTAACAAATATAAATTGTGTTTTGTATAATCAAAGATGTTACATACCTCCAGATGGATAAACCGGACCCAAAAGTGAAACCTTAAGTCGCCAATTGGCGACTTCGTAAAATCGCCGCTGGCATTCGTGTCCGTCGTAGAAAATTACTTCTTTTACATTATTAATAAAAATATATATTTCATATTTTCACACAGTAATAAGTCCGAATGTTGCAATTTTATTACCAAAGGTCAATGTGGTCACTAACATGAAGTAACAGTTTCAAAGTGACCCCATAGATGACAATACAAGAGAATATGGTGGAGCTTGCTTATGATGAAAAGCACGCGTGGAAGACCACCCATCACACGCAGCGACGGTACAAAAGGACCCGCTGGAAGCTCATTTTGATAAAGACGAAGCACAAGATCGTGCTAAATGGACGATGAGCACAAAGCAGTGGCCGGCGAGTTCCATAAGTGCCTAGGAGTTTAACCTTACAACCTCTTGTTGGATCTGTACCCTGTTTCACAGCAAGATGGAGTTTTTGTAAACAAAGGTTTTTAAGTTACTATTTGTAAATTTCAAAATATTATCGAGAAACAACTTTTTCTTACATTACCTAATAACATAAGCTATCCATATTATACAATTTCACTTCACTTTATCTCACGATTTCCACGAAATGACAATATTTCCGATGAAAGTATAAAAAAATGTAATGGTCGTCATGTGGTAAGTGACGTTTGTTAGTTTACAAAAATTATATCTTGCTATGAAACAAGGTAAATATAAAATTTATTTTGAGTGTGCACGAGAATTCGCTGTCAAAGAATTTTACCGACTAATTTATTTATTTGTGCAAGAAAAATATTACTTTAGTTAATAATATTGTAGTAAAGATTAAAAAAAACGTGATGGTTCAGTTTTTATTGCCTAGCTGTTTGCTCTCAGCTTCGTCCGCTTCAAGTACGTACTCCCTAAGTAGCTTAAATGTTAAATTTAAGTCGTTATTGTATATGAAATAAGGATGAGGCATAAATATCACCAATTATGCTGCGATGGTCTTTTAAGTATCAATAAATAATATAACTATAATTATATTGACGAAAGTATAGAAAAGAAAATGCCACAATTAGCGTCTTAATGATTAAAAAAAAATCGTGCAATAAAATTGAAAGATGGCACTGTAAATCATTCATAAGTATCATGCAGACATTCGACTGTACTGCCGATTACAGGCGCGGCTGGCGAATGATTTAATGGAATGAAATCATTTAATTGGTTTGTTTGATGAATGAAGGTTTAGTGAACCTATCTTTCTGTACAGACCGTTTGATCATATAACAAATCCCTCATTAATAACACCCAAAACGCCGTCGTCTTGAAGCAGATATCCAAAGGTTAGGAGGTAATTCGTTTTAGTTTTAGTATTAGAGCCAAAGATGTTACCTTCAGATGGATAACTGACCATCCGAGACCCCGAAATTGAAGCCTCCTTGATTCGCCAATTGGCGATTTCGTTTTTCGTTTCCCGCCACGCGAATACAAAATGTCCGTGTCATTTTTTGTCCGACATTTTTTAAATTACAAAATTTACGGTTTGTACTATGAAATCGTATAAAAATTATACCTCAAAGAAAGATAAGGGTACGGACATCACATAAGTAATTACTTTTATGATGTATGAAGCATACATAGCTAAATATGAAATTTTAAAAATAACAATGCGACGCCCTAAATATTAAATATTGTCAAATACAATACAAAATTATATTTTATTGATAAATATTAGTATAGTTTTGTTTTGGTAGTATTTTAGTATATCTTTTTAAGAGCCCCCTACCGTCGCACTTGTGGAGTTATCCAGGTAGGTAGTTATACCTATTCAGTGGAAACATTCCCATATAATCCTGAGGGTCCTGCCCTTATCTTTAAATGATTCCTCTCCCTGCCCACCCCAACCAAATGTATATAGTTAATCCGAGAAGGCTGTCCGCCGCACCATCTCGAAGGCTATTTCTGTCAATATGTACGTGAGCACCCCTATACATATTACTTACTTATTATTGAGTTTACAGGACGAGGCCGATGGCCGTGCCTTTCAAGTCTGGTAAGTTGTCAAATTAAAAAAAACTTCGAGCGAAACGAACTCACTTCCTTAAGTCACGTGACATGAGGTGTCTAAATTTGCCGTCATTTTGTAGATGATAAGGGGATACTTTCAGAGAGATGCTAACCATACATACTATTTTACGTTTTATAACCTTTTAAACGATTAAAATGTTTAAAAAACATATACTATGTACATACAAAAAATATAAATAAATTCTGAACAAAAATAGATAGTGTTATTATATACGAGGAAGTATAATGATCGTCTCGGTGTCAATTAAATATGTATCGCAACTAATTATCGCGCCATTCCACCACTATATTAAATATATAACTATCTTACATAGCTCCTCGCATAGATATAAATAACCAGGCGTGCAACAGAGACAGGTGGTTCAGGTTGTGTGAACCCGCCGGCTCGGTGTGACCGCGAAATTATTTTCAAGACTACACCAACCTCAAGTGTACGCACACCACTAAATCACACTTATCCCCACACGAGTCTCACTACTTCGCTATTAATGTAGTGGTAGTCGTGAGAAACTTGACTTTGTATTCTAAAATGCTATAAAAATGCAAGTATTGCGAATAAAAATGAACTCTAATCCAATGTGCTTATAGCTGTAATGTTATATCACGCAAAAGGTGTTTGCGACATTAATTGCGTCGCTCGTGTATGGTAAAGTTGCTATCTTGTTCGTAATGTCCGCGAACGGAGGTACGTTCAACTTTTAGCCCAGTAAACTCACAAAGTTCGTTCACCCAGTGCTTGTCAACTGACGTAAAGCGAGGGAGAGGCGAGATATAACAGATATCAGCATCTCTGTCCCGCACCATGTTGAAGTTTAAATTTTTATTGAGACAAAAGTCTGTCGAAAACAGTCTTTAGTAAGTTTATGCTCGCCTGGTACTTTTGACGGTTGACGTTGGTTTTATCGATAGGTAATCGTCACTTTTG
The DNA here is from genome assembly GCA_000931545.1 of Papilio glaucus. Taxonomy (NCBI): domain Eukaryota; kingdom Metazoa; phylum Arthropoda; class Insecta; order Lepidoptera; family Papilionidae; genus Papilio; species Papilio glaucus. The sequence continues at coordinate 31,880 of JWHW01012955.1, forward strand.
AGCGTGGTGTCTTATCGACAGGTCATATAACTAAAAAGTTGATATTCTTCTTTCTTGCTTACTTTTCATGTTACTTTTTAGTTTGTTTATTTCTATGGTTATTATTTCAATTTGTCCCTTTACTAACTACGTTTCTATTAATCGTAGTTAACAAAATAAGGCCTTATTCATGTCACCAATCTATCATGGACTAAGGCGTCCTCTGTCAATATCACTTTGGCAATATAAATTTGCCTTGTCACTCATCCTAACAGCATGAAGCTTGTCTCAAATAATTGAAACAAGTCTCATTTTAAGCTACACTTTTTCCTCGATATCTCTAATCGCATCATCGTGGGGCCTAGCATACTTCTTAGGGACCGAGCAAGAACCGCGTCTAAACGGCCTTGATAAAATTACTAAAACAGCACAAGTATTTTTTGTATTATTTATAGGTAAAGGTTGCAGGCGTCTACTGTATGAAATCGATAATGGAAATATTTGTGGCCATGAATGGGTGAGGTTATACAAAAAGAGGAAAATATTGTTGTGTGGAAAATCAAAAGCGTTTTCATTGTTAACAAGTTACTGACTGAATAATAAAAAATAATAAATAAGTGCAACAAGTTGCCAGCGTCAGTCCAACTATGACGTGGGTACCTTCAAGAAAAAAGTAAATAGGCTGTTACTAGACTAGTGCGTACCATCTTTCGACTTATTCGAGGTGAGAGGTTATTCAAAATAAAAAAATGACAGTTTAATAGTTATGTATTATTTATGGCACTCTGGGGAAGAATACGTATCAACTTACCTGAGCCTTCAAAATTTTAGGCGACTGGAGGTCACGGATAGAACGGATATAAATACATACATATGTACATTGGTTAGTCGGGTAAAAAGACGTCGTCGTAGCAGATGCAATTTATAAAAAAAAGCAAAGTGAAGTCATAGGCATAGTCAGATTGTTGATATAACTTAACTACGTGTTATTTAATGCAGTAGCGTCTAGACTAGGTGTCGATAGGAGTGGATTGCGCAAAACGCTTGTTGATTCCATCAGGCGGCCATTGTTGCGCTAATGTGTTGAATATGAAGGCAAACTCTTCCGTCTCGCGGGTCGATGGACCATAGAGACGACCAATATAGATATAGAGCCGATAAATGGGAGGAAAGAAAAAAAAACGAAAGCATTACCACACGATCCCAGTACGTGAAATACCCACGCGGTATTACGAAATCTTTAAACAACCTCTACGAGTTCCGAATTTATATTCACTAGAAAAACGTTCACACGTTAGACGGAATACAGAATCGAGATGGCGCCCACATGAAATCATTCTGTTGAATTGAAAAGTCAACCATTGTCCGTAGCGCCGCAGCTCGTCGGTCTACACGAAATCGTATACGTTTATTAGTACAAAACCACGGGTCAAATCGTAATGGTGTAATGAATTCTTCATTGTCTATGTTTACAATGTGGGTACACCGGTTTTTATAGCAAGAGAGATTATATTTTATCATTACCATGTGCACACGGAACGTATTGTTGAAATTTGAATTAATAACATTTACCGACTCCTCCTTGTTGTGTTTACATTTTATGAACTAATCTTACTACTACTCAATTATGAAATCCTAATACTCCATGTATATATTTCTGGTGATGCAATTTTTTTTATATGAAACAGCCATAGTTGGAGTAACTCACGATGCTTTTTTTTAAGCCGTTTTGGAACAGAGAGATAGGAATTGTTTTACTTGTAAATTATTGCACTAGATAGAAAAGAAGCCCTTTGGGGGAAACTACCAGAACCTAAGACAAGAAATATTTGGTCAAAACGAACTAGGGAAGAAGACAATTTATATTACAAAACTACATGTCTGTGTTGCAATGACAGTACCGTAGGAGATCCGGAAACGGATTTTCAATTGTGTGCAATCTGCATTAACATTTTTTCCTTGACAATATTGATTACCTTTGAAATTCGAATCAAAGAAAAACAATCAATAAGCATGCATTGCTTTATATTTTTCATTGGAACGGATTTTAAACTTCGTTGGTTAAAGACATAGATACGAAAACAAACTTTTTTTAAAAGGCGTCTACAATAAAGTAGTCTTGTTAACAAATGAACAAATGGAAGTTTCTGAGTTTGAATAGAGAAAATGTTTAGCAAACGCCACTAGGCCGGTCTCTCAATAACCAGACACTGTATACACTTGTAAGGTGCAAACCGTACAAATAAGTAAACGTGCTCTCTACAACTTATGTTTTCCTAGTAACTTGCTGTATAGTGTTGGAATTTGTTTACGTAACAAACTACCAACGAAACCACATTGTATCCAAAATCAAATAATATAAAAAAGTTTGTTTTACCCGACAGTAGTAAGGGAAAATTAAAAAAAAAACCTTGTTGATAAGCCTGTGTTGATCTTTTTTTATGGACGAAGGATTTATATTAAATGCTACTCATAGACTCATCTGTAACAAACTAATGAGTTGCAGATGCGTTGTCTACCTTTTATAGACAGAAGAGATAAACAGAAAAAAGGATATATTCTTTTCCAATCCATTTCCTCGCCCGTCTAATCCTCTTTCCCTTCCCAACGCTTCCTTATTAAACAAGGATAGGGAGGAGAAAAGTCTAAGAAAGGCCTCCAGCAGCCCACTCATCACACGAAACGCAGAAATACTTCCACCGACTCCAAAAATAAATTTGATTAAGAATTGATTCTTATGTTTAAATGCATAAAATTATTTTATACTTTTAAGTGCATTGGGACAAATTTAGAGAATTTTCTGTCAGAGATTTCTGACAGAAAATTCTCTATTTTTAGTTAATAATTAAGGTAATAAAACTGAGTTTGTTAACTGATTTTGTTCAGGATATGGGTTTACCTACTAAACGCGCTACTCATATGAGATAGCGTCGTTTCAATGAGACAAACGAAGATAGGACGGAACGCCTAACTAAAATTAGGTAATCTACTTCCAGGGCCATTTCAAAACAGACTAGTGATGAATGCAAAACAGGCTTTCGAAAATGCGGGCTTATATGAAAAATAAAAAAAAAACGAATTGATAACCTCCTCCTTTTGAAGTCGGCTAAAAAGTTATCTTCGCGTGAGCTCGATTACTCTTTGTGATCGGCAATTAAAAAGATGAATGGTATAGAAATCCTCAGACCAAACATATTTGAACACCATTCTATGATAGTTTTTAGAAGTAATTAATAAGTAAATATGCCCGTAGCCCAGAGGGGTAGGCAGCGGTATTGTCATTTGTGATCCTGGCACACCTCTCTCGCTTCCCCTACGTCCATACATCTACGCATACATGCTCGTCGGTTATGGGTAATCCTTATATTGCCCTTCTTAAGTATGTCACTCTTCGTTCATCATTTCAAAATGCTTGGAACAACCGAAGCATACTTTTCTCAATTCTAGTCAAAACATCCACTTTTAAGCCACAACTTCCCCTTATAACGTATTTTAATCCTATTATTATACTTTACGCCAAACATACTTCTTAAGGATCACATCTCAACAGCATTAACTCTACAGCATGCTTTTCCTGCCAAACCCAGCTCTCACTTCCATACATTAAAGTGGGGACTAGTACAGCATTGTGGATTGTCAGACGAGCCTTCATAGAGACATGCTGACTACTCACTATTGCTATAGCTCCATTCTTTTTATTTCCCGCATTCACTCGTCGTTGAAAATCTTTAACGTGCCTACCATCTCTACTGAACATACATCCCAAATACACAAACTCTTCCACCTGTTTCACTTCGTTACCGTTTAAATTTATTTCAATTAATTGTAGGAAGAGTTTATTAAAAAAAAATGACTGGAATGGGTAAGGAAAGTAAAATCAACCGAAAAGAGAAGAGACGTGACACTAGTTCAAACATAAATAAATGATCAACAAAAATAAACCTTTGTATATTAACAATACAATTCAAACTTGAACACAAAATAAATGAGAAAAGTTTGTTCAAACCGTTCCAAATTCAAATGAGTATGTTGGTGACATATGTTGCTGACGCATGTTGAGCATGTTCATCCTAACCTATATGATTGTCCCCTACCAAATATCGTGTAACGCGACTAAAGAACTTTCGCTTTGTGATGGGCAATTAAATGGAAGGAAATGTGTAGAAAGTCCATATGAAAGGAAAAGAGAAGAAGATGTTTAAAATTACAATTGACATATGTAAATGCACTATATACTGTCAATATAAATGTGAATAATACTACTTCCACGTTGCAAGTTGGTTATATGTAAAAATTGAGCATAAGTAATTGCTTAACGCGAGTGTCGTGGCTCGATCAATAGCTACTTGGTAATAACTCAAGGCGGGAATGAAGGCAACAAATAATATTGACTATAGATTTCCACGGCGACAATTTCCCTCGGCCGTGGAATCGAACTGTGCATTAATTGGCTGCAACGACGGGTTCTATGTATTTGCATTGGCAGTCATTCACCCCGACTTATGAACTCTAAGAATTAATTTCGAAGAAATTAATATAATAACTTCGGATGAATGTGAATCAAAAAGTTGTTAGTGTCGACATTAAACGTTGCCATGGCAACCGATATTGTAAATGAAGGTATTATCACCTCGGGAACAGTTTTATTTTCGAGAAAAAAACCACATGTTATATTCTGTACCCGTGACAATGTGTGTGCAAAATTTCTTCATGACCTGTTGAGTCAAGGAGTTAAAGTTAAAGCGTAACAGACTTACAAACAAACTCAGATTCGCATTTATAATATTAGGATGATAGGGGGCAGCACAATAGGTAGCTCACGTATCTTAAAACAAGGCGTTTAGAAAACTGACTCACCTCGCCACTTCAAAAACCTAAAAGTAACGAAGGATTTTAATGTTTTTATACTTTTTTATTCATGACAATTGTTTTACTAGCTAATTTTTACAGTAGCGAATATCTTAAACGACATTTGACACCTAAATACAAACAATATGCAAATAGTTTGGGTGGTCCCTCTTCAATTCCGAAAGTACCAGATCCAATCTCGGATGGTGCGTATCGCCACCTTTTTCGGAAGTTATGTGCGTTAAAGTATCGAGTGCTTGGCCATTATAAGGTGGTTATGGGCTCTTCCTTTTTATTTTATTTGTACTTTGAAAAGATTATTGAAAAAATATTTTTTAATGAAAAAAAAGTCTTTAACATAAATGACGCTAATGGGAATTGGTAATGAATATATTGTTCACAAATTTTCGAGCATAATTTTCTTTAATCATAATTAAATCATGGCATGCGCCTATGTTGAATTTTGGTTTAAAATGTAATTTATTGTAAATTAATTCAGAATTCCTTCACACGACGAATTTGTATTCGAGTGAAGTAAAAATTTTAGGCGCGAATGACCTTTTTTTACTTTTCCCAACACGGAAATGCAAAGACATTTTTAAGAAACGGCCCCCAGTCAAGCCGGTTGTTGGGTTTATTTAAACTGCCTTCTCGGATCTAAAAAAAAACTTGCACTAAAATGTATGCGCAAACGAGATTTGAAGTACCAGGCTAGCATAAGACGAAGAAGTCCGCCCAGTCATACGAGTTGTAACTACTACATCGCTGTCTCATTAGATGGCTACGTTTCGCCTACGCACTCACGCACACCGACGCATCGATATTAATTGCCCTATCTCGATCCGATATCGCTTTTTTTCCACAATAACAAACAACGAATTTTAGGCGGTGGTATTTATTATGTTATCCACTGGCTGTTTGTTTTGTTAATTAACATTTTAAATATTTATTTTGTATAGTAATCTGTCAATGGACGTTGGCGCGTTGAAGTCAAACTCGGAAGTGATGTTTGAGCTCACTGACGCAAGTGAGTTTATCAACATTTCTCACGCTGCCTAAACTAGTGTGCGTCGCCTCCATCTTTGTTTCCTTGCACTTGTGTCGTTATTGTATGTGTGTGTATGTTTGTGTGTGTGTTATCTTACCGCGTATGTGTGCGAGAGCTGAGAGAAGCGAGACTCGAGCGCTTCCTAGGTTCGTTCAACTTTTAGCCCAGTAAACTTTGTGGACGGGCTATACATAGCCGGCGTGTCTATAGGCTGTATCAGCACTATAAGGGTAGTCTAAGTACGCAGCGTATCTACCTTTGTTCTCGGGCTTTTTACGATCCTATTTCTGTTTTAGTACCGTTGTTGTACTTCTAATGCCCAGGTCTTTAGAGGTCTTTGTTTTGTCTAGATAACTATAAACGACATCAGAAGTTATTGTTTGTAGAACTTTAGAATCAAGTAGAACTTTACTGTTTATTCGTTAGAAATTTACTTTTAAAAATAGAACAGGTATAAAATAAGAAAGCAGAGTAGGTAGGGTTAGCAATCGTTATGCGGTATTACCGGGCTAATTTGGTCGCAAGTTGCGTGTTTTTGGAGTCGTATCAAATTTGACAGTGGTAGAGCAAGCAACAACAAACTGTCTGTCAATCTGTTCCACGAATTGGGCGGCTCGATCGGTGAAATACCACGACCTCATAGAAGACATGCGTGAGGTAGAATTATTTCTACGTTTTGCCTTTTGAGTGAGGCGCCAGAGGCCTAATCCTAGGCCATTTCCTCTTCCTATCCTTTTCTAATAAGCAAACGATGGGAATGGGAAGAGGATTTGACGGGGGAAGGAATGGATGGGAAAAGAAAATATACTTTTTTCTGTATATCCCCTCCTCTGTCTATTAAAGGTTGGCAACGCATCTGCAACCTGTTAGCTTGTTGCTCTTTGCCAATTTATTCCATAAAAAAGTATCATGTTACCGCTGGTTACTATGTCGTCAATCACAATAAAATCTAATGAAAAAACGTACCAATTAATTCCTACTTTATTGTTGATTACTGGTATCTCTAAAAGATACTTCCCTTTCTCTGTGGGAATCGGCGATATATAGGATTATCATTATAACGACCTCAAGGGACACCTGTGCAGCGGTCAAAAAGGTCCCGGGTAGCCTGGGAAGGCGTTGGTGCGCAACGCATAACTAACCTATGAAGGCTTAGTATGGAAAAAGGATAAGTTAGTCAAGTGGATGATTCTGCACTCCTGGTCATATATGGTGATACATACGTCTAAGAATATACGGCACTTTGTCGCCTTCATCCAATGGACAAATGCAAGATTGATTACGAAGAACATTATCAGTCCATTTTGTGAGATCGGTACCGCGTCGTTCGATATGTGACTGCCATTGGGATTGTATTGACGCCGTTGGCATTATTTAAATGTGGTCGTATTAAATATATTATTTAACATAACTATTTAATGTTATATTAATCTTTTCATTTCTGCATAAAATAATTTGATTGTTCGTTTGTTCGGATAAAATGGAAAAACTGAACCGATTTTATAAAATTCTTTCACCAATGGAATGCTCTTCTATTCCAAATGAAGTTTCTAGTTATTTTTAAACAGCTTATTAATTTTCAAATGCGTTTCCGAATTAGTCATAAGTGACTTTTAATTTAATTTCACAATGGAATCAGTAGCATATGTTTTTTTCAAAATACATTAAATCTTTTTACTGTGGTATTACTAGGCTTTTATGATTGTCTGATAAGGAATCCAACTGAACAACCACAGCATGGCAATTAGGATTTTGGCTGTCCAGATCTTGCTACGAAAATTTATAAGTGTAGTCTGCATTTTACAAATAAAAAAAAAACTAAATAAAATGTGATTTTTCTTATTTTCTTATTAATTTATTATTATTTATTTCTTGATGATTTGATTTAGAGGAACACTTTATTTATTTTTAGAATAAAAAAACAAGGTTAAAAAAATTTTCATCGTCCGAAAATCTCCGTGAGTTAGGAGCCAACAAAGTTTGGGCACAAGGCTGGGCACCAGGGGTTGATGACTGAGCATGTCGTGCAGCGGACACGAGCTTCTACGAAATGAATGCGGCCCGTGTCACGTATGCCTTTGTGTTAATTTGATTTTTCAATTTAGTGTATTAATTTAATAGCAAATTATTTTATTGAAATTATATTAGATATACCATAAATGAATAGTCGCTTGAAAGTTTGTTGGCGTTTCTAATCATAAATTATTTCCTCCATATAAGATATTATGTATGTTTGTTGATCTTATAAATTATATTTCATATGAAATATAATTTATATATATGAACTATTTTAATTTTGCTTGAAAGTTTGTTTAGAGTTTCAAATCATAAGTTTCATGGTATCTCCAATGAAGTCAGTTTGTGCGAAGTTTTTGTTGTATAATCACGTAGTAGTTGACATAACTAGTACCAGGATCTCATAGATTAGGTACTGGCGTGTAGTAAAACTATATTTAAAACTCAGTAGGAGTTTTATCACGGGAGCGTTCCTCTTTTATCCCTGTTTACTTCATAATGCAGCGCAGCTGCAATGCGCTTAGCTGGTAGCTTTGTAGGTGGTGGTTATGGGTAGAGGTAGTGGAATAATATCAGGTGGATTGTTTGCACCTCTTCTATATCGTGTTGGTTAATTAATGAATCAAGCAACCAATTCGATTATTCAGATCAATATAACAGGTTCATATTGCATTATTGGGTTCCAGTGTATGGTAAAACTACGACGTTCTGTAACATGTGCTGTTCTGTTTAATGTCAACTAAGGCAACGGACCAACTTTGCCTTCTTATAAGTCCTAAGAAAAGTCGTAATTATATATCCGTATGGAGAAGTTTATTTATATTTTAAAATGCATTAGTTAAAGAAAACATATATCGACAAACAGACCAATTCAAAAACGCCTTAGACTTTCTCTAATAATGGTCCCGTGTCTAGGAATCCAACAATTATACGAGTTGTTGCATTATATGACAAATGCATTAAAAATAACAATTTATAAAAAGGATTAAAGGATACAACGCCATCTTGTATCGAGTAGTGAAATTAATCATTCAAAAATGTACATGACAAGGGAAGTGAGACGGCAATAATAAAGCAATTAAATTGCTCGATATAAAGAAGGCGCAATATGTTATTCAGTTTATTAGTTCGCCGGGATTTGCATTATAAATTAAACTTACTTATTCTGATGATGTCCTTTGCACTTTTCGTGTTAATGCCATTGTTTTTTTTTTATGAATGTAAGGTTTCCAATTCTTTGCATTGACATAAAAGGTTAAAAATAATTTAAACATGGAATGAAATTTTAAAATATGCTTATTTGCATTTAATTCTGTTGATGTTTAAAAGATGTTTTCATAATTTATAATCTAATATGTTTTAATATGCATATATGAAAACATTATATAGATATATCGTAATTTAAAACGTGTATCGTAATTTAACCATGTCTATTCGTAATGTTTAAATAAACAATTTTCCCTGATTTCAACAACAAGCCATCAATTATCTGAGCCTTATATTTTTTAAATTAATATATTTTTAGTGATGGCAAGACAAGTGACCAACACCAACAGATAAAACGCGATGTGCAATTCGGATGCGTCCGGCGTACGCGAGCAAATTTGAAACTGATTACTCCAGAATAGGGGTGCCGGGGTCAATGCCCCGTTTAGTTTTTTGTCTGTACGTTGGTAGCATTGTAATCGATACGTCTAGAAACACAAAGCAGAGTTCACGCGTTATACAAGTTACTTTCACGCCATGTGTATGCATAGATTTGAATAGTGTAGCGAATTATGTTTGCATTTGATTGTCATTAAGCAAGTAGATATTTTTCTGCTACACGAATGGGTGAGCTCGACCGGTGAAATACCACGACCTCACAGAAAGCAGACATGAAATAAAGTACTCAGCGTTTCACTCGATGAGTGAGGTGCCTGAGGCCTAATTTCAGTCCTCTTCTACCACCCTTTCCTCATAATGATAGGATGGGAAAGGGATGAGTATTGGACGGGGAGGGGATTGGATTAATGAGGAAAAGAAACTGCCCCCTTCTTCACCTTGTGTGTGAATGTACCTTAACCTAAATTTGTTATCATTTTAATTATTTAAGTTTATCTTTATTAAAGGATATCGGCTGCTGACTTCGCTTACGTGTTGCTAACAGTCACGATTTTATCCTGAGTCATCTCTTCCCTCACTTTCCTTTTGATCTCGTCCAACATTATGAAAGGAAAATTTTAAATTAATATTCGGTATTTTAGATGTTTTAAGTTTTGCTTTAGTTAGCGGTAGTACATGTAATAAGGGACAATTCGTTCAAGTACAGGTAGGAGAATTATCTCTTCATTGTCTAGAGTGAGGGCGAAGTTGCCGGCTTTACCATCAAGTAGTAGTATGAACTATTTATTTTATTTATCTATACCATTAACATATAACTATACAAAACAACTTAAGTAATAGCATAATATGAAATTTATGTAAGTATTTCTATTTTACACAAATGAAAATTTTTGTATTTCGAATTCGGACGTAAAATAAACCAATCGGCCCAACATCTTAGCAAGCGCGTAGTAAAATGCAAAATAACCTTCAATACAAATTTTGATAAATGTTATTTAAAGTATATCTTGAATCGTTGACTAAGTTATTTGATATGTGACAGAGTTTCGTACTTAAATATTTTTTACAAATAAATCGTTGGACATTAGGAACGTTTAATAAAGTTTTAGTCGGACGCCATTTTTAATTCGTTGACTTATCTCGGTTTTAGCAGGTGTTGGCGATACGAGGAAGTGCATTATAATGATTTAAGACACGGGAATCGAACCCGTAAATATGTTATGAGGTCAATCCCCTGACGGCTACGCACTTCTTGTCTCTCCAAGTAATTAAAGACAAAACAGTTAGTGTTTTATTAAGGAACTCTTAACCTTTCTTTTATTGCATCTTTATTCTTCAATCAGTCAGAGGATCAGAGATGCTGTAACCATGGTAACCGACATTGTCCAAAGAATTACTAACCTGAAGTGGCAATGTGCCGGACACATTGCTCGAAGATCGGATGGCCGATGGGGCCGTAAGGTCTTAGAACGGCGGCTAAATATAGGTTGACGCGTCGGTAGGCCTCCAAGGTGGTCCGATGATCTGGTCAAAGTTGCTGGAGTCCACTGGATAAGAGCAGTGGTGATCAATGTTGGTGTCCTACGTTCAGCAGTGGAAGACTATCGGCTGAGACGAGGACGAAGATGTTTTTGAAATCAATGAACAAACGTTGTTTATCAAAATTTATAAGATTCAGAAAAGTAAAAATGCGATACGCGTGGATCATGTAATTCCATTTAACTCAGCTTAATGTATGTATGTATGTAGTAAAAAAGAGACTTAAATCTAAAAAAAACGGAACGAAAGATTGAAGGCGATGGAAGTTTGACATTATGTTAGGTAATATCTACTTTCAACCCGAGCCAAGACTATAACACTACCGTATAGTCTACTTATTTTATTTTTAAAAAATATGCGCGCCCGTAAACCAGAGGGATAGGCATAGATTATGGATTTCCATTTGGCGAGATCCTGGCACACCTCTCGCTTCTTCTACATCCATACATCTGTCGCACATGGTCGTCGGTTACGAGTGCTCTGCAACTCACTTTTACAACATAATTTTTTTTCGTCAATCTCTCTTTATTCAACATTTCAAAGTAATTTTTTAAATTTAAACAAGGATACTTAAAAGCTATGTGTTTTAACACATGATTAAGGAAATACGGTACTCTAATTGCTTAAACTGAACCAGTTTTAATGATACTTTTTGAGGACTAATTATATTACCAAAAGCAGTCGCTTCCGGTTGGCAGCCGACATGGTAGGGCTAGGACGGCCGACGAACTTTGCCAACCATATCACTAAAACTGCAATGAAAACAACTTATGTGCGAATTTATATCACAAGCTAAATTGAATTTAACGTACAAGTATTTAGAGTTGTTTTTTTATATAATCACGGAAGTGGGATCATTGCGCTTAAAGCAATTTTATTAGGCAGACACGAAGAACGTAACTACCTTTTTTATTTTAATTTGATTTTGAACTTTATTACAATAGGTATAAAGTTGATTATTGTTTGTATTTTTTTAAATACTAAGGTACTCGATGATAGGTTTAGCTTCCTGGTACGTCTAATATCAATTAAGCGAAGTGGCCGACTAATTTATTAGGAAACGAGGGCGGGTAGCTCACGCGTGGTTAATGACTTTGTAATAAGAAACTATTGTTTTGATCGTTTCGTTATACAAACTGAATATGATTGATGAGTACTTTAATGACTTCATTAACTTTCTATTTCGCAAGAAATATGGACAAATTAGAAAATGGAAGTTAAATTAAGTACTTGAGCCTCTTGTTTTAACAACACAACAAGTACAGACCATCTTTATACCTTTATATAAAAGTATAAACTCACTGATTATATCAATGCACAGCCCAAACTACTGAGCTCAGAGACTTGACATTTTGCACAGACATTTCTGTTATTACGTGAGCGAGCATTAAAAACGCATTTTTTTAAAATTCATCCCTTAAAATTGTAAGTAGAAGTTTTGTAAATATCGATGCGTAGAAAATTCATATGATTTTACATACGTCATGGAGTCACGGCCGGGACGGGGACGTCACACGCACGGGACGGGAACGTGACACGCACGGGACGGGAACGTGACATGCACGGGACAGGAACGTGACACTCACGGAATGGGAACGTGACACATCTCCTCTTGCGAAACAGCTTGTCTTTCAACAAAGGCGTCTTCTAAAAATTTCCACTCTTTCCTGTCTATTGATAAAGTTCCATTCTGGCCTCGACACTCTTTAAATTCGTCCTCCCATCGTTTGAATGTCTACATTGCTTCTATTGATATACATACATATTACACATGCACGTATACATACCTGCGAGAAAAATAACTCTCCTGTGAATCGGGCAAAAAATCGCAAGTAAGATTTAATAAAACACAACAGACAAGTCTAAATTGCTTGTAAATTGTAAATGTTCTAAGCAACTGTATTATAAAATCAGTTGCGGCTTAAAGTATTACAATAATTTACAATAATGTTCTATAGATCAGGAGGCGAGTGACTTGAAGATACAAAAGGTCGATCCGCAAAACAAGTTGTGAAAACTTACTTATTGTTCAACATGAGAGTCACTTTGATAGTTAGGATGCGGTACATCGCCCTACTTACGCACATGCCAATCCGAATACATCAAGAGTAGTCTTTTAACTTTAAAATGTTGTGAAAATGACTAATCACAGTGAAATCATGTTCGTTCAGTATTCTTTAAAAGTAAACTAACTTTGCTCCAGTAGATAATATCCAAGGTTGTCCAAGGTTGATAGAAGAGCTTCCTATTAATCAAAGAGAGTTCATGCGGAACAAACAAATTGTATTATCTTTTTCCGTTTGTTCGTCATTTGTTGATAGGATTAAATTTATTCCAAAATACAAATAATTAGTAGATAAAATTTTGACAAATGCATATTTCACTTCGACCAGCGACACTTTCCAATGCTAATGTCTAAAGAGCACTAAGCTAGTCGCTTAGTGCTTTTTCCTGAATACCTGTGTAATAAAATCAAAAATGCGGCTGTTAAAGTAATGAATCTTGACGTATCTAAATCGGTCGGGTTATATAGACAACGTCCACGGGGTAAGTGACCCGTCACGTTTCGTCGCACGTTTTATTCCTCCGAAAGATAAGTGCGTTCGAATCGAATTTTCTAATTTGAAATTTAGAGTAAACCTAACCGTCGATATTATGCGGGTATTTTGTAAAGAAATCATCCTCATTAATGCTATTAGAATGTCCTTTACTTAGAATGTACGTTGGCTGTAACGGATACATTTTTATGCCGGTTAGGTCGGTCAAAAACTAAACAAACGGAGGTGGTTTTTTAAATACAAAAAAGTCAATGTTTTGTAAGAAACAAGAAGAATGGTACTTTTATTTTTCATAAGTGAACCGTTACGAGATGTTTGAATAATAGAAAACCACTCACACCCATAAACCAGAGGGGTAAGCAAGGAAAACGGATTTTCATTTGGCACTATCCTGGCATATCTCTCTTACTTCTGTTACTTCCGCAAATACTATTGTTCAAGTATGGTTAGGCATCGTCCTAAACAAATTTATATTGACCGGATTAGCAACTTATTAAAAAAGGACGATATTAGGAATACCGACGAAATAGAATTACAAATCTCTGCCTACTCTTAAAGTTTAAGGGAGCGCTTACTCACAAATAACTTCCTCATAATAAGGTCAAAGCCATGGATTTGACTCGTTGTCGTAAGTGAACGACAAACGCGACCACGACTTGCTTACTGAAATTAATTCATAAATAACAGTTGCCAAGCTTTTTAATTTGAAGCTGGAAAAGCGCCATTGCCTTCAGTTGCCGTATGGTTGGTCACCCTGAAGATATACAAGATACAAGATTCAGTAGCGGCTATCCGGATGCAAACAAGCAAGTTATTTGGATTGCAAAATGAATTGAAATTTATCTGTCGCCAGCGGTATTTCCAAACCAATACGACTTAGGGTCCTTCAAAAAGACTGCGTATTTAATTTCATAAATGTGGGCAGCGCGTCTGCAGTTCCTCTGGCGTTGCGGATGTTCAAGGGCGTCGATCAGTTATATTAGGCGACCCGCTGCTCCTTTGCCCCTTATGCTATAAAAACACATGTTTTGCTAGCCTCCTAGTATCTTTTAATACAAACTTCTATTTAATTTTTATTTAAGAAAAGCGGAAATGACGTATCTACAGAAGTGATCCCGGACACCATTTAATGGGATTCAAGGAGTGGGTTCACATGTTTGTATAAATGTAAATGGACGTATTAAAAATAACTTGTATCGTTGCGTTTTGTTTGTTCACGAGGACAAGAGTCCACGTGATTGTGTATTCATGGACACGTGCGCATTTTCCTTCAGTGAACCCTTGCACTGCAGGCACAAACATCCGGTGACAGTGGTTTGGTATTAACAAATTCATGAATGTTTGTTTTTTCTAATTCAAATACATTGAGGGTACATTAAAAGGGTACAAGTTAAAAAGTGCAATGCTGGCAAAAAAATAGTTACCATGTTTGTTTCAAAATTTTCCAGTTTGATGTTGGGTGGAGGGGATTGAGGCCTTAGCCCCTGGATCCGCCAATTACTTGCACCTTAACAAATCTAACTTTAAATAGATTTTAAAATTTAGATATTTAAATATGTTTCTATTAGAATATCGTTTTGAAAATGTTTCTGGTTTTGTTGAGACATGTAAAGCCACAAACCAACGACGATGTTTTGTTTTGATATGATATATAATTTGAAAATATAAATTATCTGTACACCAGCTCTTAACCACGACTGCATTCGTCTCTAATTTTTCACGCTGGAAGTTTTTCTGACTTGTTTTCGCGTAATTATAACAAGTAATAGGTACACATATATGTGTTAAAAGTTGTTAAAGTTAAAATATATATTGCCATGGTTATGTACCCTTGGTAATGTTATAATCATCGAATTTTTATTTATTTATTCCTTGGGAAGTTTTTTTCGGATGAAGGGTACTGTTCTGTACCCTGACAATGTGTCAAATTTCATGATGTTCGGTTGATTAAAGCGTAACAAACAAACAAACACGTACATTTCCATTTATAATATTACTTAGAAATTCTATATGTCATCACCTTACAAACTGTCAGTTGTCAGTTTACGTAATTAAATTTGACATATTTGACATTTTTGCCACATCACGATCTTCTCGTCTTTGTTAATTGTTTCATATCAGAAGAATCAAAATTCGTATTTATGTCGGTTTTGAATACTTGAATTGAATGTCGATTTGTTGTTTATGTAAAATTATCTTTTCAAAGCAAATTATAATCATGGCTAAATCCCGACGACGTTTTATTGCGGAGTTTTTTTTAAAATTAGCATTTTTTTTTACCCACATTATAACAAATATAAGTATTATTGTGCACTGTACTGTCAATTTCTAACCCTAGGGAGTCCACTGGATGAGGGCAGGGGACCGATCTTCATGGCGAACCATGAAGGAAACCTACGTTAAGCTCTGGCTTTGCCTAAAACGAACGAACGAAATTTGCAGATTTTACATGAATGCCGGGTTAAAGTACCAGGACCTTATAGAGTACAACTGTGAAATAGAGAAACGCTTCCTACATATGCCTTCATTTCGCTAAGTCAATGAGGTGCCAGATGCCCTCCGTTCTATCTTTTTCGCTCTCTCTCTCCTTTTTTTACACTTTTATACACAAGGGTTGACAATCCATAACTCTGGTTAGCTTTCTTTAACAAATATTTTTAATGATCGCAATACTGCTTCGAGCTTACGATGTCAGATGGGGAAAGAAAATCTTGCAATGGAGGCCATGGTCAGGGATCAGAGGTGTGGGGTGCCCTCCTTCCAGATGAACTGATGACCTCATAAGGACAGCAGGATGTCGCTAGATGGAGGACCGCATACTCTGGAAGTCATTGGGGAACAGCTATGTCCAGCAGTGGACTGATTTAGTCTAATGATGATGAGCAACGTATCAAATATGGAGTGAGCTTCGCTCTGCGTTTTTGTTCGGAAAAGAATAATGTCATATAGCGCCATCTAGCAGAAATTGTTGGTACCAAATAGCATACGCTAATAACGACGTCCAAAAGAATGCATTCTAACATTTGTTTTGTTTTTTAATGAAAATTCATGTTTTTACGGGAAGATACATATAGGTTAACCGTTTCCGAACACAACATTTGATCCAAATCGTTAGAACGTTTTCCGTGATAGCTGATGTATATAATAAGATATTTAAATTTATTTGGCCATAGCTAGGGTTCGAAGCCGGGTTTTTATAGCAGCCTGGTATCGTAAAGGCTAAGCTATTTGGTTGTTATTGTTGTTTCTATTATTGCATAATATGCATAATGCATCGTCTAACGCTCTGGGCTTAAAGCGCTCCAGTCTCCGCCGAGTGACGTACACGAATCTGTTAGCAGGATATTGACATAGCGAATCGATATTTTATTTATTCGATTCGTTTTGAATCAATTTTCAGTGATCGTTTTTATTCGATGTTCGATTTTGTTTACACAAGACATAAGCATATATATTCTATTTGGTGCCTTTTTAAATATTGATTGGACGATGCTGTATATAGGGCTGTTTTATAAATAATTGAATTTTATTATGTATTTGTAAATAAATAGAATAATTCCGTTTTTCTTTATTTTTGTTATATTTTTAGTTGCTGCTAAGTAATTGAATCTGTAAAAGCCTCTTCCAGTCTCAAAGCACATTTATAAATCTTTACAATTCACATACATGTTGATTGACTGCGTCGACGGACCAAGGATGGTAAATTTTTCGCGTGTGTGTATGTCCGTTCTGTTATGACCTGTAGCCTAAATGTCTTGACTGATTTTGAAGAGTTTGTGTGACATTAGATTCGCACTCTTCCCCGGAGTGTCAAGGGCATATTATGACTATTAATAATAGTGGAAGTAAATAATTGAAATTTAAATAAACATTCAAGTCAGTCGCGTATATTTTTTTGAACTACTTATGTTAAATATTTTAAAAAAAAAATTATGCACTCACGGACGTACCCAGAGGGGTAGGCAGAGATTTCCATGTGGCACGATTCTGGCACACCCTCTCGCTTCTTCTGCATCCATACATCTACGCATAAAAACTCGTTGGTTACGGGTACTCCTTATATTACCCTTCTTTAGTATGTCACTAATCTGAAAGATGTAAGTTTTTTTTAATAAAATAAGGGGTAAACGAGCGGCGAGAACACCGAGGTGATCAACGTCGCCCATGAACACCTGCAATACTAGAGGAACTGCAGATGCGATGCCGACCTTTAAGAAAATGATAGGCTCGCTTCTTGAAGGACCCTAAGTTCTCTTTAGACGTCCCCTGTCAACGCTGTCAATCACTTTTGCATCATAAAAATGTTTCTTTATTCTCTCTTCATTTATGCTTTCAACATGCCCGAACCATTTAAGCATACCTTTCTAAAATCTATTCCCAACATTGGTTGTTAAGCTACCTTCCCCTTATTACGCTATTTTAATTCTAGTATTGAAAGTAAATATTTTTTATCTCAAAATCTAATCTCTGTCCCGACAATCAAGTACTCCAACCGCTGGGCAACCGATTGCAAGATGTATGAACATATAAACTTTCGCCCTTTATTATAATTCATTGATTTGTGAATTGACAATATCTTTACCCATCCTGTCAGCCGACAACGACTTATTGAAGATTACCATTTAAATGGAAGGTCACTTTATCACGTGAGGTCACACCGAGAGCACTGGAGCACTGGGAACCTTTTTATTGCACTAATTCAACCGATTTGTAACTCAGTGGTTCGGTTGATATTGTTTTCATTTATATTCATCAATGGTAGAACGGTGTAAGCTTACTAATTTATTGATATTTTTATTAATTAATTCGCCAGTATTATTTTGATTATGAGTAACGTTATACTAAGAGTAAATATAAATTATATTGCGTATCATTATGATTTTATAAAATGGTAACATTGAAAATGTAATTACGACCCAACAGTTTGTTTAATATTTAGTATATTTATTTAAACTCATTAATTGTCATGAGCGAAATTGTAAAATGTATTGGTAAAATTATAAATCACTTATTACATTATTGAATAAGTCCTATTTACTATAATTTAAACATTAAGACAATGTAATGACTAGCCCGAGTAACGTCCATGTTGGAGGTGCCGAGAGCAGTCAGGCGGTAGATGGAAGAAGGTTTGAGCGGGGTGATGTTTGAGAAAATATACGTGAATGACAAATCAACGTTTTTTCTTCTAATTTCTTGCCTTCGACGGTTGCATCCTTACAACTTCAGAAGTGGTATCTACGAAAACTATTATCGTTTTCGATCTACGTCTACAAAGTGAACGTAAGTACAACGAATTATATATTTTACATCATTTTTAATTCAGCTTTCTTTTTTTTTCTTCTCGTTTCTTTCAAACCCAATTACATGAGTTACATATGTTATAAGTTAATAAGAAGTATTTCATGTAACAAAAGGATAACGTGACAAAAATAAAGTTAAAAAGAAACTTCTCTACGAATTCATGTTTTAAAACGCGAGGTTATAGACGTGGACAATATAAACGCATGTAGAATGACATAATTGAGTTTTCGATTTCATTTTATTTTCTTTCGATGTATTTCAAAAGTTTTTAGTATCTTATTTAAGGAGACACAAAGAAACAAAGAGCAAAAATTAGATACGGTACATAAAATATAAAATAAATTGTAATGTTTCTGAGTGATTGTCTCACTGAGAAAAATTATGATAAAATCTATTCGTTAACGAATAAAGAATACGTTTCTAAACTCTAGTGTGTAAAAGTAAGTTTCTACAACCTTTGCATGCAATTGCAGGGTTATAACATTAACGAATATAATTAACGTCTTTCTTATTCTTTTTCTTTGTGTATGTAGTGAGATGTATTTTTAATAAATTAAAATACACCGTGGGTTTATAAATAACCCTGTTTATTAGCAACACTCCTGAAAGCAATGTTACAAGACTACATCACACATAACATTAGTATTTTTTTAAAAATTATTCTTAACATTTTCGGAAGTAGAAAACAGAAAATAATTTATTTTAAATGCCTATTTTTCTGTCAACCGTGGTCAATCAATATAAACGAGTGAGACGGCAGTAGCATTTTAAGATAATAGTTAATTTACCTTTATTTGTAAGATTTAAAACGTGAACCGCAGTGTCATTA
>JWHW01012955.1:53344-87529 GCA_000931545.1 Papilio glaucus
TTCATTTATATTCATCAATGGTAGAACGGGTAGAAAATTTTATGCAATAAGTCGACTCTAATCAGCTGATGTTAAGTGAGGAGACGTCGCGTCTCTTTGCATTTGTGTACCGGCAGCTATTGTTAGTTACACATCAAGATGGAATTTTTGTAAACAAAGGTTACCTAACCTATAAACTATCTATTAATTACTACTACTAACCTAACCTATCTTTTATGTTATAGTTCGTGAATTCCATAATATTTTTGATAAACAACTTTTTCTCATATTACCTTATAACATTAGCTATCGATAATATACAATTTCACTTCACTTTCACAAGATTTCCACAAAATTTCCGATGAAAGTATAAAAAGTGTAATGGCCGCCGAGTATGGTAAGTGACTTTTGTTTGTTAAAAAAATCTATCTTGACTTGGAATAAACTAAATGTTGTGTATGTATTTTAGGAGTGAAGGAGCATATCTGGTGTAGGTTCCGAATATTTGTTTGGAAAAATTCTTTCCTCTGAGTTTCGTCTTCGCTCCACACGACATAGCTCCAAATACCATGCACACCACCTCGATGGTTGGCATGGAATGCCTACCGCACTTCCTGCCTTGCACTATCGCAGTGTGAAATGATCTGTCCCCAACAGTATTTCCCGACCAATACGAGGGGCCCTTCAAGAAGAGCGTATTTCTTCCAAGGCCGCAACGCATCTGCAGTTCCTCTGGTGTTGTGGATGTTTATGGGCCTCGGTGATCACTCAACATTAGGACACTGGCTGATTGATTCTTTATCATATAAAAAAGTAGTGTTATAGCCAAGTACTCATTTATTAAGTTATACCGGACTAACGAGATGTTGTCTTGGATAAACGTTTGCTTGCTTGCTGTAAGTTGATTTAGCTAACGTTTTTTCGTTATGTGTCAAAAACTTAAAAAAAACCTGAAATTCGATGGTAGCGTCACTTCCGACTCCAATTGTTCCTCACTTTGTTCCTCGTCCAGTTGAACTTCACTCAAAACACACAAACAATTTCATTAAATCGGTCCGGCCGTTTCACAACTAAGATTCCATTCAGTGAAACTGGATTATTACCTCAAGGCAATCATCTTGTTGTATAAATTTTTTTAAACGCACGAAAGCGAATAAGGCCTCTGTTTAATTTATTTATCAATTATCAATGACAGTCAAAGAGTAAATTTCTGTCATAACTATTAATTAAAATGTATTTACCATCATAAATTAGGCAATTTTAATAATATTTGTTTTTTTTTCTTGCAATTATTATACATCATTGAAAATGAACCATCACCAATAAATACATTTTCGTTTTGTAGTTTTAAAAAAAAAATGTTCAGTCAAAAAAATTTATCGATTTCGAAACGATTTTAAAACGCAATTTTTGATTTTGTACCAGGCTTTCATAAAAATGCAGAAGTTTCGTTATGTTGATATAAAATTTGAATAATAAATTAGGGCGAGTGTTTTTTTTAAATTCGAAATTTGAACTACTAACAAATTCACGTCACGCCTCACATTAGAAAATTGGTGGGGGGAAGCATATCTTGTTGCTTTATCGAACGTACTGTTTTGATGTGAGACAAAATTACTAAGTTGTCCAATTAAGGTAATATATCGGGTGTGTCGTAAAAAAACCTATAACGCTAAGGTTGTTATGAGATAAGTTGTTATACATACTGAGGCACAATGCATAAAATATAAATTCATCTTGAATATAGATTGTATATTTATGGCTGTATAATAGTATACCGAAAAATGTTGTGTGATAAAATTGTTTCGTTTTTATTTTTAAACTTGAACGAGCTTTAAGGAGTAAGGTTTTTATATACGTAACGATATCTTTAAAAAAGTTTTCCGACATGTCCAATATATATTTATTAACAAAAATTAAAAATACAATCATGTTACTTAATTGTATGCAAAAGAAAACAATGCGCTTCAGAGGTGAACGGATTTTACGTTTTTTTTTTAATTTTCCTTGGGTGTGCATGGTTCGATCATAACAATTCTCTTGCTCTTCTGAGTCTCTCAAATCCCATTTCGAGTGGAGTGGGCACAACGCATTTTCACCCATAGGTGATGAGTGCAAGCTAATGAGTTGCAGATGCGTTGCCTACCTTTAATGAACAGAGGAAGAGATAAACAGAAAAAAGGATATATTCATTTCCAATCCATTTCCTCGCCCGTCTAATCTCCTTCGCTTTCCCATCCTATTCTTATTAGAAAAGAGGACCAGAATTAAGCCTCCTACACCTCACTCACCAGATGTTGCTGCCTCTACCAGGTTTCCTTCTTTTACGCTTTTCTATCAACCGCCGCCTCAGTAGTCACTACTTTGGATGTCACATGTCCTCGAATTTGGTGGTTCTAAGACATACCGGTTTCCTCACTATTGTTCTTCTCCGTTTATGCAGCAGCGGTGATCAAATAAATAACACAAAGTAAAGCGCCTGCCTGGGTTCGAACCCGCGACCTACAGCACGTAAGTCGGAGCCTAAACCGCTGTGCCACCACTGATCCGTATCATATACTTATATTATAATAAATAAGAAGGGAAGGAAACATTACAGAGTATCTGTTTATTATGTACATATTTCATTTTGTCTTTATATCAACACGTGTTTTTTTTCGTCAAATTTATTTTGTGGGTTTCGAGGTTTAAATTCGTGATGACGTAAATTACATTTTTTTATAACTTTTAGGATCGGGACACCGAAAGTAACCTTTTATTTTCAGAGTGTATTTTTTATTATTTAAAAATGTTGTTTCCCTTTCACGGAATAATTGTAATGCCATACAGAACAAAGAGTTGGAGTGATACATAAAATGTAAAGTAAACCGCCTAAAACGCGGTTGCATCGGGGAGGAGGTAGGTATAAACTTTTTTGTGTGACGGACGGGTAAATCTTCGTCTGGAGGATTTACCTACATATGGTTTGAGCTAAACCTAAAATATTATTAGATTGGGATTAGATTGGATTGGGAGGCCGCGGAGCTCTGAGGTTCGGCGAACGCTCCAAAGAGTGACTAAGCTTGGGCTTGGACTGTCGTTCAGTACGCGTCCAATTCAAGTGCACAAGATGATTGAACCTTGGACAATCGGTGTAAAGTACAGGTGTATATATCTGTTTATACGTCTTAAGAGCCTCAGGTCTCTCTCACTTCTCTGGCCTGCAACGCTACCGAAACTCTTATCATTGTTGCGAACGTGGATAGTTAACAGTGATCAGATTAGATCATATTCAAACAGTGGTACAGCCCGCAACAACATATGTTGCAAGAATGGTCCGGCTCGACCGGTGAAATACCACGACCACATATAAACTTGTACCATTATTAAATGTCGATGAGATTAACTTCTTAGAAACCAAACCGATAGACATTCCATAATACTTGTAGAAGTTTTTCCTCCGAAAATATTTCGTAAATAGAATGAAAAAATGCAATCATGACCCCATTGGCCGGACGTATGCAACAAGTCCACCTGGAAAATATACCAAATCGATAATACGAAGGCCGGATTCACAAAGAGCTCGCGAAGGGGATTTATTCAAACATGCATGACCCCTTTGCAGGTGCAAAATTTTCCAGCGTTATATAAAAACTTTGTTTTACGATTTCATTGATATTATCATTACAATTCGTATATAACTAACAAAGATCTCCATTTACTGTAGTCTAGAACAACGGTCTACAAAATGAGAATCTGCCAAATCTGAACTTATCTGTGTGTATTGTAAAATTATATTTATCATTGAATATTTCAATCATTATAGAGACCTAAATACGTGAAATAGTGCAGAGGTTTCCATTTGGCGCGATCCTGTCCAGGAGAACCTCTGGTACGCTCCTTCCCTCGACGATCACGTAGACAACACCCCTACTTAGTAGACGTCATTATAGTCTTCGACGGTAACACGTTCGACTTGAGTAGACACATAACTCACACCGATGGCTGCTAAATCCAGCAACTAGGCCCCTAGATTACATTAGGGACCTAGAATTTTTTACTTTTAGCCTGTATCAGATGAAGCTGTAAGAAACGTCAATAAGGTTACCAGCATCGACATCTCCGAAAATTAGTAGTAGGAGAACCTCTCTCGCTTTTTCTAAATCCTTCACATATATCATTTAAAACAAATATTAATGAAACAGCGAAAGATTCTAGGATCTATTCTTCATTATAAACGTTAATATGAACATTGAAACTGTTTCTAATAAAGATGTTCATTTTACAAATGATTTGAGTAGTTTCATTTATAATAATTTGATTTGCTGTTTCATAATTATCCAGTTTTTACTGTTACCATACTTGTTTGGTCCTAAATACGTTCAGGTCTTAGACATGTTTGTTTTTAAATCTTATTAAACTATTAACTATTATCTTATTAAACGGTTAACTTGACAGTTGTGTTAGTTGAATAAAAACCTTTCAGAAACCGGGCGTACTACGTCTATCATCAACACAAATTCAATCGGTGAAATTCGAAAGTTGTGTTTTTTAGTCACTATTAAAATCGTAGTAATCAAACGTGGAGTAAGACTCATACATTGTAACCGTTCAGCTATGAGATGGAATAAACATATTTTGGAAAATTTTTTTGTACGTAGAATTCCAGGTAGAACGAAGAATAGACTTGTTTTTTTTTTTTTTTTGGGAAAACCAAGTACATGTTTTTCCGACTACAAGAAAACAAACGTGCAGTGTTAATGAGATAATAGGTTACACATAAAACTTAACCTTGTGTCACTTCAACTTTCAGATTTTGTAAATAAATTCCTGGGTTTTCCCCTTTTAAATATATTGTCATAACAACATTTCCATGAAGTCAAAGGACTCGTATGCATTGAGCGGCTAGCCGCAATCGGTTGTCCATGGCGGGTAACCGCTTGCTACAGTTCCAACTGCAGTTGACCACATACGGAAAGCCGAAACGGCGCGCTGTCTAAGGCGAGCTACGATCGCGAGGCGCGATCCGGTGCGTCTAGCAGTCGCGCGGTCAGTCGTAGTGTAAACGCAGCGTTGCGAGCAACCGCAGCCGCAAACACCGTTGCCGAAGTGGGAATTAAAACTGTTTTCCTCACACATAGCTTTAAATGCGGCTGAACGCGGTGCGTCTAGACGCATAGTGCGTATTGGCTCAAACTGAATTCCTTAGCGGTAATTTTAGGCGACCTAAGCGACTACTTATAGGTACTTTTAGATTAGCTCTGATAGTGTAGTATAGGTCATATAGATTTAATATCCAGTCGAGGAAAAAGTCGTATGAAATTTTGTCAAAAATTGTTAAAATCGAGTTACTTGAAGGACCGAGTAATTATTTACATGAAAAACAAATCGTGTGTCTAATCTTGCATAGAATAAAGATGTTTTTAAATACCATACAAGATACAAACCACGTCTAATTCATGAATAACCTAAACTTAGAATGGTTTAAGAGAGGAAATAATGCTTTGTATGGTATTCTGCGATGTCATACATCCCCCAGCCCATAGAATTGACGGGACTGGACCCCCCCTTGGAGTTTTCAATTCTATCGGCAGTCCCTATAACTGCCTGTTTTATTTATTATTTTACCCACTGTCGTCCCTCTGCAGTTCAAAGGTCTACCTAGCATCCCTACATAACTCTCTATCTTACCACTTTTGCTGCCAACCTTTCCAAAAGAAGTCAATTCTACCATCTTCGCCTGGGCCAGCTACGACGTCGTCTAACGTCGCGCGATAGGCTGACCTATAATTAACATAGTCTATAAGAACAATAATTCTATCGCTGTGAAAATGTATTATTAATCTGCCCTTCGTTATTTCAATAAGCTCTTTGTATTAACACTCTAGATAAATGTTAACAAGAGTATCAGTTATGTAAGGTCGATGATAAACTTTCTTAAATTCGAAATTAAAAATAGAATTATTTAATGCAACATCTAAGCGGCTGTTTATGCATGCGGCGGACTTGATTTATGTATAATTCTTTTCTCGATGGTCGTCACTGGAATTTTAAGCAACGTCATCATAGGATGCTAGTAGACGTTGTCTAGCATGAAAGTTATGTTGCCTGCTATCAGCGGATTCAACTGACGCTTTTTCCATCCATCTCCTCTCCCATCAAATCTTCTTCGGACTTACGCCTGCGGTGCCTAACTCATCGGACGAAACCTAGAATACTTCTACTTCACGCCAGTCTTCTGTGAGGAGGGGGTATCACCGGTAGAGCCGGCCCATTCGTGTAGAATATGTTGTTGACTTCACTATACTATATACACTATAAAAATGATATTCTTCGGTGGTTTGGTTTGCACATTGAAATATAGTTATAGATTTACTATAGGCAGTAATCGGTTGAGTACATTGAGCGTATAATGGAAGGCCGATGGAGCCAAATGATTTGAGAATAAGCGACCAGGTAAAGAGGACATAGACAACAAGATCAATGATTTAGTCAAGACTGCTGGGATCGCCGGATGACGGATACTGCCAGCAGTGAAGTCGCCTTAGGTTGTTGATAGTACGTTTACTTCTGTCTTGGATTAACTTAAAGATAACCATATTCCCCATGTTTAAAAATACTCAAATAAACTAGGTGTAATTAATAATATTTGATTTATATGTTATGTGCATACATAATAAGTCATCGGCCAAAAGTGTTCCAAAGACAATGACGGCAACATTCGGACATGTCGAATGGTGTAAAAGGGATAGCGTTATTAAAACAATAAGAAAAATAAAAGACAGCCAGTGTTTGTCACTTACCCGTATATGTAAACACATGACGTGAATTAAAAAACGTCCCAATTGAGACGTTTTCGAGTCTTCACGTTTCGACCGGTGAGTGACGTATCTGCTACATTTTCGTATTATATTATTGGGTGTAATAAATTTCACTCAACTTTGAGTTTTGACATGGAAACTATCAATTGCGACTTTATTTTGTTCTTCAAAATATCATTAATAATTTGCAAACGAGTGGACCATATGCGGACAGCTATTGTGGAGTGTATTAAACGTGTAATTCTATTGTGGCTGGTCGATAAGGTGTGCAGTTTGGAGAGCAGCCTGCATCAGTGGGCGCCGAGAGGCGGTAAGAACGTTGGAAAAAACGTTATTGGACATGAATGACCGGTTAATATACAGGCTGTTTTAATTTTGAACTTACGAAATAGCTAAAAGCAAGATAGAAAAAATATTTTGAGCTATAGCTACTTTAGTAACCTATATCAAGAACTTCTTTTGAAGAAAACTATGACCCGCATTTGATAACTAACCCATTTTAATTCGGAAACAAATATTATTAGAATAATCAAAAATGTCAAAAAAATACAGCGTATTTATCCTGTTTTAATGCGAAAATATCTCTGATCCAAATGTAACACAACACATTTTAGTTGATTTTGAACTGCGGCCAATAAAGGTTGCCGATCGCTGATTATATATATTATACTAGATGCGATCACATATTCACATTAACTACGACCGGTGAAAGTTTGATAAACTTTCGATGGCCATGTCCAGAATTTGAGAGAAGAAAATAGCTTTATTTTGACCATCTTTACGAAAAATCAAGCACGACGTTTATTTTTTTTGTTAAGCCATGTTGCCCGGAAAATAATTCAATTCGTAAGGCTCCGTATGAAATTCAAGTTACTAGGAAACCATGAGTTACATAATTCAAGATGACGAGCTCAAATATGTGTTATTCTGTGTTAATAGTTGATGCCACCTTTTAGTAATAAAAACTTCAAACAAATAGACGTCTTGCTTTTTTTTCGTCACTATTAAACAAATCATGGTTTTACATAGCCTTCTTCTTATAATATATTCACCATCTCAACTCTAAACTTTCAATTGTATTAAGACACCCTGTATATTGTGGTGTGGGTGTGCGGTGTGGGTCCGATTCGTCAACACCGAGCCTTGCGGAAGGACAATGTGCTGGAGACATGCCCGTAATTCGCAAATCGACGCGGCCCAGCAACGTCACTAATGAAGGGCCACGCGAAAGTACTGACCAAAGTTATCTGCTGTAGTAAAGCGTTAGTGTATCTAGAATTAAACAAGGTTAAGTTTTTGAAAGTGATTTACTACCTTAAATAAATAGAGATTTCTAATCAATGTTGGTAAAGAGGCAAGGCAAATTCTGTAATCTAGATCAGTAGCCGATTTCATGTCATAATATTTATAGATTATTATATATAGATTATAATGTTATTTGTACATCATTGACCGGCTGTAACGTATGATATCTCTGAAACTGAATAAAGTTTCAGATATGTTTTTATGTATAGTTTTGTGTATCATGCGCTTGTGAGTCTTTGAAATATCTGTAAAAGTGCTTTCCTTTTCACCTTGCTATATAATAATATAGGTTTTTTCTAAACAAGTACAAATATTTAAGGTACAAGCAACAAATTTGAGGATTTAACTACAAACTTCTGTTTTTATTCGATATTTTAATCATTTTCTTTGAACATGTTAGGCGATTTAAATAAGGTTAAAGTATTAGTACACTTTTTTTAAGTTAATTTTTGTATGTGTATTACATTCGTGTGTACTTAAATGGTATACACGTATATTCAATCAATAAAATAATATATTTATTTATTGCTCGTACTTTCGTGCGCCAATATATCCAAGGACGTAGTTGTCCATCAGTCATTCAGTGTCCACAATGTGGTCAAGCGGCGCTCGGGGAGTTTATTGTCATTTGACAAGAAAAAACACGAGATTAAGCCTTACATAGCTTTTAAACCATCTTTCGGCTTACCATTGTCCGAGAAGCTCTTTGCCCGAAAATTAGTTATGAATAAGAGGGCTTCAATCCTTAAAGGGTTACTAGTGATGTGACTGACGATTATCGAGTTTTTTTAAAACTTTCTATATTAAGAAGAAATGTTTCTATTTGAATTTAAAGTAGTTTCCAAGTCAAGACGAGGAAAACTAGGAAGTTCATTATATACTATTTTACTTATATTTATTTTCCAGTATATACAATTAAATTAAAATTATTCATACTTTTTCTTTTAATTAATTTTAATCAAATATTTATTTGCGATTTATTAGATCTTATTTAAAGCCAATTATATGTGTCGATTATATTTTAATTTATTTATCAATTATTATCATCGATATAGAGAGACAACACTATTAGACAAAAAATGCGGATGTGTCGCAAAATATACGAAATCAGCAAGGTGCTTCGAGTGACCACCGGGTACTTTGCTGCACAAAAACTAAATATGAACATGAAATGAACAAGACAACAATTGCATAGCGTGATGGATTGCCAATCTGCGTTGATGCGTCGCATGCTATGCAGGGCATCGGCTAGATAAGAAAGGAGACGCTTTCTTCTTTAATTGTTGTATTCTTAAAATAACGTTAATGTCTTGATAGGTAAGTGATAAGTGTAAAATTAAATGTTTTCTAATGGGAGGAGGGTTGACGCCACACACGATGTACTTAAGTATATGTCCCTGAGAGACTTATGTTAAAGTGATCGTTTAAGTAATTTTATTTTCTATGATTAATTTGTTATATTGCGTAATTGACTTATTAATATGACAAAGGCTAGGCATACTTCTAAAGACAGACAAACAGACTTAGCGTTAATTCTTAGTTAATATACATACTTAATATTCTCTTTAGATAGGATGTAGCATCGTAAATATTTTGCAAAATTCAATAATTTCATTTATTAAAAATGTGTTTTTTTGTACTGCATATAATAATTAAAATAACATTAAATATGTCAGCTTCATTAATGTTGATTTGAGACCTTTGTACAGTTTAGTCGTAACCATTTTTACATGATTGTTAATTGTATGCAAATTCATGTCAAAACATTATCTTGGATGCGATCGATATTGCAGTGTTGAAAATTAAAATAAAAAGTACTCGGTAAGATTACAAATTTACATATGTCATGGTTAATTCATATCACTTGTGTTTAATGCTCGCACATTAATTTTATTAATAAGGTCGAAGAATAAGTTCGTTTCTAAATATAACTTGAATGAATCATCTTTAATTTTGTATTTTTCCTCATCTCTCTTCGCCCGTTCATCAAAACATCGAATAAGAAATTCATCGATTTTGTTTACAACACACTCTGTTTCTTTTGTTTTGTTATTTTTAATCACTCAGTAACACATAACGTCCTTACGTTATTAATTATCACGATTATAAGTTTATTATTAATTATTAAATTGTTGTTGAATATATTTCTTTTGGATTAGTCATTAATTTATCTAAATGAAGTCGTTTCCATATTTTCACGATGTCACACATTGTCAGCACGCGTGCTAAACACACGCCATGTTAGTGTTCTACCAATTTTATACATACGGTTAGATTAACTTTAAGACTGAGAAATAAGGTTCATTATCTCTTGGTACAGTTGTATTAGATGTTGTGTTTTGAAAGTTTTGTAGTTTATCTCTCCGTTCCAATACACGCCGGCGTCCGAGCATTTGCTTATCGAGCAACGAATCGAATTCGACGAATAATTTACGGTAGGTTGTGTATTTGCGGCCAGTAACGACTAAATTAAAAATCGATTTTGTATCGACTGATACACGTTAAGATTAGTTTTTTATTTACTTTACGATCTGTTCGATAAAACTATTATTCCCTCCATGGCTGGCATACTAAAAACCCTTTCCTTGCAAAGAAAGGGGGCATCCATCAGTTTTGGTTGAATAAATCGATTGACCCGACTAGCAAAATACCAGGACCTCATAGAATATAAGCGTTCCACCTGGTGAGTTAGTTAGATGTTCGGAAACTTTTCCTAGTTCTGTCATCGTACATTATCTTTCTCTTTTCTTTTTAAAACACAACATACCTACTGGTTGTTAGTAATTGTTGTTATGGGTAGCGATAGCTGCTAAATGCTAAAAGTCCGTGGATTTAAAGGTTTTAAATACACGGTCTTTCTACATCTTTTGATCTTAATCTCGATTTATTCTTTAAAACCTGCTTAAATAGAAAAATATTTACATCACGATAGATTTTGGCTAGCCTTTTACTCTATACAAACTTACATTAAACCTTTAGAGACTGTATTCTCAAAAATTACAGGATGACCCGCTGGCCCAATCTGAACGTTTCCTGAAAATTTCATGGAAATCGGTCCAGCCGTTTCGGAGTCTATAGGAACATACATACACACACATCGCCTTTTATAAATATACTAGTAGTTGCCCGCGGCTTCGCACGCACTCCTTATATATATTGTGAATCTAAACCATCCTCGAATCCCCTTGAACACACAAAATTCATCAAAATCGGTCCAGCCGTCTAGGAGGAGTTCAGTGACATACACACGCACACAAGGAATATATATGTAAAGTTATAGATAGAAGAATAGATAACCTACAAATATCACAGTCCTTGCAACTGCGACTGACCAAGTATTGATATATATAAATTCAAGGAAGCACTTTCTTTTCTATAGGCTGGTGAAAAGCGCAACCATTTGGATAAATAACAAAAAATGCCACCCAAAATCACACGCATGTAAAATTGTCATTTAAGTCATGCTCTATGGTAGCGCAAATCTGTAAGAGCGCATTAAAATTGTTCCTTGGGTGGTAAGGTGCTGCGCCACACTCGAGTGCTTGGGATGTTTATTTAAAAGATTATGCAGATTACAGAGGTCCATTTAGTTAAATCGTCTCCTAATCGGGTTTTGTTAAAAGTATTTTGTTACGTACTTTTGTGTGAATACTTTGCTAAAAATGGTAGCGTTCGATTTTACAATGTGACAATGGTCAAAGTAGGATCTTCAAAATTAAACATCTTATTTGGTGGCCTAGCCTTTTTATTTTGTCGATCTTTTTACTATGGAAGTACAATATGATAGGCCAGTTGGTATATTAAATACACATAAAAATAAAGCGTGTGTGTACTTATGTATTTACCTAAGAATTTATACTTATACGTAATAAAACAAAAATAACTAAAAAAAATGTATTCCGTGTGCCAGTACTCTTTGTTTGTAAAAAATGACATTAAATGCAATTGACGACGGTTTAATTTAATAACTTGGAATTACAGGTAAATGTCAAAAAATTGTTTTTGGTTGCCATGGTAACACAAAGTTGGTGTCGCCTTAAGGTGTCACGCATCGTACATATTAATGAAGTTAATCATTTTTCCCAAACGTGCCAAAAGAAGTATAACTTCAAAAAGTCCCGGATATGTAAACAGTAGAGTTTTAATACTTCAACGTTTTACCTCATGAGTGAGGAGTCCAAGGCCTTATCCCCTTACCCTCCCGTGTCCGTTTTCCTTGTCCTACCCTAGATCTTTTCTGCTACAAAACTGGTATAACGTCTTCATCTGAGTCAGCCCATTGGCGAGACTGTCGCTACCATTGACCTTACCACTATTAAAGCTGTATTTATTAAAAGTATACACATCTAAAGACAAATATTAAATATTTCAATACTTTTATCAGAGAGATCTCGACTCCCGCAAACACAATCACAAAGGGTTGGTCAGTTCTTCTCGTGTATAAAAAAACCTATTGTTAGTTTTTGCCCTGATGCTTCCTGAATGAGTTTGGGTACATTGTGCATGTGTAATGTGCAGGAAACCATCGGTTGCAATCGTCCACGCCTCGCTGACCAATCCGTATTAACATAAGAAAGTGGCCGCGTAACTGCCAATGTTCAATATTTGTTATTGGCAATAAAGACATGAGATCAAATTGTGATTTGGAAAAATTATTCGGATGGATCCTATTTTGCAGGGTTTAGCAAGGTAAGAACTAAAAAGCTCACAACACACACACACACACACATTTTATATAGTTTTAATCAAAATGTAATTACAATAATAATTATTATCAAATTTACTTTGATTTGTGTTACTAAATCTTTAAGCCAGCAATAAAAGATTATATCCAAAAAGTTTAAATAAGTGTTACATATACTTATATTTTATTGAAAATAATTATAATAATTATTATGCACATTAAATATTATGATGTTCGCTCCTGCTATCCACTACTAGATGGCGAGACATTGTCGGCGATACTAAACACGAATTACACTGAAGCACGAAACTTCTGGAAAATACATTCGATATACATCTATAACAATATTAGACACCGTGACTTAACATGACGAGACCAATAACCTCCATTCAGCCTGTTAAACCTAAATATTGTTTAACCTCTTATGAAAAAAACGAGGTATTTGCCATTTTGGTCAGTTTTTAAATGTCTTTGTGTATCATTTCCTGATTCTCATATCATAAACAAATCTCTATTGCCTTTAACTTCTTATATCTGAAACCTAAGCCGTGCTGAAAAATAAATACTGATAACCAAAATCAACCTATCTCTGACTCTGTCTAATGTGGTATACGACAACTTTCTTTACGTCCTAATTACAAGGGCAATATGGCTCATTATTATCATTTTCGGTTCTTTCTCGCTGTCGACGGACCGACAACTATGCCAAAAACCTTTTTTTTTTTCAGAAACAATTTCAACAATGATATCAAATCATTGCGCGAATTAAAAACTCGTTAAAATAAAAACTACCAGTGCAACATGAGTCAAAAGGTTCAGAACCTCTAATTATGTTTAGGAGGAAATAATTTTAGGGTAAAGTTTTTTTTTATTATTATTTTCCGCGCCTTGTCGATGAACTGACACCAATTTGAGAATTCGCGAAGTGTGGAGTCGATTCAGCGAAGACCGCGGGTTACTGAGGGTTCATCGGCATACATTTCGCTTCGTAATTTTTTTTCGTTGTGAGTCAGAAGTGCTAACTCGTATCTCTTTATGATGCAAAGTGACAAAATCGACTTTTTCCGCCTCCGAGTATAGAAGTGTGTCAGTGAGATAAAGGAGTGTTATTTGGACAATTGGTTGTCACGTCTCGCTTTTTAATATCGGGGTCAGGATAGAAGCTATGCAAATCGTTACTTGTTTTGTGTACGAGGTGTTTAGTGCTTGAGATTCCTGGTACTGTTCAAAAGGCGTCGGTAAATATTGGCAATTATTGCTACCATTTACAACATTCATAATAATTCAAATCCATGAAAAACTGGCCACTTTGAATTAAAATGAAACCTGCATGGTGTTAGATTAGTATGTTTTTTTTTTTTAATTATAACATTCTGAATTTGAAAAAGCATGATATTTGTTTGTTCGATTTTACTGTTTTAACATTTATCTTTTATCGGGTACATAGATACAGAAAATTAAAGCATTTCGAATATAGTTCCGACGTGTAGACGTAGTAGGTGAAGTGTATGACGTTATAACATACTAGCTGGTCGCGCCATTTTCGTTTCTCACGGTACGAATTAAATGTCTGCGTATTTATGATTAAAAAAATGATGTTTATGTTGTGAAATCGTATAACGCTTGCTGCGAAGCAATAAAAGTGGACGAATCGTCACATTCCACATTTAAATAATCAATTATCGCAAATATTTTTGCACAATTAAAGTTGAAAATCTAGCTTAATTTTTTAATGTTGAAATTTATATGGAACGCCATATTACTGTAACTACATCGTACCTGGAGTTAGACCTATCTATGTATCAGTACTACAAGTTAAATATAAATAAATTCAAAACAAACAAAAGTGTATGAGGATTTTCCTGTGTTATTTTTGAATGCTGTTTCTGTTTATGAAAAAATATTAAAATGGGTTGCGTGGTTTTAGAGTTTGTACAATAAAACCTTTCCTTCTTAAAATGTATACAGATTATTTCCAAATAAATAATACTAAGTGAGCTCAGAGTAATCTAACACTAGAGTGCTGTACGTAGTGGTGTGCGCAGTGCAGTGAAAGTCTGCGTGCGTCGGGCAATTGACCCTTGTGTTTATTTTCTCTTTCCTCAACCGTTTCCGAGTTTCTAGAATCTTTGATTTAATTTGGATCCTAGTTTTAGCTTCCCTCGTCTGAGACGTGAGCTAATTTAGTTGCGATCTTGTTGCGCCTTCGTCTCTAATGTACGTTTATTTAACAACTTGTGTAGTGAAAGGTTGACTGGTGGTCACGGACCATGTTTTGGGTTTTAGTCCCAGTCAGAGCATAATTTTATTGTAAGTGATATAAATCTAAAGAACGAGTTTTTGCTTCAACAATAAACTAAAATACCAAAACCGAAATAGTTTTTATTCATGGAAGAAGGAGACAATCGAGCAAGTGGTTCCCCTGATATTAAGAGACTGCTACCCATAAGTATCTTCATGTTTATAAAAACGCGATTATTTACTATTAACTAAGAAACTATATGAAATTGTACACGGGTAGGTTTTACAGCAGGGGTTTGGTTACGTCCCAGGGGAGTTATGGCACCCTCCGGTGACATATTTTCCGTAGCTTGTACCTCTATGCTTAAATCTACCGGATGTCGACAACAATGGGATTCAATCACCCCCACTCCCTCACTCAGAAAATTCTCACAATCCCGTAACTTTCTGCCTCATACACGCTGTGGAATGATCACCAGCGATATTCACACGCCAATGCGACTTAGGTCCTTTAAGAAAGGAGCGTATTCCTTCCTAAAGGCCGGCAGTGCATTTGCAATTCCTCTGAAGTTGATGTTTATAGATGGGGGGTAACTTAACTTTAGGCGACTCTTTGCTCGTTTGTCCCTTCTATAAAAAATTGAAGCTTATTTTAACGATCATTCATCTTGAAGAGTCTAGCTATTATAACACGAGTCCTGAATTCGATATCTTTTAAATTATCATTTATTATTCGGACCGGATAGGTTTTTTAGAAGTAATTAACAACAGAAAAATAAAAAGCGAGACATTTTTTACTTTGGCGTTATTATTATATGTAAATGTGTTATACAAAAAACATATTTTTATTGGATGCGTTAAGAGATCGTGTTATATTTATGTTGTAGACATTGGCTTGTTTTGTATATAAGCTATGACTAAGATTTCATACACACGGACGTAGAAAATAGCTTAATTGCAGCCGGATTCATACAGGTTTCCTAGAATATGTCTGATTGAGGAAACGCAGTTTTCTACTGTATTTACGGAAGAGAAAGCCGACGGGCGTCCGCCGGCGGACTCGCTTTTATGCGACAAACAGACATTTATCTAAGTATGTAGTTCCTATTTTTAAATTGTTTTGGACAGCAATTGGGTTGGACAAATCAACAAGGTGAGTGTTGTCTTTTGAATACTTTAATTTGAATAACAAACGCTAGACATTAAATATTTGCTTATCTACTATATAAACTTAATATTAAAAAAATGGCGATATAAGGAGCACCCATAACCGACGAGCATGTATTCGTAGATGTATGAATGTAGAAGATGCGAGAGAGGTGTGCCAGGACCGTGTCAAATGGAAATCCGTGGTCTCTGCCTACCCCTCTGGGTTACGGGCGTGAGCACATATTTATTTTTTTATTTTATTTTATTAAAAAGAAAAGTATTGATTGTTTTTTGTTCCGCGGTTTTATAAATTCTTTCTATAATAAAAATCTCTTATATTTGAAAGTAAGATGGGGTATATTTACATTTTTAAATGTGTCTACTCACCCGAGCAATGACAGTGTGAGTTGTAAGTCTATCCTAATATTATAAAGAAAAAAGATTTTATTGTTTGCTCCATATTAACTCAAAAACTATTGAACCAATTTTCAAAAATCTTTCATCAGTACAGACCTCTTTTAACAGCGATTATCGTAAGCTGTACTTTAACCATATCTATCAAGTATTTTATCTCAAAGTGGCAACCGCGACTGCTGAACATTCAAGAGTTGCAGATGTGATGCCAGTTTTTATGTAGGAAAGGAAAGAAGTGCGCAAAGGAAAGGAGATGAAGAGTTGGTGAAGGCTTCTGTAAATCTCATTTGACTTGATAAAACGACTTCACGCTGGTACCTATTTCTGATGTCCTGGTACTTTTTGACAGGAATGTACCGTACATTTGCGACACAGTTGCTATAGCTAGTTTGACCATTGTTCGAGTTGTTCGAGATGGATTTACTCTAGTTTTGGACTTGCTCTACGGTTTTTGGATAACTGTGCTTTGAATTACTTTCAAGATATTTTATTTGATCTTTAGCTTTTAAATGTTAATTAATTAAAAAGAAAATTATTTACATTCTAGGTTATCTACATGCAGTATACAATTTTAAAACTTTTCAAATAATTTATATAAGAAATAGGCGAGCGTAGGTCGAGATGTCTAGATGCCTCGGCGCATATCCTGTCCTACTTTCTATATTTAGCTGGGACCGTGCCGGGACCACGGTTGGTAGGTCCGCCATTAAATTCCCATGGCCCTGTTCTATGAATCACTCTGACTGCATCATTGTTACTTTCTCTTTAAATATTAATATCTGCACTAGCGGATTGTTTACGCGGAATTCATAATTTTACTATCTTCATTGTGCATGTGATGTAATTTATAGATAAAAAAATGAAGGTGGACATTTATGTATTGATTGTCTATGTATTTTTATATTAGGTGGAGAAAAAGAAGGTCGTTGTCGTTGGTTTAATTGACGAGGATGGGACAAACAAAAAGAAGGATATTTCCCTTTTTTATCCATCTCGTCAAATACTCTTTCCTACCCATCCAGGAAGGGGAAGAGGTCCAGAATTAAGCCTCCAGTACCTCACTCATCAGTCGGAACGCAGAATACTTCACACCTGTCTTCCGTGAGATCGTGGTATTTCACTGGTCCGAGCCAGACAATTCGTGCAACAGATGTTGTTGTTGCGGTCTCTACCACTGTTAAAACATCGATCAATATCCAAAGATCAGAAGAATGGATGCGTTGACAACCTTCATGTAGTTAAGAGGAATTAAGCTCGCTCGTCAGAAGACGATTGTGTGAGGCATTGACACTAGCATGAAACGTTACTGCTTTCTAGATTCAAGGATTCGGCGATTGTTAGATGTTATCTTTTTTCGTATAGGGTGGAATATCTTTGAAGGATTCGTACTTTAAAGGAAGAAGTATTACTTAGTGTAATGTAATTACATTTCTTGAGTGTTCTAAGATCTATTTTGGTTCACATCTGTGTAGATATATGACTTGTGAAGAAGTGATCATACTAACTATATCGTCAATATAGTATGTAAAAACAGTATTAAAAAGCATTTAAAACATTGATCACTTCGAAATGTTCAAAGTGTGAAGATTATATAAGAAATCGATTCCTAAATTCGTTCGGTTGTCAACCTTGACATGGAATACTGATTAAATGTTGCATTTTGTCTATGGATTCACACGGAGCTGTCAGTCGAGGCGGCCATTATTCCCGGCGCGTGCGCCGCGCATCCGTTTTGACGTAATTCCTAATTAGCAAGTGTCATTTCCATGTGTGGCGCAACGGAATTAATGAAGAGCTATTAACCGCTTAATTAGGACGTTAATATTTATTTTGGAATCCGTGAATAGACTTTTATCAATCAAAATAAAACAAATACTTACGTTTGTGTGTTTGATTTTGACTGATAAAAGCAATATAATATACCATACACGACTCAAGTTTTTGTTTTGTCTTTTACGAATGTGTACTTATGTGTTTGTATCATACCGTACCAAATGTGGTGAGCATTGTGGCTATCAACACATACCAAGGACTCCTGCCTCCCTAATACCTTCAAACAACAAAATCTTGGTGTAAAATCAATCTTTTTTATTAAATAAATAGATGTTACATCACGACAATGTCGCCAACAGTAGTCCAGGGCCGTAATATAATCTAGATTATGTCATGGGATTACTAGAACTTGAATAATGGCATTTGACTGTGTTGTGCCTCATTGTCGAGGCTAGGCGCGACGCGACGTCCAATGGGCGCTTAGAAAGCAGCTCACGTGCCATCATTCTCTA
Organism: Papilio glaucus; assembly: GCA_000931545.1. NCBI lineage: Eukaryota > Metazoa > Arthropoda > Insecta > Lepidoptera > Papilionidae > Papilio > Papilio glaucus. Next base: position 72,202 of record JWHW01012955.1, read on the forward strand.
TGCTAGGCACTTTCCTCGCACTCTGCGCACGTAACCTTGCCTGGAGACATGGTGTAGGTGCACTATGATTGCATAAATTCTTAAAGTGCAACATTTCTTTGTTTATTTTAGACATACTAAAGAAACTCAAAGAGTTGAATTCACTCTCGCTTGAGATGCGATCTTTGAGGAGTATTCTAGGCGTTACTCTGAATGATAGGGTTGGTGATAACGTTTTAAGAGTGTAATGTGGCATAAAATGGGACCTTTTGAAAAAATAGTAGTTAATTTCAGTTCGTGCATGTTGAAATGATGAATGAAGGATGATTGACATAGACGAAACTCGTCCTATACACTATACTTATATCGACGACATTGGTGACACTAAAGAAATACTGCACTATGAGTACATGTAACTGACGCATGTAGAATGGCGTGCCAGGAACGATCATGGCACACCGCGTTCGCTTCAGGTAGGCGGAGATTACAGATTTCGTTTTGCCTCTCTGTAATCTCTGCCAACCCCTTTGAGTTACGTGAGTACTTTTTCCAACAGCATCGCATTTGCCGCCGCCATAGTGCTGTTTTTTTCATACATATTTTTAATTGCTAGTGGAGAAATACTCGAGTTGAATCTTTCTAGTAATTGTTTTATTATATTACAAAGTGCTGCGACCAGAAATAATCTATGAACTGCAAAACAATACTAGGCTGTCCAAGATTGCAAAAAAAAAAAAAAATCACAACAATAATTTGGCATTGTGAAGTGCATGAAGTATGATAAGAAATAACTATAGTTTACAATCACAGACATCTACAATTTCACTGCGAGATGGCAGAGCTCCGAAGGCGCTTAGGCGAAACCTCGTAGCAGTAAGCTTGAGGGCTCCATTGGGAGCTCGGCTCGGGCCGTTCCTGTTGTTGTTATCCATAAATAAGACAATCAGTATCATTCAAACGTATTGAAGATATCGTGCCATCCTTTACCTACAGTAGTGGAGAGGATAAAGCGAAAAGAATTGGGACTGCAGAACTTGTTAGACAAAACGGTGAATTATAAATGCTTATATTTCACGTCAGTATTTTGCGAGGTCGTGGTATTTCCCCGGTCCTGTAATTCCATTTATGCAATGACTGTCATGGCTGCGTTGCTCAGTTGTAATCAGCAATCCCATAAAATTATTTATGTTGTTCTGCAAAAGTATCCGTCCGTCCGTTACGAAAGGAATTTCACCTTCCCTTAAGGGTTTTCTCTTATAAACTAACATTCAGCTGATCATTGCTATTTGCTCGTCAAAGAGCTATCAGATTTGGAACCTTAGGATTTAAATTTGTCTTAGATTTACTGCGCCAGTTCTATCGATACGTCAGGAGCCGTTCAATTCCAAATGCAAATATTTGTGGGCGATTTTCACCTCGCCTGGGAATCAAACCAAGGACTGACGAATACTAGGTACTCTAACCATTGTTTATTTGGTAAATTACCTACTTAATTAATCGTATCTATGATTTTAAGTAACTTTTTACTGTATTCACTAATATTTAAGGTCATCAAAGTACTAGGGCATCATAGTTACCCTACGTGGTGCAGGTCAATGGTGCAGTGGACTAAGGCGGCGGCACCGCGTCCGTGCGCGTCCGTCCGCGGGCAGCGCGCCAACTGCTAATGCACCAAGTATAGATTAACTTATGTAAGTTAGAGCCTTTATAATGTCTATATTAATTATGTTATCTATAGTTTTTATAAACCAACAAACCGGCCTCGCACGGGTAGTTTCTCCATACAAACGTTCATCCCCTACTTATGATAATCTCGTCGACTCTCAAACTACTGATCGTTATGACAAAAGCGCTAAATTTACCTACATTAGAAAAGTTAATATGGTCGTTAAGTTTTCTTAAATTTTCCGCGCAACTTTCTTACCAGACAATAACAAACACACAAACAAGAATCAGCGAAATCTGTCCAGCCGTTCACGCGTGATGCCTTGACCAAACTTAATCGAGATTCATTTTTCTTCTCTAAGTCAAACGCCACTCGAATTTATTAGCTACTGAGAATTAAATAAATATATGCTATACTACTAAAACTATTTTATTTCGTCTATTTAGTGTTATTCAATCTGTTTTTAATGAGGAAATGGTTCATAAAATAATATTGACTATGTTTTTTGGAGAAGCTATACATTTATTACATTTAATTTTTATTTTTAAGTAATTATTTACAAAGACTTTATAGTTTCACATTGATTGTCTGAAAGTTAAGCTTCTTTTTACTTTAATAACAATTCGTTTTATAAAACACCTAAGGTTTTTTTGTCAGTTTTTTTAATTTGTTTGTATATCTTTAATTAAAAGATAATAAAATACAAAATATCTCTGCTAATTATTTAGTCTGTGTGCAAAATGACATCCTGGTCACGTGTGCGCATAGTAAAAGTACTTTCGTTCGGGGTCGCATTGTCATTCAGGTTGCTTTATAGCTTCTTCTACCTATCGCCTAGGCTATCACTCGCCTACGCTGAATACCTAGATTTTATGTGTCTATTTCTAGTCAGATAGGTATTAAATACCTACAAATACCTGCCAAATAGTTTTGCATTTGATATTTGTAGCGTAGATGCATCATTTGATTCAGAGTTTATGGTAAGAGGCAGTATTTGTACTATGTTTTTAGTATGCATCTTGAATTTCTTTTTGTTCATATGAAAACTTGTTGCTTATAAGCTTAGTGGATATATGTTTCTTATAAAACTACAACATCTACACCTACAATCTAAATCTATATCGATCGATAGATTTAGAATGATGTTGTATACAAGGCGATGTGTGTATATGTAATTTTCAGGAAATGTTCAGGTTGGCCTAGAGGGTTTTTCTGTGAAGTTCTGTAGCGATCGGACCATATCAAGCGTTACCCGGCAGGGGCGGGTCACTACTTATTAATATTATTTGTAACATTTCAAACTGGGTTCTAAAACTTCGTTCTTTTAATAATGACAACTCCTAGGAACATTTTGGAGACATAGAAGATACTAGAAAGGCCTGAGTTTAAATGAAATTAAAATGGAATATTTAATGTTAACCTAACCTCCCTAGCAGTAACTAAGCCCTCCTCCTTAACAATAAATGTTAATACACATACTATATATATAAACAACATATAAATAAATTCACGCTCATGCTCGTAACCCTGAATGGTAGGCAGAGATTATGGATTTCAAATTAGCGCGATTCTAGCACATCTCTCTCGCTTCTTCTACATCCATACATCTACGCATACAAGATTACGATCTTATGATACGTCATATATTCATAATATACATATTATATTATATTGTATATAGTTAGTAGTATGGATAGGAATAATAAGCTATTCGGCTTTCACTGACTTTATTAAAAGTTGTTTTTGTACACTAAACTTAAGTCGTTAAAGAAATACTGAAGGGTTGTTTTAATTTAATGCAAGATATATATCTATATAATTTATTGCTTCATATAAATACATATTATTATTGTTTAAATTGTTTGTAAACCTAAATGTCAGTAAAACAGTCTGTATTTTTAAACACATTTTAAAAAACTACATAAACGAAAAATAAATAATTTCTGTCACGGAACGATACGATAGACAGATAAATAATGTGACGGCGCAACCGTAGTGCCTTTGTCAAAACTGCATAGACAAGAGTGAACTAAGTGGCACTCTGGCGGAACGTCGAAACGCGCGGCCAGTTTTGGCGCCACCTTTTGAGCGGGAGGCGCGAGAGTGGTCGCGTATCATCGACGGATCGCCGTAATTTTAATTTAAATTTTACTTATCAGTGATTTGGTGTTGTATTAAGTATAGTTAATTGATTTTGCTTAATAAAGGATTTGTATAGAAGTGTAGTTCGCCTATATTTTGAAATAATCTGCCTGCATAACCTCGCCAAGTAAAAAAAGATGAATCCAGAAAATAGTGTTCCAGACATGCTTCCGTGTACCCCGGACGTGTCTTTAAATGAAATAAAATATAGTCTAGATACATCCTCTGACGGAGGACCTTTCTATTGGCGAAAGAAATTTTTAAATCGGTTAAGTAGTGTTTTAATTAATACTGAACAAACAAACAATCAAATCTCTTTATAATACCAGTACAGATTAAAAACAGGATATTACGTATTGGCCAGCTGGTCGTTTGGAATTGTAAAAATAATTATTTATGTACCTTGTGATTTGTGACACGTTCTTTTGTGTTTTAATCATATTTCTTGGCGAAATTATATTCAATTGTATAAATAGATCACAGTTGCGAGAGTGAAGTTTTTATAATTTAATGAATATACGAAATGGCTGAAGTTACATTTAGTTATGTAATATAGTTTTGTTTAAGTAATGAGGTATAATGAATTTTAATTTAGATTGTTAATGTCTTGTTTTAAGTTTTCAATGCATTCACTCGACCGTGACACATTCATATACACCGCATCGTCCACATGTGGGGTACACATGTATGTACGGGTAATTTTATTCCACCTTAATATGTTTTTATAGGAGAAGGGGGCAAACGAGCAACGGTTCGCCTAATTTTAAGTGATCACCGCCCACGAACATTCGCGATACCAGAGGAACTGCAGATGTGTTGCCAGGAAGTAATACGCAGTACGCTCTCTTCTTGAAGGACCCTAATTAGTATTGTTTTGGAAATAAAGCATGTCCTACTTTTAAAAAATTGTTCTTCTAGATATTTGTAATCAAAACAAACAAAAACTGCATTTCTTATTATATGTAGGAACCTGACAACGCATTGTTATAAATTTCGCAAAATGGAAAATCAAAACTATCTGAAAATCCAATGGAAATCTAGACTTCTGACCACCCTTTAAATTACAGGTGTCATTATGGGTTTAGTGTCATGATTTTATATTTAGTTTTTAAGCCTTTTTTTTTAATAAATTGTGTAATGCCCGAAAATATTAACATCCTGATACACGATTACTGACAGTACCAGGGCGTCAGTAAATCAAAGAGTGTATTTACTAGCAGCGTAAACAATCGTAGCAACGCTCTCGTAAACAGAGTTCATTAGGCGCGTACTGGATATGGTTGGCGCTGATATTTAATTATTTATATTTGTTCTAGTTTGCGAAAATTCTTAACATATATAAAAAAAAATGTAATGATGACTGTTTGGTGGTTATCGATATACACAATTTAAGTTATATAAATTATGTTTTACAAGAGCTTTATGACGGAGCGAGTGAAAGAAGACGTCGTAGTGTACAACTAGTAATAGTTTAGAAAACCAAAATACTCGGACTGCATGATTATTGACATTTTAATGATTTACTTCCGTGATAAGAGTTTTATGCCTCCTCGCTCTTTAAAACCGGTCAAACCCTTTAGGCTCCAGGTCACAATGCAACTCACATAAAAACATATTTTTAGAGGGGAATTCGAGACACCGCCGCCCATGAACATCCGTAACACCGGAAAAACTGCAGATGCGATGCCAGCCTATAAGGGAGGAGTACGCTCTTTTCTTGAAAGACCTTAAGATGTATTGGTTTTGAAATACCTCTGGAGACAGATCATTCCACAACCGCAAAAAACATAACCCTATTTCTGGGTACAAAACAGTAATCATTTCTGTGCTTCTCAAAGATAGGAGTTTTCCGTCATCAGAAGACAAAACAAATGTCCATTAAAGTTCTTACGACTCCCCTAAAGATTGCACGCTTCGTCCACTCCTGCAACCTCAAGGAGGTCGTCGTTCCATGTTTGGAAGATCTAGCTACGCTGCGTTGTCCCGTAAGTGTTAAAGCTACTGTTGTCGATAAAATATAAATTTTCTCATCTCATTGACAAAGACAGACTTTAAATAATTATTTATTTATTCGTTTATTATCTCATCATAAGTGAACAATTCTTGTATATATACATGCTTCGGATATCTAGGATGAAATTTTGTATATTGATACGGTTCTCATTTTTTTAATTATCTATACAACCTTTGCTAACAAAACGCCATTTTACACAGAAAAAAAAGAACCTACTTATTTTAAAATTCTATGATATGTCCCTATTTTATAGACAACACGTCAACGAGGTGAACTTTGGGCGAAGCTTGGTCTCGGTCCAGAGTTACTCACACTAGAGATATCAGATACCTAATACCCTACAAATCCCTTCCAAATCATGTTTTTTTTCTACCTCTGTCTACTGGACATTTTTGCAGACCGAAGAAATCTGACGGAGAACTCAAGTGGACGACGTAGTTCTTAAGGTCAGTAGACTGAAGTGGTTATTGGGCCGGTCACATCTAATGAACTAGCTACGTCAGATGGGGGAGAAAAACCTTGGAATGGACTGCGGATGGGGACGAGAAGTGTGCTTCTTTCAGAAGACCGATGACCTCGTGAAGACGGCAGTAAGTCGCTGGATGCGAAAAGTGGAGGACCGCATACTGTGGAAGGCGTTGGGGAAGACCTATGACCAGCAGTGGACTGATATAGGCTGATGATGATTTGATGCGAACGAAATGATATATTAGTAGGTGGCCCGCGACCAGCTAGTAATAAATAAAACAATTAACGAAAAAAGTGTTATAAAATTGCATTGGGCAGCCCTGTAGGCGCGCGTTGTGACTCACGGCACCCAGTTTTTGCTTTGCCGCCGCCGGGTGTCAGTACCACGTGCTCCGGCCGGCCATCGAACCCGCACCGTCTGCTAAAGGAATACTATGCGTCTGCTGCATTGTGACGGTAGCGAGTACTATCGGAGATGCCTCGGATATACTCCTTGGTCGGTCCTTTCACATCAGACAACCTTTATGGATAATTTGAAGGGAATTCTTTTTTATAAAAGTAGTAAATAAGCCATTAATAATCCATGGAATGGTGGCCAAGTATTAGAAGTACCAGTAAGTTTTGGGAGCCTTCCTTCAAGACGGACCGATGAAGACGGTATGAAAGCGGGGGAACACTGGATTAAAGGCATTACAGCAATAATTCAATTAGGCGTTAGACTCTATATTTTACGTCTATAATTTATGGCTTTGTCAAATAAAAAAATATTAAGTCTATGGTAATCCAATGAATAATGCCTCGCACATTATTTTATTTTTACGTGTCAATTCGCACCTTTGCCTTTAAATCAGTATCGTTATCACGACAATATTATTAATGGCCAGCATCAGTGGACGTTATATTAATAGAAACAGTTTTTTTTTCTTTTGTACCAGTATTTTTTTTTAATTAAATGAACAAATTTTATAAAGTATCTTTTAGATCATTTGATTGTTTCGTGTTCAATGATCAAAAAGACAATTTACATATTTTTATTCTATATTTCTTCTAAACATTGATACTAGCTTTATTGTCGATGAAAAGTTACATTTATTTTTTAATTAATAGTTATATTTTTACTACCATCATTCTCATAGAGTAGTAATCGGTTTACTTGCATAATGAAACCATCATATAAAATAGCAGAATTGCGCATCTGGTCACAAATGAAAAGTAAAGTGTTGAATTCCAAATGAAGCGTAACAGCATCCTGGTGCGAAGTCTTATTCGTCTATGAGCAAAGGTGTGACGAGCGGTTGCATGTGTGCGTTGGATTAATATATACATATATGTACGAGAGATGTAGTTATGTGTGTGGCGTGTGGGTAGTGCGAGAATTAGCATATTAACAACACTAATACGGTTATTTATGAATGAAAGCGAAAAAAATTAAACAAAGAACAATTAGCACACATTACGGGAAATAAAATGGGTACGAAGTATTTAAGTGTTTCCATAATTCTATTTCTTTGAACTTGGGACTTGTGAGATGATGGTGAATGGAAAGGCGCGGAAGAAGGACACGTGTGACGTCACCAGTTAAATGGGAATAGGGCAGGGGAGTGATAATGATGACGATGAACTCAGAAGGAGTTATAGAGATAAGCGAAAACATATCTGGGTTATTTTATTCTTGTTTGTATAATACATTAACGTAGCAAGAGAAATTGTAAAACAGCAAAACTCTTGACAGAGTTTTATGAAGTTGTTATAGCTATTTTTGAAAGAATATAGGGGAATTAAGGAACCTAATATTAAGGTATCACCGAGGCTCATGAACATGTGCAACATCAGACGAATTGCAGATGCGTTGTCGGTCTTTAAGGAAGGATTACGCTTTCTTCTTGAATTATCCTAACTACTTAGTATTGTGTTAGAAGATAGGCGTGAAGTAGAAGTATGCTTCAGCGTTTCGTCTGATGAGTGTTGTGCTGGAGGCCCAATTTCAGTCTTCCTCTCTACTCCATCTTTTCCTAATACAATAGAATGGGAAGCGGAATAGGATTGGACGGGGAAGGAATGGATAGGAAAAGGAAACATTCTTGTTCTGCCTTTCCCCTTCTCTGTCCATTCAAAGGTAAAAGTAGGCAACACATCTGTGATTCATTTGCTTGTTGCGGATGTCTTTGGGTAGCGGTCACTTAACATCAGGTGCTCCGCGTGCTCGTTTGTCACCTCCTCTCATAAAAAAATGGAGGTGCTTACGACCCTAAGATCTGAGGAATACGATTTAAGAAGGAGAGTTTTAAAAAGACTTTGTTCTCATGGAAATTTGTAGATGATCAAGTCTAGACCCAAAACAAAACAAACAACAAAATGCAAACAATACCTTTTCTAATATATGTTACCCGATGACGACAATGCATTGTTACAAACTTTCAGGGATTCAAGCTCACGCCCTTCTTATTCGTGACTCAGAGAAAAAACTTTGAGCTATCTGCTTGCACGATTCATATATCAGTCCTTCGAAATTTCCAAAACGGAAATTAATATCGAAGGTAAATAAAGTTGAAAAGATACGCGCCGCTCGGTTCCTTATCATTAATTTTAATGTTCACACGTACGTTGCTGCATTAATTCGTTTGTTTATTAAAAAACCTTACTGAGTGTGAAAATGATTATGTTTACACCCTGTAACATTATACTCATGATTTCCCAGTACAAGAGCTTCCGCAAAAAATGTTTTAGTCTTTGTGGGTTCTCAAGAAAAATAAATAAATAAATATGCGCTCACGCCCGTCACCCAAAGGGGTAGGCAGAGATTATGGATTTCCATTTGGCGCGATCCTGGCACACCTCACTCGCTTCTTCTACATTCGTCTCAAGAAAAGAGTTTTATTATTTGCTAGCTGTGCCCCGCGGTTTCAGCATCCCTGCAAGTTTACTTAAACGAAATGATATTACTTACTTAATAGTAATAATCTATATAATAAACTATTATTATATAGATATATTATAGAGTTAGTACTAACTAACTCTATTTTATAGCATTATTATCGAACTAATGCTCGACATGGTTCTTTAAATTTATATAACTTTTTTATTTATAAACCAATTGAGATGAAACAAACACTAAATGTTAAGTGAAACTAACCACAATACATTAGCGAAAACCGCACCCAAATCGGTTAAGCCGTTTCTCAGATTAGCGGTAACAAACGCACAGACAAACAGACAAAAATTCTAGTAATGATTGTTTTGGGTTTGATTGCGTTTATGAAGATAGATAGCCCCCAATAGAATTTTTCTCAAATATCTTCCACGTACAGACAGTGATCAGTTACATTTTTATTATATGTATAGATTAGTTTTGACTTTATATTTAATTAATTAATTATTAATCTTTAGGCAAATCATTAATTACAACGGTATAGTGATAATAGTTCAGCTTCAGCAATTGATGACGTCATCAAAGAAATGAAAAACGTTCTGGTGAAAACTGGCTCTAGACAAAAAAAAATATCTTTTGCTTGTAACAATTACATTAAATTAAATCATATATGTAATAATAATGTAATAAATTTATTACATTATTATTACATATATGATTTCATTTAACTGAAATTATAGAAAAGATATTCTTAATAATAACTATAGTTTTGGAATATCTTTAGAATATCTATCTAGTTTGGAAGATCAGCTATCAAGAGGTCAGTGAACGCAACCCGACGGTTTTGAGAATTTCAGTCAGTGATATTGTGCTGAGAATTTTTTATATTTGACATGTGGCCCGTGTGCCAAAATGCCTTTGTCCGCTAACAACTATTTGATTTTATTCTCGCAAGAATAGCTGAATTTGTTACCTTATGTTGACGTGGTAAGCCTAAGACAAGGGGTTAGACAGTTGGACAGTCTCAGTTAAAATGTCGTAAAGTGGTAGATGATATGAACCAACTTTTACTAAAAGCCACAAATCATTTATATTCCACCCAGCCATTTTGCTTAACTTATTAGGGTGCATATAATGACGTCATCTAGTGGCAATGAGAAGACGTTAACATGGTCGGGACTAGGAGAACATACGTCACAGCTATGGGTGTTGTTTGCCAATAAACATGTTATCTAACATATAATGTAGGTCCTCGTCAAATAACAGATGAGGGTATAAATTTCTTATGCCGTATCCTTAGACCAGCATGTCTGTCATCGAGAAGAACATAACGCCGAGGTATAAATCAAGTCATGGCTCAAGTGTTAGGTAAGGCTGAGAGCATAGTAACAGATGCCGTGACGCGGCCACGTGGTGCCGATCCACAGACGACGGAGAACTTTTTACACACGAGGTCGTTCACCCACCAGACGCCGGCCAATTAAGTTCGCTATCAACTGTATAAATAGGGCTGTCAATTGTCAGTGTCACATCACTTTTATGACCATAGACAAAATGAGATTTATTTTTTCAAAGAATTAACAATACAATGCTAAGTTTGCTTTAACCGGAGGTATAAGTAGGGCTGGCAATTGCCACTTTATTTACTTTATCATAAAGAATTATTATTTTTGATCAAAGGACATTGACGAAAAATGTTAACGTTGCAAGACTGTATATTTTATTTTATCTTAATTGGAAATAGATAGAGATGTGTCAACCCTAGGTACTATCGGAATGCGACTAATACATTTAAATTATGAGCAGTTGGTTTAATTGGAGGACATTAGCTGTCTGCAGTCAATTCGTGGTGCATCTGCTTGTACTTTTTACATACGTAAGATATGACATACAGTTCATATGTTCATTGTACGTGCAACTTAAATGCAATTAAGTATGAGTAGTTTGTGGTGTTGGTTTAGAAATCATTTATTTCAGGCACTATTTGGTATACATTTCTTTACTGTGGTGTAGACGAGTCTCCTTGACTTACGGACGTAGACATACGTATTCACTGTGCGGATAAACATAATGTCGCAAACTCCTATACTAAATAACTACTGATGTTAGTAACACGCCACTTAAAGTTTTTCTGGCCACATGTGACCTGTATGCTGTCAGATTAATCAATAACAAGACCCTTGTTTAGATGTGTTATTACGAAAACATTATTCTTGGGTCCGTCAGTCTAGCAATCGTCTACCAGTTGGCTGCAGATCGATCAAAACGTAGATTTCTGATCGTCTACGTTGTACAGATATGCAAAAGTCGTTGCAGGATGTAGGACGTAGGCCTTCCAAAATATATGAAGTCATTGAGGGTCCAGTCTTTGTAGCTATCATCGCAAATCCACACCCACACTCCGTGGGCTTCCGCAACCTTGAATTACGTCGGTCCATCAAATGGGAGAACTAAATACGCTGCGTCTTATACCTGGCCGCCATTCTAGAACCATTTTAGCCAGATCAACAAGGAATGTTCCCTGCCCATTGCCACTTAGGTTCATAAATTCTATATAAAGCGTATAATTCTTAAATATTTAATATCTTTGACCCAGGCATTGACCTAAAGAAAATTTAAAACCGATAAAAATGATAATTCGGGCGTAGATAACATTTACGACTCCTAAGTTATTTTAATATGTTATAAGCTACCTAAGAAGCTCGCTTAATTACAATAAAATCTATGGTTGTCAGTTTCTATTATTTAATTAGGTATTTCTTCTTCTCCCTGCCCTTTGTGGGGTTGCGGGAGGGCATTGAATGAGGGCGGCAACGGCCCTCATTCAATGCACTCCCGCCACCTAGACCAGATAGGTCGGACCATCTTGTACGCTGCATCGTACGTGACTACAATTCCAGTACCTTTTGGTTTGGTACATTAATGCGCCAACGGTTTCTTAAAAGTATTCTAATGTTAGCAAAATCAAAATAAGGGGTTTTAAATCTTGTATCTCTTTTGAATTTTCTATAAAATTAATTAACAATCACAATGTCAATAAGAGAAATGGTATTCATTGGATCATTTATTATGATGATAAAATGTGAAAATAGTTTTGTATTGAATTATATAATTAAGGCGAGAAAATGGAAATTTGGATAATTTAAATTTGATAATTTACAAGAATTCGAAAATGTCTTGACACTTTTCGTTTCCGAAATGAGAAAGTTAGAATATTATTATAATTAAAATATATAAAATGTCGCACTTGTCTATTGCGGTTCTTAAATGATTCAATATTTAAATAAACTTTTCATAATTTAGTTTCGATTTCTATTATGATGTGTAATATTAATTTCGAAATTAACAATTGATGAATATATATGATAATATATGATTTTGTAAAACCCAACTTGGTCCATAGACGGAATTTTAAATTTATTATTGGCAACATTACAATCGAATCGCTCGACTGCGCTCTTGTACATTCTTATCATTTTGACTGCGTTGCCTATCTTGATGTTTTTGATCCCTTTTACGCATAAGGTTTTTGCCATTTTACTCCGCTCCTAAGTTTCATAGCGTGATGTTAAATAGCATAGCAACTGTCGTAATAGCTCATAGCTTGTCGATGCAAAAAGAATTTTTAAAATCCGATTTGTAGTTCCTAAGATTAACGCGTTCAAACAAACAAACTCTTACGCTTTATATTATAGATAGATAAAAAATATATAAGTACTTGTAATTGTAAATTAAGGAGTCCGTAGTCTAAATGCTAACGAATTTAGGTGTTATGACGTACTGGGTTAGAATTTAAAAAATATTAATGTTTACTCATGCTTTTTAAAACGTTTCCAACAAAGCATAGGCTTAAAAAATGATTTTGCCAGTAAACGGCCCATTTATTTAAACATTTACAATACAAAAACAATACATGTACAGATTAACAAATATTGTGTGATATTCTAACAACACGAAACATGTAAAGAAACTAAATAATGCCAAAAACACGACAGAGAAGTGACAGGGAAAACATATTTCGGGGGTAACGCACGATAAATTAGAGCATGGAACTAGCCACGGCCGATTGTTGAACCTGGCTGCTATCTATCGGAATTAATGAATTTTGGGTTATCGGTAAAGGTAAACCACCTGGGGGGAGCGTCGACCCCACGCTTCGGGGATCGGAAGTTCGGTAGCCCCGAGCAAATAGTCATCATGTTTCCTTGCCCCTTGTTTTCTTAGCAATGAAATAATAATATTGAAGTTGTTTTTCCCTACATAAATAATAATTTATCGCTTGATTGATTTAAACTTTATTATAATTATATATACTTCCAGACTAATATATAACAAGAAGAAAAGTGTTGTTTGTTTGTAATGGGAAACTACTAATCGGATTTTAATAATGCCACCACTAGTACAAATATTTACTATATTTTATATGTTATCTGGAAGTAACATAGGCTATATTTGATAGTAGCTTCAGTCACGGTTTGCCTTAGCCGATTCTTTTAACTTAGCGTTCTTTTTGTTCTGTCTCATGCTATTACCATTTTGGAATGATAGGGCTATTCAATGCAAGAATATATTTTTAAATAGGATTGATAGTTTCTGAGATTAGCGTGTTCAAACAAATAATTCTTCGGCTTTATTATATTAAGAACTTTTTATTAGAACGTATCTTATTATTTATTTTATATAAGATGATGGCAAAAGAACAACTGGTTCACCTAATATTAAAGGACGACATTAGTCGAATGACGGATTCGAAGTCACGACCTCTTGATCGACAGTCCGTAACCATTAGTCTATTGGACTATTCCTTGTTATTCGTTATCAAGTTTGATTGTTGTCTAACATTTTTCTCTAATTGTCTTTGGTTAGTTGAAAGCAAGTTCTATTGTTAAGTTTAAGATTTATGTTTATACTAGTGACCCACCCTGGCGTCGCCCGGGCAGCAGTAATTATCTGTAGCTAGGAAAACTCGTGACCTGTGACGGCAGCTTCGACGACAAAAGATGTTGAATGTTGTGCCATTAAATTAACTTACACCGCCATCTGTTAGGATTCAATCGAGATTAAAATTACACATAGTGACCAAGGTTTCGGAGTTTATCTCAGACAAACATAATATACAATATTTTTATATATCTGTATATAAAAGAACAAAACTGATTTACTGACTTATGTATAAACGCACAGGCCGAACTACTGGGCGTAGAGAATTGAAATTTTGTAATATTTATATATTAAGTTAGATCTATATAAGCAGTCATATTAAATAGGGTTCAGCTTAAGCTGGACAATCATCGGTTGAATTAAATGGCACGAGCGAAACCGCGGGGCATAGCTAGTACAAGATGAGTAATGACACAGAAAAAAATTAGTAGATACAATAACTAGATACTTTTAAAATTGAAATAATAATATGTCAAAATAAAAAAATATAGTAATAGTCACGTGGTCAGACTGTGATCTGGTCATGGACAAGATTGTGTTCGAGAGTTCGTCGACCGGTCAGGCATTTTCCGGCTGTCGAAAAAAAATTGCACCCACACTATTATGGTATCACATTAAACTTGACGAGTCTGTTTTGAATTTATTAATAGTGTTCAAGGAATTCTTTAATTTATAAATATAAACTATTTAAATATTTATGAAGATAAATTACACGCCCTTGACCCCGAACAGTAACCATAGATAATCAAGCTTCTGTTTTCTTTTTTTATATTTATTGCGTCAACAAGCTCAGAGATAAGATTAATTAAAAGAATATAAAGTTCTACATACAAATTACTTCTCAATGACCTTGATTAACCTTTAGTAACAATTTTATATTTGTTTATTCTTAACAAACTTCTTACCAAAAAATTTAAAAACATCTTTGAAGTCGTAAGAGATAAAAAAAACATGATATTTTCACCACCCTTTCAACCTTAAAATGACGACATATAGATCCTATGTCAATAAGGAACTTGGAAACAAACATTTATATTTGCCCGATCAGATCCTAGACTTTAGACATAACAAAACTAACCTCTACATTATACAATCATACGATTAAGCATTATCTTATTTGATATAATTAATAATAAATTTCATATAACACTGAATAGTAAAAGATGTAAAAGCGCGGGTAAATAACAAAATGGCGTCGAGTTTTTTGTTCTATCTGCGATGCAAGCCAAATTAAACTGGCGGTCGTTCG
>JWHW01012955.1:115756-130685 GCA_000931545.1 Papilio glaucus
AAATATATAAATTCATTGTTTATATAATATAATAATATGCTTAATATTCGCGGTTGCCCGGGGCTTCGCATGCATTGTTTCTTATTTTGGAAAATCCTCTATTTATTCTTTTCTTTATTCTCCTTTATGTAAATGGTAAATTATTAGTTGCCATGGTATTCTATTTTATGTGACAAAATGTTATCCCTCTGCAAGTTTTTCTTTTCGTTTTGAAAGGTACCCACCTCATGCCATTCTCTACCCCTGACAATGTGTCTGCAAATTAATTATGATCGGTTGAGTGTATAAGAAGTTAAAGCATAACAAACATACACACGTACATTGTTACCAATTTTGATTACTTATTTCTCAAAAACAGTTAGAAATAAATTTGGTTGCTGATAGATATAATTCTTTTTACTTTAAGTACGATCTGGTTTCAGTCAGTTAGTTTTTTTTTTATATATTTAATGTCAATGACCACTACCAATACTATGTTGACGATGACTGGTATATGAGTCGCATAAATTCGTTATTAGTCTCAAAAAATAATGATAAGCTCTCGGCAACATCACAAGCTCGACTCTGACTGGTCAATTAGTACAACCTGACGGCTACATCCGGTCGGTTATTCATTTGATTCAAAATAAAGTAGCATATTATAAACTGGCTACTAAAAGAATCATTGACAATTTGGCGTACGTAAATCATAAAATTTTGAACACACATTTTACCAGGGATACAGAAAATGACATGATACTTACCTTTATCCCGAAAATAAAACTGTTTAAGGTACATAAAACCTTCTATCAAGTTTTTGACGCGTGGTCTTCGAAGTTATTGTACGCGGTATCATTTTATAAAATATTCTGGAGAATGATAAACGAATGCAACAGCTAGTTAATAATAAAACTTAAAGGGTATAGTGTAACACGCTGGGGGTCAGTGATGATATCAGTTTGTTTACGTCGTCGCCGTCTCTGTTACGAAACGTGCGACGTAACGCCGCGCTGTCGCACTGACTCACTGATTTCTTTCAACATTTACGCTATTCCATTGATCGTGAAGTCGGTGACTAAGAATGTTTCATTCATGTTTCATCGATCGAGTTTCAAAGGAATTTGATACTAGCTTTTTACTTAATTACTTTATTGAATCGATCTCATTTGTTTCAACGTAAGTGACACAGACATATATATTTTTCAGTATTGAAACATTCATTGTTCTTTGGATGTGTTTGTGACCAACAAACACATCCTAACCTACTTTTAGACATCATTTGACAGATGTCAAAAAGTTGGTTAGGATTTCGAAGGCGAGTGGTTGAAATCACTCTTTTTTTCAATTTGATATCGCATGATCTAAACAATTTCTAATCTTAATTAATCGTTTTTACTAGTTTTAGAATAAAAAAGTCGAGCCCTCTCTCTCAAAATCAACCCTCTGCACGTCCAATACAATAATGGGTTCAAGGCGCTACTAACTTCTGACTTCAGAACTATTATACGCAGAAGAACAGGTTACCTGCAGCACCTGAAAAGTTTTGGTGGTCTCCTGAGCACCGTGGATTGAAGATGGAGCTCACTATACTGGTGGCACTGGGTAGTTTTGGATGTAAAATAAATTTAAACTACTTTGTATCTTCAGAAAGACAAATATCACGTGTAGGGTGTTGACTCAACTCATTGTGTAGTTTGAAAATGCCATTATTTTAGTATTAAGAACTAGATGACACCTTGAAAAAATGTTAGCAGCCGTGCTGTAGTATTTATATATAATAAATGTCATAGGTCCTCTAGTGTCCATATAATTGACAGAGGAAGTTGTAACAGGAAATTACGGTTCTTAGTGCTTCGAAATCTCAATAGTGGCAATTACATGGATATCTTAGAAAGCAACCAGCTTTCATATACATTAAGAAACAACTATTGGCAGAGTGCTAAACAACTATTGAAGACTGCCACTAGTGAGACCATTCGGGATTGCTTGTAGAGTTTTGCTTTCATTGGATTGGATAATATATACGCGTTTTACAGATGTATTCGAATTTCAATGGTGTTATAATGATGATATAATGTCGCACCTTTGAAAATGTTTAACACAATTACCTGGACAGGGGTAGGCAACAGACGGTTGAAACACGAACCGCTAAATATCGTTAAATATTAGTTTAAATAATATTATCATATACCTAGCACTATTTTCATACGTTTCAAATCCCATTTTGTTTTTTTTTTCGGGGCCTTGATAAATCAACAGTATATTGTTATATTGATATTTGTTTTACTGTATCACCTCACTTAAAATTACTTGCTGACCCCTGGACTAAAAGAATAAAAAATCCGTTAATCGAACCACTTAAGGGACTTCTGTGATATCATTTCAGACATAGCTGCAAACCGCAACAAGATTTTTACACACAATTATTGGAAAAATCATCTTTTGTACACAATTCACAAAATGTCTGCAAATAATTTAATTATTTTCTTAACTTCTGACTGCTGCGATTAATTTTGGCGTGGCGTAATTAAATAAACCACGCATCAACGAAACGAGCGAAACGGGAAGCGTTCGTAAAATCCGTACAAAGTGCTGTTATAGCGTCGGCAACAGATCAACTATATTAGCAATATATCAATTTGACGAACGGAAACTTGCCAGATGTTAAAAATCCACGTCAACGACCCGAGGTAATAATAAGTTTGGGAACCTCTGGCGATCGGCGCGACCGCAGCGCCATTCCAATGTAATTTGTAATTCCCGATGTACGCGATTGCATAAAATATCATATTAATTATCTACAAATGCTCTGAATTTTAAGCTGTCTGTGCTCTCGGTATTAAAATATGATTTTAATTCCTAACCTCAAATGAATTTTTAATTGGGAAAAAATTATTTAATTTTGAACGTTTGCGTTTTTTAATCTGCTTACACTGATTACATCGATACTGCTTATATTTATTTGACTTTTTCTAATTGAAAAATAATACTATTCCTTACTCCGATGCTATCTTGTCTCGATCGGATATCATGTAATCATGTACGGATATTTAAACGATGTTGTTAAAAGCAATTTTATGTACTCGTAAAACAACTAAAGAGCAAAATATTCACACGATAATTTAATACCAATTATTGTAATTATATCAAATGTCGTCGTTTCGGCCGATGGTCGTCCATTGCTAGACGTAGGCCTGCTCCATTGATTACTACAAAAATCGGTCCCCTACTGCCCTCATCCAGTGGACTTCAACCTTGACCAGTTTATTATCGGTCCACCTCCCTACGGTACGTATCTCTGCACGTGGCGGCCATTGGGACTCATCAGCCATCCGTTTTTCGAGAAATGTGTCATTGTCACTTAAGCTTTGCAATTTATATCAAACTGGCTGCCCGGAAAATTTTGTTACCTTATTAGCTGTATTAATTTCCTGGATGGGTTATACTCGGGTCGATCCTTTATTGGAAGCGCATTGAGCTTGATCACAGTGGGCGACAGCAAAGGGCGCGGCACGAGGGTGGTCGCATCAAGCACGCTATTGTTTATATTTTACAATAACTGCCAAGATAATCATTTAAATTGTATGTTGTAAAGAATTATCATAATGTGTATGAAATGCTTAAGGTTTTAACGATATTTACGTTGATAATGATTAATACCGTATCCGTCTAAAAATCTTTTCAATTTACCGCATTGTACGTGACCGTGTTTTAAATTAAAATGGATATAGTAAAATATGTATGGTTTTAAGATATTACTATTCCGTAGTACATTATTTTGATATATTTAGTAAGTTTTAGCCAGCGGTTGCACGTTAACGCACAAAAATATGTTTTGTCACGACAATTCTGTGAAATTCTCTGCTTTTCTCTACTACATAATATGCAAGTATTAATACCTTCTTCCTTGTATCACTCTGTCTACTCTCGTCTACGTAAAAAAGACATTAAAATCTGTTGCGTAGTATGAAAGATCTACGGCAACATACAGCGGAAGCATTTTATTATATACTATGTAAAGATGTATTGTTAGTTATTCAAATATTTTCAAGGATAGAAGCCAAGGCAGGCATCAGTTGTTATACAAATCGGCCAACTCGACTGAGAAAGTACTAGGACCTCAAAGAATACCATACTGTGGGTTTCCACTGACGTATGAGCTTATCGCGATACAAGGTTTCTCTCTAACTTCCCTCTGAAAAAACTGAGAGGACAATATATTTTGTGTGAATGTTTGTCGGCAGTGTACACCCACGGTAAAGAAGTAATTTTGGGTTCCATCTGATGAGTGAGGTTACGTCTGATACGTGTATATAAACTGTATTGGATACTAGGCCTGTCCTTTGGTTACTTTATTAGGGTTTTATTGTGTTTATTATAATTATAATACAGTTTAATTTAAGTTTAATATAATAAAAAAAATTATAATACAGTTATTGTGTTTAATTTTCCCGCGCAAAATTAAAACCAAAGAGTAGGATAGTTACAGTTAAGAAGGCTTGTGCTTCAGTTCGGAGAAAACGTTCGAAAAACAGTGCTTAGAGGTCTGTCGCGTCTGAACTAAATAATGACCGTACCACACCTGCTTACTAATTTCTAAACAAAACAGTTAAAAAAGTATATCAATCAATATAATGGCTTTTAACACTAATGAAGTATCTAGTCAGTAATAACAAACGCCATCCTCTTTTTACTTAATCCCAAATGCAGACTCGAAAATTGCGTTACTTCTAGACCATTAAACCATTTTTGCCTCACCCGAGAATTGAACCCGGAACCCAAAGCATAAGAACGAAAGACTCTCTGAGAAAGGTCGATACACGAAGATCAATTTGTAAATTTCCAACTACAATACTCATCGTCACTATGTACATATCACAAATTGTATGGCGAATCATTATTATTGGTGTGATGAAATAGCTTCAAATTTAGTATAAAAATAGTTTAAGCAAAAGGCGAACTTATGTCATTGTGATTAGGTTTAATTTCGCTCAGCGACAAATCGCAACTCGGTTCGGTCATCGACTTTTCACCTATTTCTATTTGGGCAGCGGCCGCGGAAGGAACTTCTGACGTTTGACAATATCTATGAACTACATTTGGTTCACATGTACGATATCGATAGATTATCGACAAATTGATGTCGATAACCGATGGCTAGGGCTGTGCCCGCAAATTTCGGGTTCAAGGACCCCAATTAGAGTCATATCGCAAACCAACTCGATTGAATAGTAGTATCGAGGTTAAATTTAATGGAATTTTATATTTATTACGAAGCGAATGAAACCAATAGTCAAGCGGTTTGATATTGTACCTGTTACACTTGGGGTCATCGGTTCGATTGTTTAATTACGAATCACGTAATATCGTCTGTCTGTATTATGCGGGCTTTTCTCTATATGTAACTCTTGGGATATAAATAAATATAGCTCTCTGTACTTTAATATGAAACCGTTTAAACTGTGATGTAATGTATGATAAATTTCAAGCTATAAATTTTTTTCGACCGTCTAAGCTATATTTTCAAACTATATATTTCTCCACCTATCCCCCCGCATACCTTCCTCACCCTGCTGTACCCTCGAGTTTCAGTGATACGATTCAATGACGAACACAAACTACTCCAAAGATATATCTCAGTGTGAAGGCCAATCGCGGGATGAAATACATGATGAAATACATATTATAACCCTTAGTGAAAAGCCAGCTTTAGTACATGGCTCAACTTTGGCCATCTCCTTATGCCTTTCATAATATGCAATCTTGCTTCTCGTTTTTCCCAAAGGAAGACTCCATCCCATATCTGATAACGAAATAATTAAGTCTTGCATTCATTAAAAAGTTACAAAGTTCGCATCGCATCGTGACAAGACCCACTGCTTGTTATATCTGAAGCTATTAAAAATCGTTAAAAGAGAAAATTTATGATTACCGCAATAATAATAATGTAATAAAATAAGCCTTTTCTAGAATGTTCCCCACTGCAGGGGCACAGGCCTCCTCTCCGAGAGAGGGAAGGGAAGCCATAATCCACCACGCTGGCCCAGTGCGGGTTGGTGGATGTCACAAGTCTTCGAATTTATTGGTTCTAAGACATGCCGGTTTCCTCACGATGTTTTCCTTCACCGTTTTTGGAGCAGTGGTGATGAAATAAATTAGCAGAAAGTAGCGCCTTACCTGGGTTCGAACACGCGACCTACACGTAAGTCGGGGCCTAAACCACTGAGCCACTACTGCTCGCTTGCTGCTTATTCTAAAAATACTTACATAATTGTGGTTTTGGTAATCGAATCAAAAAAATTAATTTGCTTGTTGCGGATGTCTATGGGTACCGCTCACTTAATATGCGTGTGGTGATACGCTTGCTCGTTTGTCACCTTCTAATATAATAAAAATACTTCCTTTAAAGGCCGGCAACGCATGTGCAGTTCCTCTGGTGTTGCGGACGTTCATGGGCGGCGGTGAACACTTAGCTTTAGGAGACCCGTTGCTCGTTTGTCTGGGTCTCTAAAAACTGGGGTTATTTTTCATCCAATACAAACGAATGCGTGCGAAACCGCGGGCAACAGATAGTCTAAAGCTCTAATTAACCTAGTTAGATGATACATTACGACGGCATCATCATCACCCTGTATCACTCCACTGGACATAGGCCTTCCCAAATGCCTTCCACAGTACAAAAGCGCATTAAAAATAGTACAGGATGATCTCCAACCAGGTAATGACGTAATGAAATTATTCTTAGTTTATTGTTAACGGTGGTAGTTCCTCTTAATGTTGACTTAATGTTAAATTAAAATCACAAAATTAATATTGATTCTAGGTTTCTTTTTTTTTAATTATATGCTTTGTTCTAATCTGATTTAAATAATGAACTCTATATTATTAGTGCCCTGACAAGGTAGCCGTAGTTAAACAAAATTTGGCCGTTGCTTTGCAGTTCGGGTCGTTGACCGAACTAGCGCATCCACTCGGTTTTGGCTAGTTCTTGTATACTACGTGACGGAATTTTTTAATTGTCTTCCGCTCCTACAAGGCGGCGTGTGTGTTTGCGAGAGCGGGACCGCACGAGGAGCGAGAGATGACAAATGAGTTTGATGAACGAAGTTCATTATTCGTATATATGGACGAAATATATAAGATATATGTTCCAAATCACATGAATGTGACAATGAATGGGTCGATTCAACCGGTGGGAATACCACGACTTCAAAGAAGATCGGCGTGACGTGGAAGTATGCTTCTGCGTTTCGCCTGACGAATGAGGACTGAAATAGGGCTACTGTTTCAGTCTTCTTCCTCTTCCCATACTTTCCTAAGAAGTATATGATGGGAATGGAAAGAGAATTGGCCAGAAATGGGATGAATAGGAAAATGATATTTTTTGACATTTATATATTGATGACATACCCCCTCTGCCTAAAGGTAGACTCTCACTTGTCGCAGATGCCTATGGTTAGCGGTCACTTAGCATCAGGTGACCCGTTTCCGCGTATGCCACCTTATTTTATTTAAAAAAAAACAATAGTTAAGGTCAATATACACAATCGTCTACAGCTTACTTCAGTTACATATTTCTATTTCAGTCCAAAAGGAATTGCAAAAAATCTACTTGAAATGCGTATGACGCAACGTAAAATCAATCAAAATTCATTTCATTCGCATTTCGTTGTACTTTTTTCATAAATAACTTCTTAATAGATTCACATACATTATTAATTGGTTTCTACATACATAATATTGTAATGCACTTGAAAAATATAAATTATAACTCCAATAAACTGTAATTTCGTTTTTTTTTCATATTTTTTTTTGTTTAACACAGTTTTTCATATACTAAACTTATTATACAGTATGAGATTGGAGGAAAATATGGCACCCTGTCGTCGGACGTCATCTTCTCCCCCAGGAAAGTTTGGATTGGGACCATGTAAGACGGTGGGAAACGGTTGTATGCGATATATGGCCATTATTCTAAAACAATATTTTTTAAATTTATTTTCTATTCCTTCTATAATTATTAATAACGGTAATTTAGATATAGTATGTAAAATAGTTCAATGACAGCTTCGGGTTCAGGGGGGAGAAGACTAAGGGGATTAGTGCGAGTGATGAACCTGTACTAAATAGTCAACTAAATAATTGGTCAACTTTCACGCAATCTATGAATCTTAAATCAGGCCTACCCTTACCAATATACCTTCTACATTCATATCTAAAATGTCACATGCCATTCTTCCGTTCTCACTACATACCCATACCATGCTAATCTTTTATTCATCAACTTTTCCATTATCGGTGCTACTTTCAGGCTTCTTCTAATACACTCGTTTCCCGTGACTTGACAATTATTAATCTAATTTAATTTTTAAATTGACCCGCGTCACACTCCTCCGTCTATCCTGGACCCTCCATTGTTCCTTGTTGCGTAACATCCTCTTAGCCGTCGACGTTATAATTTATTTCTATTAAACTCAAATGACCGTTCTTTGAACCGTTTTTTGTATTCAAACGGTCTCCATTTTCCAAGTTTAATATACGAAAGTTGGTAACGAATTGATGATGCTTATTCAATGAACATACGCATTAAAGCTTCATTTGAATACTTAAATATATCTTTTTTACATTTCACCAAAGATCCAAGTGTTTTTCTTAGACGATTTATTTCGTTCTTTTTGGAAGCTGATGGTAAACGAGCAAGCGGTTCATCTAGTTCACTGGTCTCTAAGATCAAAAATTGCTCATTTATATGATATTTTTTGGAGTACGTGCTGAAAAATGGTGAGTTATAACGGAAAAATTTAGCTTTTCTGTTTGTTTGGAAACATCAGTCACTCTACTTGGTAATGATACAGCATGCTACCTGAACTTCAGCCTAAAACTATTTTAGAGTAATCCAACTGGGAACTCAGAAAGGTTTATTGTATTACTTGGACTAATTCGACGACGTAGGAATAATATTCCATTTTTGCAAATAAATCTTTATATGGTCCTGACCATTTATTTATTTTTTATGACACTGAGTATTAAATATCTTTTCTCTATCTTTTTGTTATTTTGAAGCCATCGAAGTGGATTTTGCAATAACTCAAACACTGTTTCTTCTTGAACATTTTTGTGTAAACTTGTTTGTGGTTGAATAAATAAATAAATAAAAAATATGCTCATAACACATACTCGTATGTAACCACACTTGGGATCTACAAAGTGACCGAAAATGTGATATCAGAGAGAACAAAGTTTTTTTTATGCTCGTCCAGTAGCCATTTATTGTCTTTGGTCAAGAGAGCCGTGTAAAAATATGGTAATTAAAATTCATATTCCTTTTAAAGTGCAGTCACCAAACTGTTTTGGTTTTGTATTGGCAGCTACTTTAAATGAAACCATACAAAAGGGATTTTCTGGAAAGAGCCACCGTTAAATTTCACGCAATAAAACCGTTCATAGGATGACGTTCAAAATAAAGGCTGTCAAAGATTTTTTGTTTTGTTTCGCATTCTAAAACGGTATTAGACACCGCACTGTACACCCGCAGTGTCGTAAATTAAACAAAATAATAATTGAACGGTACCATTTGTATTTTTTTCTTTTTCTTTTTGTTTTATGACGTATAGTCAGAAATGTGACGTGGCGATTTGGCGGGAAAAAATTAAGCGTTTTTCGACTCTATTGTATTGAGATAGAACGTTTAAATATTTGAATATGGAATTCGTCATTCATCATTCTAGCGTTTCGTCGGCCTGTCCCGTTACTCATACCCCCTTTTATTGTTACTGTCTGTGACAGTATTTTAACCCTTCATTGTTGTTTGTCCTGAGGAGACATAGGTACTTAATACTGTATCCCAGATGATTTTTAAAGAAATAAACAACTAATTTATATATGTCACCGATCGATTGTGAATTTCGCCAAATTGTAAATGGACTAGAAATATCAGGCTGCGCATCTGCGACCCATTTGCTTGTTTCGGATACCTATGGTTAGATGTTATTTAACATCAGGTGAACCACTTGCTTGTTCGCCACCTTCTTCCTTAAAAAATACTAAACATCAATCAAAAAAGCTATATTGTTCTAAAAATTGACTTTAAGCGTCATCATAATTACATCATTAAGTCATAAAACATGTATACGCATACATGTTGAACAAAGTTTATTGTACGATTAAATCAAATTGGACTCTAAATATGGTGTCATGCCATAATACTCGTATAAACTATTTCGGGCGCAACGACATTTTCCGGCAACCACCTGCGCGGCACATCTCTGTGCTGTGTATTGATCAAACGATCGTATGCATTCTTGTCAGTAACAAGTCAGCCAGTATGAAATGATGCGCTCAAGTAACTGAAAGGTGTAGGCAGAGAATTGAATACGTAATAAATAAATATGCGCTCACGCCCATAACCCAGAGGGGTAGGCAGAGATCATGGATTTCCATTTGGCGCGATCCTGGCACACCTCTCTCGCTTCTTCTACATTCATACATCTACGCATACATGCTCGTCGGTTATGGGTGCTCCTTATATCGGCCTTTTTTAGTAAGCCACTAATCTGATCGATATAAGTTCTCCTAGGGCGTCCCAATAAATAATAAAATAATAAATACAATAGTTCAAAAATAAATAAATAATCAACGAAAATAATACCCTGGTATTTTAAAGAATAAAGTAAAAAAACTGACCAATTTTCGCCTACCAAATATCGTCTAACGCGGCTAAAGAAGTTTTTACTTCAATAAATTATTCGTCCAGTTACTATATCAATAGGTGCAACCTATTTCATTTGTTGTTTGTTTATATATTTTAACAAATAAGCGCTCCGCTTCAGCCAGAGGAGTATGCAGAGATTACACATTTCTAATACAATCCTGGCACAAGTATCTTGCATTTTCTACATTTATACATCTACGCATATACAATTCGTATTGCATTTATAATTAATATTTGTACACTCTTATATATTTTTTATTTAAATATAACGCATTTTATAAGAAGAAAATATTGTAAAGAGTTTTCGTTGACGTTCTTTACACAATGTTTATCAGTATTGTGATCTCTTTGGTTTGGCTTACCGATAGTTTTATGACACAGTAGCTCAGCTTATACAAGACAATAAGTTACGCTCCATATAATCCGATTTAATATTTACAAAGACATTTCTCCGGTAGTAAGAGAAGCTAACCAACTGTCTTATGAATACGTAATTAAGACTTTGAAGAATTGTAAATTTGAAGCCAGGGCTTTATAATGAAAATAATGTAAGGGCTGCTTTGCTATAATGACAAGAATATAATGTTTTCTCACGTTTCTAGTATAAATATGTGATACTGAAGTAGTGAATATATGAAGAAGGTACTTACGTTATTCATGGAAATTCCTTAATGTTCCTCATCAAGGAATCCCGCGTATTGCTGATTCCTTTTAGGAGTAGCTTCGTAACAGAAACTATGACCTTGTATATTAAATTTCGTAGAGATCATGAACTTCGACCCTGCATAAGCCATATCAATATCATCATTCATCATCATAATCTTTTCGTATTATAATCTTATAAGTTATATTTTGTTCTGAAATATATGAATCTAAAATAAAATCTAAAATAACTAAGTCCAACTGCGTTCAAGAAAACAAAGAGAGGTGATAAATTATTGTTGCCCTGTGCCATCTCATTAAGTTTTTTTGTTGTGATAAACTTCCCTCTCCTATCCTTTACTAATAAGAATGGGATGGCAAGGGGAAGTGGGCTAGACAGGGGTGGGGATGGATAGTAAAAGGATCCTTTTTCCTGTTTATACATCCATCTGCTACTCATTAGGTTGTTGCAGATTCCTATGTACATTGGTTACCCAATATAATAAACTGCTTGCTCGTTTGTTCAAAAAAAAGAGATGTATAATGTGTAATAGGTATATTAAATTTTATATTTATTTTATATATCGATTAGATTAGCATCAATAACCGACGAGCATGTATGTGTACATGTATGAATGTAGAAGAAGCGAGAGAGGTGTGCCAGGATCGCGCCAAATGGAAATTCATGATCTCTGCCTACCCCTTTAGGTTACGCGCACATATTTATATTAAATTTTATAAGTACTTAGTTCTATTATATTTTCTTTACTTTTTTATGTACATTATTATACTTTTTATATGGTGCAGAAATAATGTAATATTTTGCTCGTTTTTTACATATAGAACAAAATGAAAGCTTACGGGCGACAAGTTTGTCACCCCTGGCTTGAAGATGTAATAAAGAAGTTTGTAATAAATCTTAGGAAAAGGGTGAAATAACAGTACTTTCGAGTCGAACACAAAGTTGTATACTTTGGTTAAGTCCGTTACTTCGTAACTTTTGTTTAAAAAGTTAACGGACACTTCATGATACTATCACTAGTTGCAAACCCCCACTTTGCTTGTTTTATTTCTTTATTTTTTCCTGTTTATTGATTACATATATAGTTTACTTCGTTGTCATTTAATTAATTTAAAATTATTCTACACATTACTCATGTTGCAATGCTGTTATTTTGGTTGACATTTGTATTTATATAACTATACTCTGGTAAACATTCGACGCAAATATTGAATTTGTATGGAACTGGAGGTATACAAATCCATGGTTTTTGATGATAAAATTAATTAAAAATTATAGCCACAAGTTCACTGAAAACCGCTTTGTTACCTATCTATTTACGCTAAATTTGATGAGGAACCAAGATGAAATATCAGATAAGGTTATAAATTTCTTATGCCGTATCTTATACCACAATGTAAGTGATAAGCAACTAACATGTCCTATATCATACGATACTAATTGTGTATACAATAATTGCAATTTATCCTATGACCTTAATAAGTGGAATTTCTATACTATTATCCTCATTATGTAGTTACGCGTACAAATATATTATAACAAGTGATCCGCCCTGGCTTCGCTCGGGTAGCTCTTAATAATGTTGATCCGATCGCCACCAAACACGAGAACACCCTGAGCTAATCTTTACATTCCCTGCAAACTTCATCGAAATCGGTCTAGCCGTTTCGGAGTCTATAGGGACCGTATACACAGACATTTATTTGCCAAACATATTTGACATATTATACGGACTACTTTACATTTATCAAGTGACAGTACTGAGACAATATAAAGGAAGGAAACATTAATCATCTAAGGAAACATTGTCAATTTAAAATGTTCCTGAATAGTACTTAGTATCTTTCTATTGTTTTTGTGATACAAATATATTTTAAAAAGTCACACAGCGAAATTTGTTGCAGGAATGGGTGTGCTCCATCAACCAAGTACCAATAAGAAACAAATATCATTTTGGCGCCCTATAAGTAAGCTCATTTAGCTGCGTTAGGCGATATTTGGTTGGGGAAAATCTTATAGCCTAGCGTGAACATGCGTCAGCAACATGCTTCAAGCGTCAGCAACATGCTTATTTGAATTTGGAACAGTTCGACGAACTCTTTTAATTTTTTCTTGTATTCGATTTTGAATGTGATTGTTTAGATGCACGGGTTTTTTTGTGGATTATATCTATTTATTTTTGGACTATTGTCGTGCCTACTCACCTGTTTTGAGTTTTCACTTCTGTCGGAAGTCCTTGTGACTTTACATACTTTTTACATAATATGCAGATTGACAAGCTTAGTGATGGTAAGAAATAAAAATTAAAATATCGATAAATAATTAAACAAAAGTGACGTCAAACAATCCATTATTTAACAGATTCAAAATCCAGAAATAAATTCTAAGGGGCATTGTACGTAAGAATAGATTTTAGGAAATTATATCCAGAATTTTCTTCGGAATCAGTCTTTATTACCTTGTGTTAGGGTTTGAAATTGCATGCGATTATCAATGACTAGTTGTATATTAAATACGGAAAATATAAATATCGAATTATAGATATCGTAGAATTAAATATCCACGGTCTTATAGACTTACGTACTATTCCTTTAAACCTGAGTTTGTAAGTTGGAATCCGATATGATCATATTTGATTAACTACAAGCTATAGAAATTATGATTTAACCTAATCCGTATCCACAGTTGCTAAGTTTGGCCGCTAGAGGGATCTCAAAGATAACGAAAACTTTCAACTCGAAAAGTTTTCAATACATTTTATTAACTTTTACTGGGTGCTCCGAAACACGGTCGCAAGAAATTATCCACTCATATCAAAAATATTTAACAATAAGTACATTAATTAACAAGATTTTTGATCTCTTGAAATTACATTTGGCATGACGGCTTAGCCAAAAAAAATCTAAATTTCTATTCGCTAACATTATGAGACACTGGTAAAGTTTTTATTAAAATTAGGTTGATGTAGGTACCTACGGAAGTCAAATGGACAGATTATTACTCTACCAAGGAAAGTATCAGGATCCCACCTAGCGACGGGAACTCAAGATACTTTTGCAATTAGTTTAAGTGAGGTGCCAGAGGCTGTTTGCATTGCCATTGGCTAGGTCCGATAACAATTAAAATGCATAATTAATGTTACCAAGAGATAATACTAGATTACAGCGAAATTTTAATGAAAGAGTCATTAACGTTAACTTGCACTCACTTCACACAATACAAATAAATATATATCATTATTTATTTACATTATCTATTATACTTTCTTTATATTCTATACGTAAGGCTTATATGTATGTATATTTACTAGGTTCGGTTTACATTTCTACTGATAACAATTTTGGCGAAAGATAAATGATTTAAAAATGTATTTCTTCCATCCCTATTTAGAATAATATTTCAGATTGCAACAGTATTTATTGTCTCATTAATTTATATAATAAGCCCGTGAAGCGAACATTGGACAATCTACCAGGACATGTAGACACCACGAGCAAGTGGTTCCCACGATATCAAGCGATAGCTACCCATAGGCATCTGCAACAAGCTAATGAGTTGCAGACGCGTTGCCTACC
>JWHW01012955.1:130779-143290 GCA_000931545.1 Papilio glaucus
TACTAATTATAAGTTTAAGCTTGGTTCGAACATTTAAGAGACTTTTAAATATTTAATTGACGTTTCAGTATTCGGCCGTAGCTAGGGTAACTAGATTGAAATTAGGTTCATAATTATGTCATTAATGTGGTTAGTTCAAGATGGAAAATACTAATAATAGTACCAAAGTACGGTGCAGTTTTCTAGATTTTAATTTGAGTTACATTTACTTCGGACATCTTCAACACCAATCATGAACTTCTAACATCTTAACAAAACAAAAACAGATACATTTTTTGTAACCTTCCGAGAATTGTAGAAAGTCAGCCCTTACGCACTTTCTAAACGCACGAAAAAACTTAAAAAAACTTTGCAATTTTTAGCAATTACAGTAACAAAGAAGTTGTTCTTTCGCACGTTATAAAACTGCAAAACGTATACCTGATAGCAATAAAATTTAAAAAAATTAAAGAAGTGTTAAAAACTTTTAAGCACATTTGTTTTGCACAAACGTACTTTGTTAATAATATAAATAAACATTTTACACCACGTACTATCATAAAATAATATCTTAGTTTGGCTCCAATGTTTCGTAGGATAAATTAGTATAGCAACAACAATAACGTCAACCAAGTACACTCGTGAACAGATGTGTTTCCTTTCTTCTTTTAGCAAAGTAGCTTCAACCCGAAATTCGGTTGTTTTCGATGACAGGTCTTTTATAGAGTTTGTGGCTAATTTTCTGTATTTAAGGTAAAAAAAGATTTCGCGAGGCCTTCTTAGCACTGCAAATCTCCAATGCAAATAATGGCTAGGTAATAACTACAAAAAAGATAAAGAACAGTTTATAATGATAAAGAACAGTTGAACAATGATAAAATCAGTAAATCGTCATTTTGATTTAATAATTAATTCACCTGTAATACCTGTAACACACGTATACACCCCGAAATTTTAGAAAGTACAAATTGATTTTTTTATCGGCCGACAGTCCATCCCTAGTCGGAGATTATTAGACCGGTGAAGACCAATCTTTCTGTCAAGATTGGTCTTCCACTTAGCTCATCCAGTGGACTCTACGCTACGTTGAACTGTACGCGCCCGCAAATCCCGAACGAATATTTTGACGCTATCGGACTGCCGTTCTAGGTTCAGCAAGTTATCATTTGACATTACTTTTCTGATATCTTCTATAAAATGACGTCACTTGCTTCCTGATTTAACTATCGATTCCTTCAATGTGAAATTGACGTTTCTGCTTATTTTTTTAACTCATGAAACTAGAAACATTTTGATCTTGTTTAACTATTTACAAAGTGAAAAGTATAAACAAAACTAAGTTAAATTTTAAGCCCATTATCCTCTTTCGGCAAATTACTGGCCAGTTTAATCCCATCAGCATACCATTTTTAATCTGTCACACAGATGAAATGTAATTCAAAATACTCATTGTTTATGTTCCTACTAGGAAAATGTTAGGCTGGTTGAAGATTAAAATGGCGTCGCCAGCGGAACAACTTTAGACAGATTAAATATCAAAATTCCCCAATGGAATTAGTTTTGATGAAATATCAAAGACAAAATGAATTGTTTACCAAAAACAAAGGATTGGCATCGTGATAACTTTACTCGGCTTGAGATAGGGTCTCTTTTAACACGCAAAAGTAAAGAGGCTAAAATTTTAATGCAACGGCCGTTATTGGGAAACTTATTTTAAGCCTGTATTATCCAATAGTCTTTCCTACCCACTATACAATAAATGTAAAAGTTTTTGAGGATGGATGTGCAGATTTATTAAACTTTCACGCAAAAACCCCTGAAGGGTGTTGATTTAAACAGACTCACGCCCGTAATCTAAAGGGGTAGGCAGAGATAACGAAGTTTTTTGGCGCCATCCTGGCACACATCTCTCGCTTTATCTACAGCCATACATGCTGTTCGGTTGCCAAAATAGAGAGCTATAAATACATTTAAGTTACATAGTGTATTAACAATACACATCTAAAATTCGTTTATTTTTAAATTTTACATAGAAAAATAATTATTTAATTGCTATATTCAAAGGTAACCTTTGCCTTTCGCAGGGAGTATTTTTTTTTTAATTTTTGCAAGTTGAAATGTCTTTACCTTTAAGAATCACTACATATTATTCCTAGTAACCTAACCGCACCTGTCTGTATGAACACGATAAATTCAAAAACCACAAGATGAATTTTCATATGATGTTACCCGTAGACGAAGTGATTAATAAGGAAGGCTTAGGTATATCACAGGAGTTCTTGTGTAAATTTGGTGAACTATGACGATAATTCTTGCAGAAGACGTAATAAGCCGGAGCGCTCCGAGAGTTTGTAATATATTACATATTACAAACTAGCGGACCGCTCCGGCTTTTCCCCGTTAATCCCTCCCCATCCAATTCTCTTCCCGTTCTCATCCTATCTTTGTGGGGAAAGGGTGGGAAGAGGAAGAGGACTGTAATTAGGCCTCCGGCACCTGACTCACCAGACGAAACGCAGAGTACTTCTAATTCACGCCTGTTTCCTGTGAGGTCGTGGTGCTCCACCGGTCGAGCCGGCCCATTCGTGCAACAGATGTTATTGTGCGGACTCTAACACTGTTAAATCCGCTCTGGGTATAAACGCTTATATCTTTATTTTATTAGCTGAAATTGCAATTTCATCAACGTGTGGTGTTTCAAGTAATTATCTTCGTAAATTGTATCAACCGCAATTCAGGCGTCATTTAATGACGTACGTCTGCGTAAATACATTATCACTTGAAAATTTTTGCCACCAATTAATTTTAATACAGTATAATATTAATTAAATTGATATTTCGTATATAGCAACATATATTATTAGTCATTAGGAAGTATGTTACAAATAGATGAAGTTGCCAAGAGCATAATTATAACTTTAGTAGTTAAGGATATGTACCTAAGTTTGTATACTTAACTAATCTAAAACTAATTAATAACTACTGAACTTATTTTAGTAGCAGTATAACAATCAAGATAACAACATGTAGAACATATCGAATGATTAATCCTCTTTTTTAAGAAAAACTTATGGCCGCCCGGTTAGAACAGAGTTCCTGTACTGTCTACTGTGTGTGTACTTACCTTAAATTATTTATATTATCTTTAACTTCGGATAACTCACTTTCACAACTCATTTTTTAATGAAAAACTGTTAATATCTAATTATAATTATAATGTAATTAATTATACAAAAAATGTTTATATGGTTAGTGTATATATAATCAAGAATGTGAATGAGCTGACATGACATGAAAGAATGAGCTGTCTTTAGGGTAGCCAGATGTTATTGCTACGCTAACACTTATTTCGGTCTAGGCATGTCTAGCATCAGACCGCAAACAAGTGAACGTGCACACAAAGAACTCCATTCTAGAAAATAGTACATTATGGATATAATTCACCAAAGTTTGACACAACACAAGAGGACAACGAGTTAGTTGGAATGATGGAAAAAAATTGTAAAAAAAACATATTTACATTTTAATAAGGAAATTTGGTTGGAGTATGATCTTTTCTTGAAGGATACTTCTAACCAAGAATAGAGCGTACTCCTCGCGTCCCTCAGAAGCAACTCTTCTGTAATTCTTCTCGTATTGTCAATCAGGGACGACGGTGATATTATTTTATAAAACACTTACATACAAATATTTAAAAAATTGTATGAAAAACTAAATACCCAAAACAACGAATAGTCGAGTATACTATGTATGTATATAATTTTGTTATCTAAGTGACACTTCGTGTGTGAAAACGCGACTCTTCCATGCTTTTCACTTGTATTAAAGTTCGATACTAAAGAGTAAATTAACACGTAGCGTGGCCGCGAATGTATGTCATGGTTCAATGACACGCGTTATCATTTCTATTTTCGGGGCCTATAACCCCACCGTTTGAGGAAGCGATGACTATGTTTGTTATGAGTAGAAATCGCGTGACTGTCGAATCGGTCGCATTGCTCGCGAAAAACGTCAGAGTAGCCGACGTCTACTTTCTTTTATACAAACTTGTTCACAGTGAAATTAACAACGAAAATATCAAATTCAAGCCGTCTGGTTACACGTAAATTTTCGATATTGTTGACAGAAATGTCTGATATTTTTAGTCACTTCTTTTAACGGACTTCTACGTGGGAATAACATAAATAAACATAATACCATATTAAAGAGTAAAGAAAAATATACTTTAAAATATTATCTACAATTTAACAGTAAGTGGTGAAGTGTATAGAACAATATTCAATGTTCTAGAACTGGTAAAAGTTCTAGATTGACCACATTATAAACTAGCTCTGGTAACTTCATCCGCTTTTAATGATTTTTTCACCTCCATTTTACACTTCTGGTTATTTGTTTTCTTGTACACAATAAAAGAAAGCTTAATGTAAAATTTCAGGTAGCTTACAATTTACTAACAGTTCGCAATATATTTAGTCCGATTATAAACTGACGAGGTTCACAATCGGTCGCTGACATATATAAAAGAAAGAAGTTGACTCTCAGAAATTAATGATTTTAAAATTAGTTGTAGCATCTATCGATGCTACAACTAATTTTAAAATCATTCCAAACGCTGTGATCTCTTTTAAGAAGCTACCTGATTGATGACATGTTATACACCGAAAATACTACTAATCCTAACTAATATTATAAATGCGAATGTGTGTTTGTTACGCTTTAACTACTTAACGACTTAACCGATCATCATTTAATTTGCACACGCATTGTCAGGGATACAGAAAATTACATGGCACTTACCTTTTATCTCTAAAATAAAACTGTTCGCGATGTACACCTGCCTTTATTTACTACATAGTTTCCATGGTGATATTTCTTTTTGACATAACTTTTGTCACATGTGTGTACGAATGCGTGCGAAGCCGCGGGTAACAGCTAGTCATCTCATAAACATGTTGTAACTTGTTGAAGTAATTAGATCAATAAGAACAGGTACATATTTTGAAAGACAATCGTTTCTCACTGAAAAGAAGTTGCCAGTAGCGACACAAACCGACGCATTGTCTTGTGAATACATAATTAAGCATTCAAATAAGATAACGGTGACTACTGAAGGGTTAGAAGTAAAGGAAGGCTGTTAATTATAGGATAAAAGACTCAAAACCAAAGTGACGGAAATTCTCACAAACTTACTACGCCAGTGTTTTTTAAACTTTACATATATTGTTTGCTTATTTTTTACGTTTAACGCCACACAGGGGTACAGAGAAGGACATAGTACTTTTCATCTTGAAAACAACCCGAGACATTGAAAAATATCTAATGCTTGTTACCATAGTAATATTATATGGTTAAGTTTTTGACATACCTATCAACTCCGAGCTGAACAAAATATTCAGCGAGAAAAATAAGAAAGGAATGCATGCGAAGCCGCGAACAACAACTAGTAAGTACTTATACGCTTATACGTAAAAGTAGTAAGTAAAAAGTGTGGCTTGAAAGGATATTGTAGCTGAGACTGAGAACGCATGCTTTATTTGAACTTTTTTAAAGTAGTAATAAATCAAAATTCGAAAATCGTGAGTCAGCTACATTGTTGTGGCAAATTCCCAACAAATAAATAATTTAAAAAATTATTACTAAAATTTTCCGTGTGTTCCATTTTTAAATTTATAAGGAAATAACTACCCTTAACAATGGTGTATAACTTGCCAGTATCAATCAAATGACCTTGGAGTATTTTTTCTTTTGGCATGACCCTCAAATGTCGTAAAAGTGAGTGCGAGTGTTGGCGAGGGATATAGGAGACGAACTTATATCGACCATATTGGTAACTTACTAAAAGAGGCGGTATTAAGAGAACCCATATCTGGCAAGGATGTATGCGTATGTATGGATGTATGAGAAACGAGTGTCAAAAAGGAATTCGTAATCTCTGCCCATCCTTCGGGTTACGAGCGTGATTTTTTTCTTTGTTAATACTGCGCCAAAATACATTTTGGAGTTCCTTTTAAAGTTTCCGTATTGACCTGCAGTGTTGGCAACGAGCGAAATGGTTTCATTGCTTTATTGCCCTAGACACAAGATTGCACAAAGATAACCTGTACAACCAGTGTTACAACAAAAGAGTTTTTAATGTTTTTATTATAGTCAGCGCTTGCAAACTTTGCAAAGTTTAGGGATGCAAGTTGCGCAAAATTTGTAATAAATTTTTACGATAAGGTTAAGGTTGTACTTTCGGAAACTAAAAAAAACTAGTGTTGAATGACCTTGAAGGGGAAATTTTAATGTACTCCTTTTGTTCCATGTTTGTATGTACAGACGATAAAAGAACAAAAATCAATGGAATGAGTTGATTACATCGCCAAAATTCAATACGAAGTGTATGAATAGGACAAGCCAGTTAAAAAAAACTTACGGCCGTAACCCAGATGAGTAATCTTGAAACATCGCGCTCTCGCTTCTTCTACATTCATCTACACTCCCGTCAGTTACGGGTGCTCTATAGTATGTCACCAATCTGCCGCACCGCATCACTACCTTTGCGTAGTATGTCACCAATCTGCCGCACCGCAACAATCACTGTCTTTCTGTAGTATGTCACCAATCTGCCGCACCGCAGCAATCACCGTTTTTCTGTAGAATGTCACCAATCTGCCGCACCGCACCAATCCCTGTTTTTCTGTAGTATGTAACCAATCTGATCGATATAAGTTCGTCTGGAAACTAGAACGTGACATGCCAACACTAAGTGATTGAATGATTTGTATAAAACACACTGGATTAAAATCACATTGAATTTAAATACATCAAGTAATTGTCGTAAAATCAATTTTCAAACTAGATTTCAAGCGACCGCAAAATTCGACTAATCATCGTTATTCCACAATAGCATTCAGGTTCGTGACTCAATTTAATAGCTTTACATTTAAAATGTTTTTAATTGTATTATTTATTTATTATAGAATATAATAATTTTATACTGGCATTATACTAAAATTCTCACTCATTATATTCAAATATGGCGCGCAGCGTCTAGCGATTTTTACACTCATGCTGTATTAAGACAAATATAAGCTAATTTTTCTTACTTTCTGTTTGAAATATAATTTAAAAGGATGCTTATGAATTACCACGTAAAAACTAGAGGGGGAAGGGTATATACTACGGGTGGTCACCGAAGAGGGGATGGAAGTAAAAATTGTAAAAAACTGAGTATGAATACATTCATTTGCGTGCGTTAATTGTAAAAAATTAAATATTATTATTAAATATATATTAAAAATGTAATTATTACAGGTCATCGTATCTAAGCGACTTCCCAAGGTCAAATCGCCTTGCCCTTATCATTTCTTCCCTACTTTTCCTTATGGTCAACAAGACAGACTGACAGAAGGAGGGTAATGTCATCGCATACGATTTGACCGATTTTGAAAATTGAGATACCATTATTGCGTATTCTTCTACGAAGTGTCATACATAATATTGTATGCTTAGACGTATGGATGGAGAAGAAGCGGGAGAGGTGTGCCAGGATCGCGCCAAATAGAAATCTGTGATCTTTGCCTCCCGTCTGGGATACGAGCATGAGCGCATAATTATTTTATTTACTTTTAGTTTTCACCTAAGAACCTACTCTTAGGATTTATCCATCAAAATAGAGCCTAGCCCCGCTTAAACTCTAATACGAAAGGCCGGGAATACATCTGCATCTGAGCTCGTTCTTGCGGATATTTATGGGCAGAGGTTCTTGACACAACATTTGATATTGTTTGCCTACTTCTACTACATTTATAAAAAAATATGTTTCGAGCATCTATAAATTTACACTTTTATTTATCTTGTAAAAATCAGTATCTTGTAAAGTCTTTATCATGATAAGGTATGTGGTATACGTAGTACATATATCTATGAGGTTGATGACAGATAGATAAGATGTGTGGGTGTAAAAGAGCGACAGTTGTATGACCAAAAAATAAAAATCTGTAATCACTATCTACCCCTCTGGGTTATGGGCGTGAACGATCATATATATTCATTAGAATGGGGCGCAAGGGTTGAATAAGAGACACTCTCTCAGATCACTTCATTGTTCTGAATATTATAGCTTAGAAATCCTTTAATCTTTTTTAAAAATATTTTTTGGCATCTCACTATTCCAAATAAAGCTTTATTGTCGCCCGCATCTTATCTAAAAGGGGACCTGCTTATTAGTAATCCAACTAGCAACACTAACAGGTAAGGTAAATGTCAAAGAGAAATCGACCGCACAGCGCTAAAACCCATTATCCTTGTCTCATCCAGTATTATTTATTAAAACTATATTTTGAAATTTCTGGAAACGTCATAAATTACGTATTAGTGTTTCTGTAATGTTTCAGTTAATAAACAAATTGTGTGGCAGAACTGTCGATCGGCTTTTGTCTTCGCGGTGATCCTTTCAAAGGATTATAAGGGATCAAATTGTATTACCGGGCTTATGTGGGATTATTTTTGTGCGGGAGTTGACGGTGGCAATGCGTCTAGAATCCTTGCACAGATGCTGGTCTAAGCTACAATAAATATTTAATACTTGAAATAAATGTTGCCGAGGTTTTTAAGAAATTGGTTTTGCGTTTTAAAAGGAGAAAACAATAAACAATGTGTTTTTTTTGTACATAATTGTATATATCAATAATAGAGAATTATTATAATTTACGTGGAAGGCAGGAGACGTCCAAGGAGAACTTAAATATATCAATCAGATTAGTTATATACTAAAAAGGGCGATATATGAAGTACCCGTAACCGACGATTATGTAGATGCCGATGTAGCGTAGATGCAATGTACATTGAGTTTGTATGTATGTTAATGTGTAAATTTTACTTAAATGTGAAACATGTATATGATCTGGATGTACTAAAATAAATAAATAAATTCATCATTTTATTTATCATCTCCCTACTCTTTTCGCTCCTGTCACAATACGGTATGGATTTTTGGCTACAGTTTTTTTTTATGGTAAATATTAATAATAATATTTATGATTCTTTATAAAATTTTGGGTTACGATATTAGTGGTTCATGAAATCATCATTTAGCATTCTAATATTGAAAGTTTAAAACTTTGTTATAAGTTACACAGCTTATCGAGAAGAAAAAAATGAAATATTTACTCGTTATAAATTAGTATGGATAAAATAAATAGCAGTATTGCTAGTGCACAAAAATGATTACGCGACAATTTTAATATACTATCAAATACATGTCTACGTGTTTTATAGTTAAGATGTGAGGAATTATATTGAACTGAAGCACGTTTGAATATAAAGATTTTACTGAGTGAGCAAAATAACTTTAAATAGCTGGTTTCAATTGAATTATTTTATTTTATTATTATTATATTACATAATCATCAACCTGCCCTTTTCCCACTAATGTGGGGTCGGCACAGTATGATTGTCTACACTGTATAGATTTTGGCAACAGTTTTTACGGCCAGCTGCCTGACGCCATCCCTCATCGGGACATTTTATTATATTATATTTTATTATTATATTATACTTGTTTTTACCTTTATTACGTCTCAGGTGGCAGTAGATGTCACTATAGCGTCATTTTTAGTTTATTTTACAAAATTAATATTGAATGAATGTTACTTTTTTATTAATAAAACTATATCTGTTTACCTCATTTGCTATATTATTTATGATTTCCGAGAATTATGTATCATCACTGGTTTAATTCCGTAAATATTCGCAATAATTTAGGTCAAATACCTTAAATTTTGCGAATTCGTATCTATGTTGTTTCCCGCCATTCGAGTGGTTCAACAAAATTCCTCAAAATATCTGGTCGATAGAACATTGTTTAATTTATCGAAATGTGTAAATGTTATGAAAAGTTAGTACATACACATACATGTCATTCATCTGCTAATATTTATTCAATTTTAATATCCAAGTAACAACTGGCAGCTTTACAATTTTTTATTAATAGAAAAAAAAGAATAAAAAAACGTCAAAAAAGGGCGGGGGCGCGCCGGACGCCCACACGGCTGAAAGCTTCCAAATTCAAATCGCAAAAAAAATACGCAACTGCGCGCGAGAGCAGGTATAAAACGGGGCACGTGGTCGGCGCAGCCACAGTCGTGAGACATCTACAGTATTGTTCGCACGTCGCTCTACGCCGCGTTATCGCTCATCGTAAAAAAGATCGAACGTGTGTTCAAAGTTTAAAAATCGCACCATGGATATCAAAGTCTTGGATCCTACCGGTGTTTATTAAGAAGACCAGATTTTTATAAAATTAAAGAATTCACATAAATCATCTCGTACCAGTATTCCAAATTCAAAATATAATCAAGATGTTTGGTTTGGATCCCACTGGAGTTTATTGAAGAAATTTTTGTCATAAATATTGAAGAAATTTTCCAAAAAAAATTGACAAAATGTTCGTGCTAGACCCGACTGGCGTCTATTGATTTCTCCGTGTTCTTCGTCTTCTCCAAGTGCAAATATTGTCTTCAAGATGTTCGGCCTCGATCCAACCGGGGTTTATTGAGAGTTCAGTGTGGTGCTCGTATCAATATAGCAAAATGTTCGTTTTAGATCCTACGGGTGTTTACTGAAAAACTAAAGTGCTAAGTGAACTTTTTCAAAATGGTTATCCTCGACCCAACTAACGTTTATTAATTAAGATTGTCTTATTAATAAGTAACCATGGATTTCGGTTTAGATCCAACGGGAGTGTACTGACGTGCACTTTACTGATTTATATCTAATTCTCCATTTTAATTTTAATTTGCGTAATTTAATCAAAATGTTACAAGGACATTTCTATTCGTACATACGTCAAAAGTTAGTATCGGCGAGCAGAAATGAAAACGCCTCGAAGAGAAGGAATAGTCCAATAACATGTTAGTATTAGTTAATTGTATTTATGTAAATAGGGAACCAAAGACTGCTGAGTACTGACCATTAATCCTTCACGTCCGGTCCTCAGACCTAGATTTGAATCCATTTAATTTATTAAAGTTACCTTAATTTAAGTAATTTATTGCCTTATATTTAAGACTATGTTGGGAAGTGTATCGGGATGTGTTTTTCTATTATTTTGCCACATTGTTGAACGATCTAGTTGAATTTACTGTTTTTCTTTGCATTTCTTTTTAAATATCAGCAGTAATGTTATACTCTTGTAAAGTAATAAGACTGTTAGTTAAATACTCTCGCTAATTGTTTGCTGAGAGGCAAGTTAAGAATAAAAATTATTTCATAAAATAAATATATTTTAATTTATCCCACAACCCTTACAGATAAGTTATGAAATACCTGATGGAAATAGAACTGTATTATTTTTTGATTTCTTATTTCAGTTAACACTACATAAAATTCAATACTTAATAAGTATATTTGAAAAAATAAGCGTGATTATACTGGAAATATTTAAAGCTAACAATTATTAATTGTTTGTGGTTTATAAGTGCTCAATCTAAGTACAACAAAGAATTTTATACTTTGCATTAAATCACAAAAATACAGATTTTTCAGGCAAGTGAACAATTACAAGTTTTAAAGTAAGAAATTAAATTAAATTTATTTGTTCTCTCAATGAAAGAGAAGATAAAAAATTATACATTTTATATTTATTTTATTTGAGAAAGTAAGAAATCTTACTCCTTTGCCATTAAATAAAAATAAAAAATATAAATTAAAAATAATGATAAAGAACTAAAAATATTGAATTTTAACATTTAAAACTTACAAATTACGTGTTAAAATTATTTTTAAGGTATTTGTTTATATGTGATAAAATTGCATCAGCCAATTGCACGTACAAGAGAAGGGGGACGAAGGTAACGCTAACGCAATGTACGTGATACAAAACCAGGCTCTAATTTTCTTATATAAAATAGATATTTTTCCTGAAAAAAAAATAAAGAATGTTGTAATATAAAAAAATATTTTTGTTACATTTTTCAAAAATCACGACATGAATTAGGAAGGTATGTTCTATGGATACTTCTTGATGAACCTGGATAGCGTTTTTTATCTCTACAATGTTAAATTTTAAGGAAATGGCAAGCTGGCAGGGCATCTGCAGGTCTTCTAGTTGCGAAAGTTCATGGCCGTCGATGATCACCAATCTTTCCTTTCCTCCGTTGCCCCATTCTATAAGAGGTGACCATCACATATTACATTGGGTTATCTTGGATGTGTTCTATTTCCTTAATATGAATTTGAAGATCGACTTGAGATTTTTTTTAAAATTTTTTTTGTCTGGCATTATGCATGATTCCTTGACATTGCGTCTGCGTCCTTGATAACTTACGCAATACAAACAGACCCGACGATGAGACATTTCTAAATAATATTATTTTATAATAATGTGTTTGAGCTTCGGAATTGAACCTAGAACCTTTACTAGCAATTCTTTTTTCTTGAGATACACAAATAAAAAAAAAAACTAAATACAACCTCTTTGATATCTTTCTATTGGTGAAAGAAATTTTTAAAATCGGTTAAGTAGTTTTTGGGTTTATTCAAAAAAATC
>JWHW01012955.1:145477-158856 GCA_000931545.1 Papilio glaucus
AAAACAATTCCTACACTAAAAAACTTGACAGGATAATCCGATAGGCTAATCTAAAGGTTTCCTGAAACTTGCATCGAAATCGAACCAGCAATTTCGGAGTCTATAGAGAATATACATACATACACACATCGCCTTTTGCATATGTATGTAGAAGTAGATAATATAGATGAAAAATATATTTCTGGCCAGTAAAAGGTGTGCTAAGCCAACTTGGGTCGGCTCGACCTCCTTGGTTATATGCAGCACGATCTCATAAAACAAACGTGAGTTAACATACTTACATAAATAACAAAAAAAAACAGATTTATTGCCTTTGAGAAAGCAAAGCATCACAGGAAATAAAGTTAAATTATTGTCAAAATTATAACGAAAGGAGGAGGAGTCAGCTGCTGCCGAAGAGGAATTAAGTTCGCTGTGGTTTTCAGTCAACCCCTTTCCCTAAGAAGTTTATGGGAATCTAGATATCTGAGGGATTGCCGCACATTTTTTTATACTTGGTTATTTTTCATCATCTCGTTTTTATTTATACGACTCACAAAGTTTGGTAACGTATTAGTGAGTCATAATTAATTCAAATTTATGTTGCAAAAGTGAGTGGCAGTGTTTGTAGATTACACCCCAGAAGAATTTATATCAATCAGATTAGTGGCCTACTAAAAAGGGTGATATAAGGAGCATCCATGACCGACGAGCTTGCATGTGTAGATGTATGAATGTAGAAGAAGCGAGAGAGGTGTGCCAGGATTGCGCCAAATGGAAATCCATGATCGCTGCCAACCCCTCTGGGCTA
Source organism: Papilio glaucus (assembly GCA_000931545.1). Classification (NCBI taxonomy): domain Eukaryota; kingdom Metazoa; phylum Arthropoda; class Insecta; order Lepidoptera; family Papilionidae; genus Papilio; species Papilio glaucus. The sequence continues at coordinate 146,268 of JWHW01012955.1, forward strand.
CAGCGAATATTTATTTATTTAATTATTGTGATCAATTAACATCAGGTTAATTTATTGCTTGAGGAGGAGACCTTTTAAAAAAAAGCAGTACGGCAGTTTTAATTTTTTTCTAAATCTTAAACGAGTGTGCATTGTATGTGTATATAACAATTATGTATATCTAAACGGTCTAAAGAGGGACAGCAATACTTATGTTCTATTTAAAAACTTTAAATTGCAACCGAGACTAGGGTTGTGGCTGTCAGAAGAATACTAGTTTGCGTCCTATTTATGTCTTCTTCTTTGAGGGTCTCCTAACTAAGGTCGGCAACTTGAACCTTTGAACGTGTGCTCTTGTGGAACCATTAACGTAGATTTTTCAGGCAAGATGTTCTTCTTCCCGGACTTCTCTTTTTCTCTGTATCTTTCCCAGAATAATAAGGTGTTTTCGTGTTTCGGACAGCGTCCGTTTTAAAGTGTATAAAGTCATTATATACAAAATAAGTAAAAAATGTATTCGGAAATCCTTTACATTAAGAACGAAGTCAAAGTAATAAAGAAGCATCACCTAGACATTGGCCGTAATAAAATTTACACTCGATACTCGACGAGTTTTCACCCGGAAACTTTGTTTTCACGTCAACCTTTCACTTGCGATCGAGAAAACCCTAGTAAACGCTCCACTGACTACATCTACTATTCAATAATGCACTTTATTTCTTGAGTCACAAGAACAATTTCTCAATTGAAGTACTAGCTAGAATGCAGCGCGGTGAATTCCTTTTGGTATTTGTCTTTTTTTCTCTTCATCATCATTAAGATCGCAAGTGCAGCTTAGAATTCAATGGGTGTATAATGTCTACTTTAAGGAAGACATAACTATAATAATTTTGATTACATATCCGTCCGTGTTATAGATGTTCAGACGCCATTGTTATTATAATACGATTGCCGTGTGGTAATAACTTTTAAACGTTTGTTTTCATAATAATTTTTAATTTAGGTTCAATGTTCTAGGCTACTGGCAATTGTTAATGATCAATCTGTACAGATATATTATTTCTCAAATTAGTCTTTTAGCTGGCCATTTAATCTTAAATATCTAATTATTACCGAAAAGTATGGAAATAATTTGACATGAAATTAAATACCCTATCATATAACTTAGTTTTAATTGCCGGTTTCCACCAATAGATGGCATTTTTGTAAAAATGTAATTTATATTTTACTAACGCGTACATGCGTCGTGCTTGATCTTCACCTATTCCACGGATCTTCTTTGCGTCGATCCGATGCTTCACCAATATATGGTATAAAATCGTCTAGGACATAGGTTCCCAACGGGGACGGTACCTCCCCCTACCGGGCGCTTCTTCCTCGTAGCGGTGCAATCTTGTCTTCTTTGTGTTTTCAGACGGTGCAGATCAGTATATCTCCGGCAATCTATTTACTGGTTGCATTGTTTGATATACACCACCAAAAGAAATAAAAGATTTAAAAAAAATACCCATAGAAAAATAAAAACATTTGCATGAGACACAAAAATATTTATACCATTTCTATATAGAATTACAAATAGTTAATGTATTAAGAATCACAAGGTGTACAAATTCAGCAATAAAGATCTATTTAATAGGTGCAAAACTTTTTTTTTTAAGTTTATTCGTACGTATCACTTTATAAACGAGCTGTTAGTGAAGCGTTCACGGTAAAGGCTACGCAGATCTCATGCGAGTCAATAAAAAGATAAAATATTTGAATGGCAAGAAGCAGGTGACAGCGCGGCCAGACGCACTTTACAGCTCCGTCGCTTTCTTGTGCTAACCTACTTTTACGAACAGAGTTGGCATAGAGTAGTTTATACGCTTAATTTTTCATAATGATGAGATAACGATGTAACATTTATATTAATAATATAAATTGATTATAACATTCATATTTTAAATTGTAATATTATAAAGTAAATAAATAAATATATAACTGAAGGTGGGAAACCAGTAAGCTGTTCTCCTTTTGTTAAGTGAACGCTTACCCAAAGGCATTTGCAACATGCTGACCTGCAGATGTGTGCCTATGTGCCTACCTATGGACAGAGGAAAAGATAAACAGAAAAAAAAACCATTTAAACCATAACGTCAAAACCACTTTCTCTTCCCATGCTTTAATTAAAGGATGGGAAGGAGATGTCGACTGTGATTTCTTTTGTCTTCGTCTGATTGGATGAATTAATATAATAACATAATTGTAATAAAATTGAATAAAATCAATAGATTAAAAATACTTATTATTGCATTTACAGATATACAATGTTTACACAGGATTATCTAAAGACAGATAATTCTGCTACCTTTATTTGTTATGCTTGATCTCTAAATATAGTAAATCGATCTAAATCAACGAACCAGTTGATTGTAGTGACATATTTTCCTGAGCCACACTTTTCACTATTTGCAATTAAAAATAATATAAAAGTATGTTTGGTCTAAAAATAAAATAATAGAACAAAAATAATACTCGAACGAATAATATTTAAAACAATGAAACGGAAATTAAATGTAAGGAAGTCAAGTCACATTGTGTACATAACTTTAATAAAAATAATTAAAAAAAAATTAACAATTCAAACTAAGCTTAAATTTTCACGACCTTTATTTTGCATGCCGTTCTACAAGGTTACTAACGATTTAGTATTACATTAACAGTTTGCAATGTAAATGTGCGACTATTTTAGTCTTGGGTCACAGGTTCAAATAGTATATATACTTTATTCGAATGTACGAATATCATGTTAGCAACTGAATAAAATAGCTTCTCATCATACAATGTTTTCAGACACTGTACAGTAGTGATTGTAGAGACATTTTAGAAAATTATAGAGGTAACAGGTAGAATGGAGGCCCTGCGCAGAACGACAATAGGTAGGCCTGCCACAACATGAACCGATCAAGGTTGGGGAAGTCCACTGTATGAGGAGACCACATGGCAAGAAACTGATCTTTGTGATAATACGTAAGGAAGGCGTGAGTCCTACATAAGACATCTTTCGGATTATTATGATTGCAAACTGTACGTTAATAAAGTGCATCTAGCAAGTTTAAGAATTTTTTTTCTATGCAACAACCAACCAAAAACCAGAAAACTTCTAATTTACACCTGTTCTCTGTGTGGTCGTGGTATTTCACCGATCGAACCGGTCCATTCGCGCAACAGATGTTGTTACCGCAAGTCACTGTTAAAGGTGGAAGAAAATAAATTTCAAGTCGACTCCATAGTTTTAACTGTGCGAAAATTCGTCTCAACAGAGATAGGTGCCGCATTGTATACAACTCTACTCTCTCCTATTGATGTTAGACCATTTAGTATTAGGATTACTGAGATCGTCCGCGAGTTATGACCAATGATGACTTAGTCAAATCAACGATACAAGTTGTCACGACCGTTGTACACTAGTGATCGTCCGAAGAAGTGGTCGATTCAATTACTTTGATCTTATAAATATTAGCAATTAATGGTTTATTTTAATAATAAAAAAATTGTCTCCAATTATTTTGAATTTATTTATTCCGTAGGATGTATTTTTTTATATTGTTAATTTCCTAATATATAGAGATGTCTAAGAAAAAAAAAACGAATTTATCATCAGCGATCAGGAAAGCTTCTAAAGGAAGTATGCGTGTGTGCATTATCATATCGCTCATACGATTGACAAAGACTGGATGATGCTACCAACGAGAAAATAGTTTGAAATGTGATGTGTGACATTATGTTGAATGTCTATCACATGCGGCCTTCTCATCCTGAATTCGATTGTTTCGAAATCAACAAGACACAGAAAATATACTGGCGGAATTCGATGAAGACGCAAGAGGGCGTTGGTTCTACAGGAATGGAAATTAGGAGGAATGAAGGAGAGAATGAATGCCGATCAGCTAATGACGAACCTGGTGAGAAGGAATGCGCCCGACCCATAACAGTCCTGGTGACTTGACTATCTCGGCAACGGAATTGTCTTTGACCACACTGATAAAACAAGACTTAAATACAACAGATTATTCCTAAGGAGAGTCGGCGTCGAGCAGGCGGCCGACCTTAAAAACTATAGTCAAATCCTATATAAAGTATGGACTACAATCATACTGTGCCCATCCCACATAAGTGGTAAAAGGGCAGGGAGACGAATGGTTTATTTTAATTAATTTTATCTATTTGTTTGTTAGTTTTGTTAGTTGCTTGGCGTCAATACTAGAGTGGCTGGAATTATTCTAAGCTCAGATCCTTAAACATTTGAAGAGCGTAAATAATCTTGTCAAAAAATCCAAAACAACATCTTCAACTTTCCTCTCATTTTAACCGACTTCAAAAAAGGAGATGGTTCTCCATTCGCTTGTATTTATTTTTGTTCGTTACCTCAGACATTAGATATTTATGAACCGATTTTTAAATAAATCTTGCAGTAGAGAGTTTTTATTTACATCTCTCTCTTCAGCAAAAAGTCGTCCACTGCTGGACGTAAGGCCTCCCCCATTGATCGTCACAAAGATCCCCTGCTGCCCTCTATTGAGCTGTGAGACACTACGGGAAGTGTCGGGATGAATAGATATCTCCAAACATCCCGGAGGAGTAGAGGTCCGAGTCAGATTCTGCAATTTCCTTCTCGAAGTTGGTCCTACCAACTGGACAATTTAGACATACTTGTCAACAACTTCGACAGTACGGTCTCCGATTGTTATTGGAGTGGGTAGAACATGGATGTTCGTCATAACGTTCGTCCTTTGTTTACATATTGTGTTGGATATATTCTATCCCGGTCCGATAACTGGTGCCAGAGTCATTCAGGATTTTGAGTGAATTAAAGACAGTTCGTTGTGCCTTTACTACGTTTAAATTATTATGTTTCTAACATTCGTTGGTTCTAGTTAGAAGAAATGTTTAAGATAATTATTATCTCTAATTTCTTCTAAGGATTTCTATTTTATGACTGAAATTGTGTGGATATGTTAATGAGTAAGACACGTTCGTAAATACGTATCACTAGTATTAAAATTCTATTTTGGTTCGAGACTTAAAAAGTATGCAACATCTGCCCGATGTCCATTTTGTTTAAGAACGTAGATAACATGCTATTTTTGTTAAGTGAACGATGGCGTCTCAACCTGTCACTGTTTCAATATTGCAGCGACACGAAAGCTTTAAACGCTTATAAGAATTTAAGAATGTTTCAATGCTTGGGAATTTAAAACTCACATCCCTTTTTATAACAAAAGAAAAACTGTGAGGAGATATATTTAATAGGTTGCCAGCACCTAAAGTATATGGTGCACGGATTCTGGGGAGGGATTNNTCAGGTGCTTGAGCCCTCCTCTCCAATTATCAGGATCCTCTGTAACAAATTTTAAAGTCAATTTGCGAATTATTATTCTAAATGAAATTTTATGCCAGCATTTACACTACCTTGTTATGCGTTGCGTTTCTGGACTCGCCACTGCAGCTACTATTCAGTACTATCAAGTATATGATCTATTAAGCCAAGGTATAAATTACTTCTAATGTCCATAAATTCCAGGCCAAAAGAATAGCCAATAATTGACAAGGCTGTAAGTATGTCATTAAAAAAAAGAGCATTCAAATGATTTGCATACGACACATTATACGGTGGCGAGTATCGCAAACTAGTCTCCTCGCAGCTGTTCAAATTATACGCTGTAGAAAACTTTACACATTCTTAATTCGGACGTATCGATATAATGAACCAATATTGAAGAAGTTTGGCTGGTTCGGAAATTTAACTTTACGCTTTTTATACTTCGTAGCCTAATTCGTCTTCCCATCCATTCCTGGCTGGCAACGCATCTCAATCCGACAATGCTCCCGAGGGAGCCCTTAAGCTTAGTTACTGCTTAGAAGTTTAAGCTAAGCACCCTCCGCGCTCTGCCACCTCAAGCCCTGTCGATGCATCCATCAGGCAAAGATAACACTCACAAAAACTGCAACTCATTTGCTTGTTCAGTATAATATACAGACCGCCAGGTATCACCCACACCACCTGGATGGCTGGCATTCCTCCACAGTGGGGTTCTCGCGAAATTTCCTGCCACGCACAGCCGCGCTGTGGAACGGTCTGTCCTCGGCGGTATTTCAAAACCAGTACGACTTAGGGTTCTTCAAGAAGCGAGCGTTTCATTTTCTTAAAGGCCGGCAACGCATTTCCAGTTAACACCAGAGGGTGTTGCAGGTGTTCATGGGCGACGTTGATCACCTCGGTGTTCCTGCCGCTCGTTTGCCCCCTTCTCTTTTAAAAAAAATGGGCGGTAGTATCTTAACACCGAGTGAACCGCTTGCTTGTTTGCTTTACGTACTCATTAGCTAAGTTAAATCTGCTCGGATAAAATTAGCTTTCAAATTTAATGTCACTTTTCGTTTTCGTCATTTAATTATCCATATGGTCAGAAATACACGACAAAATATCTCTATCTCTATCTATCTAGATCTGTCAACGTAAAATTAATATTTGCCACACCTTCACGTTATAAAATCAATATTAAGACTTACATTTTTTTTACATTTTTTATTTATTTCTAGGCTACCGACATGGTAAAACTATATATCTATCATTAGAAGACTTAAGTTTTTGTTTTTTGAACAAACGTAGTATAATATTACGAGTATCACTAACTTTTGAACATACAACCTCATAAAAATTTCTGAGCCTCTTCACGCCCCTAACCCAAAGGGGTAGGCATCGTGGATTTCCATTAGGCGCGATCCTAGCACACCTCTCTCGTTTCTTCTATATCCATACATTTACGCATACATGACAAGACAAAAAATAATAATCAAAAACCTGTAAATAAATTACTACTACTACTACTAAATTACATAAATTATTCATTTGCAAAGTGTTATTTGTATTTTATATAATAACACTTTCACAGATATTTTATAAAGAATATATAATTTTAGAACAAAAGCGTTAACGTCAAACTTCACAATTATAGTTTTCCACTTTGTATCCTTACAATAACACTCAACTATTATTATCTATCCTGCATGCTATGTAAATTAAAATTCAAATGTAGGTTTGTTTGTTTCTTACCCTTACACGATCGAACGACTTAACTGATCATCATAAATTTTACACACCTATTGGGAGAAGCACAAAAAATAATTTATCGCGAAGAAAATAAAATGAATTTTAAGGATATTTACGCGAGCGGATCAACCACTAAAAGCTAGAATTTAAAAAATTAAGAAATAAAACCAAACAAAAAAGTTCGTAAGAGCGTTGAGTATTAAAAACAAAATAAAAAAAAAAACATGAATGCCATCTGCCGAGTAGTGTTAATAGGATATCAGAATATTGCGCAAGTGTGTGGGACGCGAGTGGAATAAAGTCGAGCGGCCGGTGCATTATTATACGGCGCGCGTGCGAAAGCCGCGGTGAAAACTTACCGGGAACCGCGCTTTTGTGTTTTGGATATAATTGTTCGTCTCGTCGATTTGCTTTGGGAATCCGTGATGGCGCTCGACGTTTTTTTTTAATTTACTTCTCGACAAGAACAACCTTATTTATGTGTCTATGGTTGACGTGTTTTTTAATATCGCATTATGAAATAGTGATTTCTTAATTCTTAACAAAATATTAAATAATAAAAAATTAATCATAATTGAAATATTTTTTTTTTATTTCATAAAAAGTAGTTGGTTGTTTTTCATTTTGAACTCTATGCCTATTATGTAGAGGCAAATAAAATAAATCAACTGGCTCCGAGCTGTGCTACGATGATGATCAAACTGCGTTAGATCGATGTGAACGCACTATCAAATGTTTAAACAAATGGTTCCTCGCGAAACACCAAAAAAATGGTGATTGAGACAAATACTTTCATAAGTGAGTGGCAGCAATGGGCTGCAGAACTAATAAACTATTACAAGCTACAAGCGGGCCTTTAATAACTCGAGTACAGTCGCGAACATAACAGTTAACTACTATGTATTAGTTATAATTTTTTTAATACGTGTCTGACAGGTTGGATTAAATCCAATAAAATAAATGTAAAATCCATGACAGATAAATAAATAAGTAGAGTTAAACCAGATGGGATTCCTTTGAACGAGGTACACGCCGTGTCTTTTGTGTTTGACATCATGACTTACTGAATGAGCCAGCTTGGAGAAGTAGGTATCACAATCTCACAAGTTGCGGCATAAAGAAGTCTTGGCACACCTCTTTTCTCAATTATTTAGACTTTTCTCATACAAAATGCAGGCAACAGCTGTTCACTTCGCTAGGAATGTTTTTGGTTAGCGTGAGTATGTACATAAAATCCGTTAGTCTCCTCCTTCCATTAAAAGGGCATTTTCAAAGACAAACATTTTTTTAAAATGTTTTTCAATATTAAAGCATTGTTGGAGACGACTGTACATGTCATGCGTCACATGCAAATAAATAAAAGGTACAAAAAATAAACATTCGTTTAATGCATCTTGTTTAAATAAAACAATGACACACATTTTATATGAATTTAGAGAGGTAAAGGTTTTTCTTCATTTTTTATATTTAAAACATAAAAAAAGACAAATAACAGACGTCGATCGTTTATACTTAACCTGAATATATTACGTTTTGTAATGATGGGATATTTTTTTGTTTATCATACGTTTTTTTATTATTGATTACACAAATTAAAGCAGTGAAAGAGTAAATGGGAGTTATATAAGACAGAGGCCGGAGGCCTAATTTCAGTCCTCTTCCCTTTCCCACCCTTTCCTCATAAGGATAGATGGGAACGGGAAGAGGATTGGACGAGGAGGGGTTAGCGGGGAAAAGGAAATATCCTTATTCCTGTCTATGCCCTCGTCTGTCCATTAAAGGTAGGCAACGCATCTGCAACACATGTGCTTGTTGCGGATGTCTATGGGTAGCGTACACTTAACAGGTGATCCGCTTGCTCGTTTGCCACTTATTCCTTAAAAAAAAGTACCAGGACCTCACTGAATGCGGGCCTAAAGAACACGTAAGCTCACCTCAGAAAGGGAGAAGAGATACTCTTGTTATCAAGTGACCCATTCCAGTGCCGTCCGTCCACTCACCGTGCAAAAAGTCTGGCGTTGGACCTGATTTGTTGTGATTCACTGGTTACTAGTAAGTGTTGCTCACTTAACAATGATCTGCGGTATCTTCTCTAAATTAAGGCTTACAACGCATATGATGCTGCAATTATTCTGTGTATTATGAGGAGGTTATGCCACTTTTCAACAATAAAAACACTAAATAAACCTCCAATTTTTGACATCTTCAAGACATTAATTATTTAACAATTGTTATAAAATTTAAATACAAATAAATAAAACCTACAGAACATTAGTCCAGAACAATGAAGCGCAAAAGGTTCGATCATCCACCTAGTAATTTCGAGACAGTTTAACCTTCTAATAACCTGTGAAATAAGGAGTCACTTGAAGCGACCCATATCAAATCCCACATTAAGCTAAATTGCACCTTGCCCACATAATTATACGGATTATTTAGTGACCAGACACAAAGGGTATGAAGTTAGCATGCGCAATTTATTCACGTTACGGTATTTGACACACAAAAAGGTACCGAGCATTGCTCATTTTTACGCCTTTGATTATGATTAAATATAAATTTAACCGTCGCATAAGGGGTTTAGGTCAATAAAATAAAAACAAACACAGCCACCCGTAACCCAGGTAGGCAGAGATTACGAATTTCCTAGTACATAAAGGCCACCAACTCATCTGCAGTTCCTCTGGTGTTGCTGGTGTCCAATGGAGTCGTTGAGCACCTCGGTGTTCCCGCCGCTCGTTTGCCCCCTTCTCTTATAAAAAAAAATCTCTCTCACTTGTACATTCTATATAATACACCTATGATCGTCGGTTACTTGTACTTACTATCGTCTTTTCAATAGTGTTAGAGCCTGCAACAACAACATCTGTTCAACGAATATGCCGCTATACCGGTGAAATACCACAACCTCACAGAAGGAAGGCGTGAAGTAGAAGTTTCTTTGTTTCGTGCAATGAGTTCCTATCCTTTTCTAAAAACGAAAGGATGGGAAGGAGAAGAGGAATAGACAGAGAAAGGAATAAAGAGAAAAAGAATATATCCTTTTTTCTGTTTATCTCTTCCTCTGTCTATGAAAAGGTAGACAACGCATCTGCAACTCATTAGCTTGTTACAGATGCCTATGAGTAGCGGTCACTTCATATCAGGTGAAACGCTTGATTTGCCACCTTCTCCCATAAAAATAATTTTATGTCAGGAGCAAGCTAGTCTAAACACTAGTTGCCGGTTACTTTTGCAATTTAAATTGTCCTCTTTCTTTATTTATTTATGTTTTCAACCAGACAACCACAGAAGCATACCTTATTGTAATTAAAACATCTACTTTTAAGCCATACTCTACCCTCACATCAATATTTCTTAATCACTAACCCTATCACTCAGACAGAGAGTCTAGATTCCTTCTCAAGGATCGTATCTTAAAATTATTTTTTTAATAAAGACCCCTTGTGTCATTTAAATCAATTTAATTATAGTGCGATACTTTAATTGATCTCAAAAAATGTTGATTGGAATTTTTCGCAAAACAATTGTATTAAATTTTGTATATAACAGTTATCCATTTACATATACTAGTACGCAAATAATGTTAATTTACACCTTGCTCCATTTACATGTTATGTTAATTAAAAAAATCAATAAGCTCTTTCAATATCACTCAAATGTACATGTTACTGAATGTAATATACAATAATTATGTTAAACAAATTTTGATTTTGATGATTATTGAGTAAACATTTAATAAATTCTAATACTAGTCGCACTAATGCGTTGCAATGACACGTAAAGTAAAATAGTATATGGTTACATATTTTGTTAATTGAAGTCTTCACATATTATGTCAAAATAAGGAGCACCCATAACCGACGAGCATGTATGCATAGATGTATGGATGTAGAAGAAGCGAGAGAGGTGTGCCAGGATCGCGCCAAATGGAAGTCCATGATCTCTGCCTACCCCTCTGGGCGTTAGTACATATTTATTTATTTATTTTTTATGGAAAAAGGCGGCAAACGAGCAAGCGGATCACCTGACATCAAGTGAGCGCCACCCATAGACATCTGCAACAAGCAAATGTGTTGCAGATGCGTTGCCTACCTTTACTGGACAGAGGAGGGCATAGACAGGAATAAGGATATTTCCTTTTCCCCGTTAACCCCTCCCCGTTCAATCCTCTTCCCATTCCCATCATATGAGGAAAGGGTGGGAAGAGGAAGAGGCCTGAAATTAGGCCTCCGGCACCTCACTCATCAGACGAAACGCAGAATACTTTACGCCTGTTTTCTGTGAGGTCGTGGTATTTCACCGGTCGAGCCGGCCCATTCTTGCAATAGATGTTGTTGTTGCGGGCTCTACCACTGTTATTTATTTCATGACAAAATAATATCTAACAAAAACTTAATTTGCAACGATAATTTTTTATATACTGCTAATTCTATTTTATTGACGTCTTTTCAAATAAGTCAAAGCATTGTGCGAATAATTTCAATAAAATCGAGAAACAGATCCTTATTTAGATTTTTCTAGCCATTGGTTTTATCACAATCCGATCAATGATTTAGACGACAAATATACATACAAACATTGATTTTACATTTGTATAGGTACTAAGGCGAATAGGCACCGTAGCGTTACAATGTTCGCGGCATCACTATGCATTGGATCATTGGATCGGTCGATAGGAAAGCGGGTTTTCACTTGTACGGGGAAAGGAAGCGGTCGCAATGGCCGCGACAATCTCCGTGCCGAGCTAACCGATGCACAGATAATACAATCAACATTACGTCAAACGAGAAACATATAATACTAACATTCAACATTCCTTGCAAATGTTTGGCTTCAGATATCCATATTTTACAGTTAGTTTCTTACATTTGAAGTTCATATCCAAGATTTAATTTGGTTTCATATTCTCCTATATTTCACTGAACAATGATGTGATGTGCGTAAGACACGGGATACTTAAGATTTTGGAGCGGTACTATTGCGACTACTCTCTTCAACCTACTATCTAAGATACTACGTATACCAAGTGCTTTCTATAGCGTAAGGAGGATCAAACAATAGTTAATGAAAAAAACACAGTTACAAGGACTGCCGTCAGAAGAGAACACTCAAAGCAGTCCACAATCAAACCCTTGTATGTTAACATCATCTCCCTGCCCTTCACCGGCTTTATGTGTGGTTCGTGTAACATGTTTTCGACTTCCACATCGATCTCCGTTATTTCAGTCGTCACTCTCTTCTTATCTTTTCTTTATCCTACCCCTACCGATATATCCTTCCACATTCATATCTAAAAATCTCTTTGTCACATGCCATTCCTCCCTTCTCATAACACTTGTACCTAAACAATAAAATTCAAAATTGAATACAAGAAAAATAAATGAAAAAAATTCGACGAAACTGTTCCAAATTCAGATAAGCATATTGCTTGCGCGTCTTGCTAATGCATGTTGTTCACGCGAAGCTATAAGATTTTCCCCTAACAAATATTTTTTAAAGTCCAACGGGGTTTCGGAA
>JWHW01012955.1:160360-178306 GCA_000931545.1 Papilio glaucus
ATTATCATTTTATTTGAAGATACATTTTCTTTGCAAAATTGAGTGGCAGCGGTAAGGGAGTGCTGGCAGGGGACTTCGGGGACATTCTGGGAAACCTTATATCAATCAGATAAGTGACATAGGTACTAAAGAAGGGCGATAAGGAGTACCCGTAACCGATGAGCATGTATGCCAGCAGAGAGGTGTGCCACGTTCGCGCCAAGTGGAAATCCATCATGGATTCAATTTAATTCAATCTATCTGCATACCCCTCTGAATTAAGGACGTGAGCGAAAATTATTCTTAATATTTAAAAAAAATATTTGGAATTAACTTTTAGATCTTGATAGCACCTTTACGGATCTAAAAAGATGTGCTAGCCCAAGGGGGTCAATTGCGGCCTTGAATCCGGCACTGATTTGGGGGTTTCCTTTATTTTCGTCCACTACCGATCCAGGCCTACCCTATTGATCGCGTTGAATGCAGACTAACCTGATCGATACGACTGTTATAAAAATCGATAAATTAAACTGCATTTTTTAAAACAACTCTTATTTCTGCATTCCTGTACAGGTATTTGTGTCAAAGATCACATAAAAATTAATTTAAAAACAAATTACGTTACCGACTTTTTCGGACGGAAAATTTTCAAAATAAATTAAGAATTAATTAAAATTTTGGTTTTGAAGGAGAACTTCACATCTGTACAAGTCGCAACTCAAAATCTAGCCTTGGCTTTTTTAAGTGAAAGTCACTCATTGAAATATCAATTCTATCAGAATTAAGTATGGAGGACATTGGCATTTCTTGCTATTTTCGGGACAAAAATCATATCCTTCAGCTACACACTACCCATCTCATTCGATCATCGGTATGTTTGATGAGGGAATTATTATTTTTATCTTAATGATGATGAAAAATACAATTTAATCGATCCTAAGGAAGTGCAGTTTCTCGTCGTTCTCTTCCTTATTTCGGCTATCAAACTAACTAAAACTGTTACACTGTAACGTGTGCGTAAATAAAACTAATATAGTGGAAACATTGATTTTTTCTAAGCCATCATACATAGACGCCCGATAGACGAAAATTATTATTCAATTTACCCGAGAACAAAGTCAATTATAGTTTATGGGAGTAGGCGACAAGCCAGTAAGCGGTTCACTTAATGTTTAATGACCGCTTACGCATCCGACAAGCAACAGAGGAGGGTATATAGACAGGAAAAAGTATATTTCCCTTTCCTACTCATCTTTTCCCCCTTCCCATCATTTCCTAATAATGATAGAGGAGTGAATTTGGCCTCCGGCACCGCACGAATCGCAGAAATACTTCTACTTAACGCCTGAGCAACAGAAATGGTTGCAACCTCTGCCAATATCAAAATTAATATTGTTACAATTACCTCTGAATAAATTATTGTCCCACCTTACCGGTTACCGGTATGGTATAGCTGTTTAATATTATCAATGGACCATAGACGATCATGCTCTAGAAACCATACTTGAAGGAATAAGTGTGACAGGTTTTTTTGTCCTATATTGCAACAATGATTCCACAAATAATAAGTATATTTGTACATAATAGTGCCTAATAGAGAAGTGTTTCTACGCATAAACACATTATTCGTACATTAAATGCATTTGTGCAGTAAGTACAGACCGAAAATATGTAAATATATCGAGAACATCATTAGACTTCGAAATGTGACATCGACTAACCTCGTGAAATTATCGAATTACGAAATCTAAAACCAAAGAAATAAGGATTAGATTTTTTTTTTATTTGTAGGTATTTATAAATGTATTCAAAGTGAATTATAATAATATATATATATAATAATTAAAAAAACAATGCATATTTGTTTTTATATTATGTTAAAGCTATAAATACAGCTATAATCATTTACTTCATGCTGAAGATGCACGAGTAAACATTGTTTTACTGCAATAAATTTCCGTAAACGAGATCGAAAAAACCCTATCAGCTTCGATCGATCGGAAAACTCTCCTAATTGGTCCGCTCGCCGCCAGATGGCGGTGTAGTACCGCGGTTTCATCATATAAACGCACGCCCGCGCCGCTCCGCGCATAGCCCGTCACGGCACACGCGCGATCAGACTGTCTTGTTTGAAAAAACAAATCACTTCCTACATCGCGTCTCGGTGCACGAACTTACGAACTGTTGTGTTACAACCTGTGCTAAGAAAAATAATATGGATATTCTGACTTTGGACCCGACTGGACTTTATTAATCGAAGCATAGCTGGAGACAAATATGGACGTATTAACGTTAGACCCTACCGGTCAGTATTGACTCCCGAGCGATGGCTACAGTCAAGAGTTTGGATCCGACCGGTCTGTATTGAACTTTCTTATTAGAATCTTACTCGATAAAATGGATGTGAAGGTGCTCGATCCCACTGGCCAATATTAACCTCCCACGATGATCGGGTTAGACCCCACAGAGATCTACTAAACCCCCCTTACCTTTGATGTGACAAGATGTGTTGCGGAAGGCGGAGAATATTCACAGGAACGCGGCCCGAAGAGACATCTTCGTGTAATAAAAGGAGGTTTAGAGGCACAACTTAGACTTGACCGCTCTATAACAATTCACTACGACCTGTAAATAGTATGAATAAAATGAAGGGGGACGTGTCCGCAAGGTCATTGAATGGAAATCAGCTGTGCAACGCGCACCGCGTGCAATCCGGAAATGTTCACATATCGGAAAAATACTTTCGTTCTGCAGCGAAAAATCTGGTTTCAGAACGCGTTTTCACACCCCGCTAAGATTCTTCACTTTGACGTAAGTATTTTTTTATCATGTCAAACTTGTCAATTCATCCGTCAAAACTTGATGATTCAAATTCTATTCTCTATTCCCTTTTTTTATTTACCTTGTTGACTGATGATTTAAATTTTATTTAATTATAAAATAGCATAGTATTAAAATTTGAATGAAATTTGAAATAATTGAAAACTGTCATTGTCAACGCATGGTAAACGTTGATAAATTTTGAGGAATATAATTTTATCTCTTATTGTATAATCTGTATTTAGAACGTTGTTATATTGTCATTATTTTATTTTGGATCATGGATAAAACTAAAGTTAGAGTCATGTTTTGGTTCTGATTTTTTATTTCGTGTCCGAATTTCGGCCAGTATCGCGATTTTTATGGCACCGACCGCGGGTTCGTTGACCGGACATATTTTATTTCATCGCGCGCTTCCACGTACACACAGAAACAGCGCACACACGTACAGGTAGATGAAAGCACGCACACCATCACAACAGATCTCCGCATGTTTGCGTCCAACTTCGCAAAAACACTACCGACCGCTCATTTGTATTATGAATGTTATCATAAAATTTGCTACAATTAATTATTTTTACTGTCGCATATAATTAAAATTGACTTTAAACAAAACTGGATTTGTAAACATAAAGTCGGTTTAGTTATCAGATTTTTATCTGTTATAATTGCGTTCAGAAACGTCTACTTCCTGAATATAATTATAGCATTTATTTCTGTAGGTGTTTTAGTCAGGGCACACGTTCACCGCGTGTCATATATATTTATATTAAGAAGCGCGTAATGCGCTTGTGTTTGCCGAATTCTTCCAGTTCAACAACCGGGCGAACGTCCGATCGCCAGTTCAAAATAGACGCGGACTCGCGACTTACACCGCGCCGGCGACATTCGAAAACTCTGGTCGTTTCATTTAAAAATCGAACGACTAAAGCCACACGAATAATAAATACCCTTGGCCGTATGGTCCAATGACCTTCGTCTATCCTTATTCGAAGTAAAATTTATATTATACGTAATGGCGGCAATTACGAAATGGCGTCTAGTTAGCGCGCCAAAACACGGATTGGCGCGAACGATTTACATAACGCTCTCGTAATAAGCCGTCGTATAAACACTCGATACAATTTTCAGTGGAAAATTCCTAGACTTTCGATTTTTCGGACACTGAGACCTAATTAAGTTGGCACATGGTCACCGATCGCACATTAATTTAGTTTGAACCTCCTTGACCCCGAGGAATCTCCGCGGCTGCAGTGTGGCCTGTTTTCGGCATTGCGTCATCATAGGTCACTACCTCCCTAGTCCGCCATATTTTTTGCTCATAAACTTATGCTCCGCACGTTGTATTCTTCCTTTGTTAGTCCATTTAAACTCATACCAGCTATTTTGGAAGCTTAATATGGACGGGACGAGTTGTCATAACTTAATGTGGCGTAATTTGATGCCGATGATAGCGTCCAATGTACACACCACTCACTGTTTTTGATACTTTTATCAAATTTGATTGTAACTAGAATATAAACTCGCAGAGGTAGTTACATCTGTTTTAGTTTGAAGGATTCCAAATATGAGACAAGGGCTTTTATCTTTATTCTTTTACTAAAAATCCCATAAAATTAAAACAAAAGTTGTCATAATTATAATTACTTAAAAAAGGTAGTAAGATCAAAATATTTCACGGCGGTATGTCGCTGATGAGGTAGTCAGAGTAAAAGTTAATTCAGTACTTTGGGACACTTTTTTATCTATACTAGGTGTCAGCGCTGCCCTATCGCTTTAATACGTATGAAAATAGAACTAGTTGTATGATTTTTTTATATATTGAATAAACTCGCGCTTGACCACAATCCCACCTGACGTTAAGTGGTGATGTGGTCGAAAGATGGAACGCACTAGTTTAGTAACAGCCTATTCACTTTTCTCTTGAAGGTACCCACGTCAGGTAATTATTGTGTAGCTATATTTAATAATATCTGGCGGTCCGAGTTTCGACTGTCCGTCCAGTCAGGACACACACGGTCTACCTGCTGCGGACCGCTTATCTGTATTATAGGCAAGATACATTTGTTGATTTTTAATGGGCATAACATTATAGAGCTACATTGACTAGAAGCGTATCGGTATTTTTGCAAGTTTTCTATACTTAAAAAAGTTAATCATTTTATCGACAAAAAGACATTTTATAATATTTATTAATATGATGTAGTCAGTCTCTAAGTAATTAAAAAGTTAAAACTCACGTCCAATCGGTTTACGTACCGCCGTATCTGCACAGGTCCTGGAATGGCGGCGGCCGCGTACAGGTCGGAGCGTAGTTATCTAGCCAAAGTTGTGGGGTAACAGGCAGGGGCCATTTGTGAAACTCAATGTCCAGCAGTGGAGGACTTTCGGCTGAAAGGAAGAGAGGAAGGAATTATGTAGTTAATAATGTTTCACGAAAGTATAAATAATTTAATTAATCTATCTTTTCTTATTCGGTTGAACAATGATTATAAAACAAAAATAGTATCTTATTTGTTTCAAATTTATTCGGCACAGTGTTGAGCTATTGGCTATTGTATATTGGTGGCCCAGTGGGTACAAATCTACAAAACATGAAGATTATATCTCAATCACCAAATGCTCAGCTTCTATGTCCCAGTACGAACGATGGTGATGCTATTACAAGACAGCTACACTCGAACAGATGAATTTATCTACAACCATAATGTATTACGCACATACACTGATGCAATAAGTTGTTCGTACACCATTTTTTTGTTCAAGTGCGACAAGCAAAAGGCAGACAAATGAATTCGATGTGCATTTTTTGCGATGCAAAATACAACGTCGCTACACCAAAGGTGCAATGCAAGGTCGGAGGACAGCTGGCCGGTCTAATTAAAAGTTTTATGTTTAAATAATTGAGTGGGCAATGTCCTAGTGTCGTAGACGTGCGTCGAGCAGGTGCCTGCATTACTTATGCACGAATAAAATGGTTTATTAACGTGCGCGCCAAATTGTTAACATCACGCGCTGACACTGCGTGCGTGTACGCATGACTAGGAGACATTTATAGATCTTTTAGTAGTCTTTAAAACTCTATGCTTTTTTTTTGAAGTGAAACTTCTTTAGCCGCATTAGACGATAATTGGTAGGGGAAAATGTTATAGGTTCGCATGAACAACATGCTCAATACGTGTCAGCAACATGCTTACTTAATTTTGGAAAAATTTCGACGAACATTTTTCATCTAATATTCAATTCTGAATATTATTATTAAGATGCAAGGGTTTATTTTTGTAGATTATTTATTTTTTGAATTTGATTGATAATCTGTCATTACCGAGTCATCGCCTTTACAGAGTCCTTGAAAATTGTTAACACTCATAAATAATTAAAAATGCTCTGGAGAACTTATTGAAGAGTGAAACTAAACCGAATTCATTCAAATCATCACCTTTTGATACCAAAACGAAAAAAAAAAAACATAAAAAACAAAACAACCATAATGGCCACCGAGCGACGTCATAATTCACGAAAAAACTTCATCGAACAAACATTTGTAGACTTATCTCGTATCTAATTCTAACTACGAAAATATTTGAAGGAGTCAACAAACCCTGGGCTAAACAGGTTCCTTTATTACTTTGGACACTGATTATTTTATTTGACTATACTCATGTGTAACGACCATCGAACACACGAAATGTGCCTAATCTGTTTTGATTTCTATAAAATACAGATAATTAAAGTGACAAATCATTTTGAATGATTAATTTTTGTAATAAATTTAAAAAGTGTCGTGATTGGAATCTATTGGCACGTTTTAAATTAGTTGAATTTAATTATTGAGGTCGACTGAGATAGTATTTTATATCCACTTTTTATTGAAATTATTTGGTAGTACGTTAACAGAATTGTGATTATTTATCTTTCTATGTATACGCAATTAAAAACGCAAACTTATTACTTACGTATTCTTTGGGATTTATATCTCGAAAGTGATATGCGAATGAGCTATCACTGGTTTATAGACATATTAACAGTATATTAATTATACGATTAATCATATTTAATAACTCAGTATTACGGCAAATTAATAAATATGTTGCCAACTATAAAATACATTTATTTATTTTTTGTGTTGCAATTATGTATATAAATAAAGAACACTAAATATACCTTAAATAAAATATTTCAACATAATTATAAATTATACATTTTAGAATATTTATATTATATATCAAAAAGTACAATACGATTGTTAAAATAATTATTCGATTAATTTCATAATAGTCTCGTAATATTGGTCACATTAAATGCCGTTGATTAAAGCGAGTCGGTCGAATATTGGCCTCGTGAAAACAACACTTCCCCCAGCCTTGTTTGCACCAAGTTTAGTTGCATAAAGCACTTACATAATGCGTTGCCTCAGCTTGCAACCGCCGGTTACACGCTGCAAGACGAATTTACCTTATTTTGTGATTCTTGGTTAGAATATATCTACATGCATATACGTCACATTATATATTTTTAAATTGTGATGGACTTCAATTTGTTTGTTAAATAATTTTAATGTTTATTTTCTCAAAACCAGATTTAAACAATAAAAACGTTGCGTCACCCGGTATCGGCATACACTTTTCATTGCAGCATGGTTCGGGTGACATTTCGATTCGTCCACATACTGACGCAATTTGTTTATTTAAAAAATAAACATTTGACCGATGTTCGTAAAAAACATGGAAATGATAATATTTAAAGGTTTATATACACTGAATATATGCGTGGTATTATCTAACTATAACTACTATTTTGTTTTTGAACACAAAGTTTTCAGTTAAAATGATCTAACCCATCTAAATTAAATTAAAATTTGTTTCATATAGTTTTACTAAAAATATAAACTATATTTATATTATTTCCCACTTTTGGAGAGGAGGCCTGCGTCCCTGCAGTGGGGAACATGCTAAAAACGGCTGATTTATTATTATTTATTATAATACATTTGTTATATCAATGAGAATTTATAAAAATATTAGAACGGACAAACAATATAAAACTTTTGTGTTTTACTAATTGTAGTGTTAAAAAATTGTTGCTTTAAGTTTGGATATCTTTGTATAGTTTTTTTTTCTTGCCAGGCACTGATGGATTCGTCATCTATCATGGTCATTGACACCGTTGCATCGGACGTCGATATACTAGGAGATGATGAGATCGCTAGCGTTCACTCAACTCTCTCGGTGCATCCACCTAATCAGTGTTGTTACACTTATGCGAATTTCCCGCAACAATAGATCTTATTTTACGATTATTTATATAAAGTACTTTAAAATTATAAATATAGTCAATGAACCGCACTCACGCACAAACATAATCTCAGAATCGAGTTGATTACAAACTGACTTCTTAAAACTTCTGTTATCCTAGTATTTGAAACATAGTAGTGCCTCACGAGCAAACTTGTGTAGTGTGGGGAGAATTTACATGTGGAAAATTGGTACGCAAATATTATTTATTGTTTTATACAAAGAGCGCCCCCATTCGTGAGTGTAGGTCTATGTGTGTGTAAAGAAAATCTTTTCCCGCGTGTACGTACGCGCCCACATTATACATTATATGTGTATGTAGATATGTAAGTGGCAGTATCTCATAGTACATGAACGCGTGTTAATAGCAAAGCTGTGTTTCCGCATAGGAGCTCTTCGAGCGAACGAACACTAGCGGCTGCTTACGAACACGAGAGCGTCAACCTTACGAATCACATAAAAAGCGTTTACGTTATTAGAACATAGCATTTCAATGAAATGAAATATTATATAAATTGAAGTTATATTTAATTATATTCGGTGCATTAAAAAGCAATGTATAATAATTAAAAAAGCAAAATTAGTAATTTTTTATCTGCAATACAAAAATAGAATACAAAAAATGTTACATTAAAGTCTGTTTTAAAAAAAATGTCATATTGTGTGATGGTGACGCGGCTACACGCGTTCACACAAACACACGCGCATATGTACATCCAAATATGCAACACACTCGCGTGGACGAGCCTCTGTACACATTGAAACTAGGTTCGTCATAAGTTAGCCTCTCGCGATCTCTGCGAGCCTGGTATTTCGTCTCCCCGTAATAAGCTGAAGATAACTCGATTTTCTTGATCTGATCTTGCAGGAAGGCAGTATTTTATTTATTTTATTAACTTCCGTGTCTAATTTTTTAATCTTGCACCCTTTATGTTTTTATTATTCGATTTGTAATAAAAACTTTTTGTGATGAAATGTGACGTTATTTTTTAATGATTTTCTAGGGTTAATTTTATGTTGTAAAAATAATATACATAATTTTATGTCATAAATATCGATGCTTGTCGCATCGATGGGTCGATTTAATAATACGATTCTACTCTACTTAAAAATACACCTTCTTTGAAGACCTTTTAAGTCAACCTCCTCGCACTATCTGTTCTCCTGGTACAAAGTGTTCCAGTTGACGATCCCAGTGCTCACCGATGACGCAATAATGGCGTCGTCGTTGAAGCTTTTTAAATAAATTTGACTTTAAATTTATCTTGATATATTTCAGATGAAAGATACTCGACCATTTTGAAATATATCTGAAAATAAAACGTAAACAGGTTTTGCAGCTTTTAACGCCATCTGTTGCCGACTAGCCTGTACAAATACATTTGTATTCTCTTAATACAATATTAAGAATAAAACAGCCGGTATCTATTTCTGAGTGCAGCGGTCAGTTTGAGGCATTACTTAAGTAAGGCAATGTGTCGCCAGGCTTAATTTAACAAAGACAGGTGCATCGGACCTGCTTTCAACCAAGGAGGACCACTAGAGCGGGTGCAATGCCTGTAAATATTGCCTAGTTCTTTTTTGTCTTGACAAAGTACATAGTTACGTGCGCTTCCATCAAATTAACTGAATCTAATAAATAAATTACATGTCGATATTAGCTTACTTGTTTTTTTGAGCCACTTAGCTATTTCAAACCAAAGTATCCATAACATTTTATTTGTGCTTTGTGCATTAGAATCTGAAAAATGGATTCGAACTTCACCATTGACATTTCCCACTGAGCTCACAGATTATTATTACAAATAAATATAAATTATTCTTTGTTTTAATGCACCTTTCACACAATAGCGGAAGCTCTAATCCAATACATTATGTATAAGGAATATGCAAATTTAGTGAAAGAAAGACAAGACAGTGTTTCATTTCCTAGTATATCACGATTTATAGATTTCCTACTTAGAGATTGCCGCATTTAGGTCCGTCATTTTGATAGAAATATAGAGTACCGATGTACTCGAAGAACAACACTTATGTGTGTAACACGATGCAGTGTGTTTCTTCGAGTGGTAGACAGAGCAAATTTTCACCAATGTCACACTTTTCTCTTGATTCACGCTTCAATTCAAGATCCATCCCTTTGGCAGCATTATTTTTTTGAGTTAATCGGAAACAAACAATCAAATATTTTCCCTTTATAATATAGATATGATCAATATAAACGTCACCTAAACCGCACAGCTAACTCTCACGCCACAACTCATTTTTAAATTGATCTAAGGTCAACATTCAGATGTCACTGTTCGCAAAAGGCTAAACTCAGAAATTACGTTTTTTTATCGTTGTCCGATGATATTCAAAACTGTTTAGTAGTTAGTCGATTGTTATTCGAATAATGATAGAAACATAGTGGATCTAATAAATCGATAATCGAATGCAGTGAGTTGATTGGTTTTTGCTACTTCACGCTGATATTGGATCAGTTTAAGTTACTTGGTGAGTCGGTACAAATGTTGTTAACACTCATACTTCTCAATTATAAATTTCCTTCGTCTTCATATATTTCACACAGATATTTATGATCAATACCCCCAAAAATTCGGTAAACACTGTGGGTGTGCCAGCCCTTTTCATCTCAAATACCATTAAAGTTTTAATTACCATAACAGACGCCGTTTAAAAAAGCCCCATCACATTAAAATTTGTTACAACAATAGTACTCAGTTTATTTAAGGACAAAGAATGCTTGCGCAAAGAGAATACTTTTATTGCATTCAACAAATGAATATTTTTTGCAACTTTTTACGAATCGCTAAAAAATTGCTTGTGTTTTGCAAAAAAAAACTTAACTTTGTAATGACACTACAATAAAAGTAAGGCCCTTGGTGTAGCCAGAGATTGTCTTTAGCGGTCCCGGACCTCTTTTATTCCTCAAATCTTTGTATGAATATGCGTTATTGTTATTTTTTGGCAAAGAGATGCCGACATTTTTAAAAATGTGCGAATCGTGCATTTTGTTTGAGAAAATACCACATAATATTTATTTAAATTACTACTACTTGATGTTATATAGTTTTATTTTGTTACTTATATGTTCTGTTTCCCTTGTAGAGGCAGGAACTATTTTGTATGATTCGAAGGCGGATTGAACTTTTAAATTGCTTGGCCGAATTGCTTGGCCTGGCATAAAAAGTTCAAAGACGCTCTCGATTTGGCCTAGCTTATCAGTACGTCTTTAGTTATTAATCGGAAGATTAGAATATCCTGAAGAGGTGAAACCATACCTCGATCTGTAACCTCTACATAATGATGAAATACTGTTTTGTCATCGGTAGAATTTCTACCCGCCTAGTACCTTAATAATTTTCTACAATAAAAAAATAAATACCGAATAATTATTATAATATGAACTGAACTGCCATTACATAACCTCACAAGAAAAAAAGATAATTAAAGTCTATGAGTACGCGACTGGCCGAAAGCAATTTTATAGTCATTATTTAAAAAAAAATTAACAGTAGCACTAGTGCACTTTGGTGCAAGGAGTATGTATATAAATAAAAACAAACATGCAAAATGTGGCCGACCACCTGACGGCATGTGCTTATTATATTGGCCATTGGAAACAAGTCGAGTTTAGACCGTGTATTATCTTACATCGGGTAGGTTTTTTAAAGCAATATGTTCCACCAAACAATTAAGCCAACGTTCATTGAGCCAGTTAATAAAAAGACGTACAGTGAACCGTAAATTATACGAAAATATTTTAATTAAAAAAGAAAATGCTACGACACCAACTAAGTCTTATTACAAACATAAAAGTTTTTAATTTGGTTAAACTTATAGAAATTAAATATAGACTAATTATTTCTTGATTGTTACAGTATTAATTTTTAAAACATTGTTTACAGATGGAAGCTGCTACAATTACTGGCCCTCCACAACACGTCACTGCTCACCCGTCACCTGTAAACCTTTGACGTCATCGACAAATCATTATTTTTAATACTCATTAGTATTTAAGTTTCTAAAGGACTGATAATTATTTTTCATGTGAATTAATGCGCTATACATTCTTCATGCATTTGTATTTTATATAAATTATTCGTATTTTAAATTTAAGAATAATAATCGATGCAGCTTTGCTGATAAAAAAAGTAATGCCGACATCTCATCTTTGCACCTGACCATAGAGTTTGTTTATCTTTTATGTCAGCGAAGTCGCATTGAGTATCATAGATTATAAGAGAACATAAATGACAAGCAAAAAGAGGCAAAGGGTTTTTTTGAAAGGTTTTCTTCATTTCGACTGTACATTATTTTGAGAAACCTTCAAAATTTACCGAATTTGTAAAAAAACGTATATAGGTTTAAGGTTTTATTTTTAGTTTCCAAACTTTGTATTATTGTAACTTTGCGCATAATTCGAGTTACCATTGTTTGTGACCTTCCGCTTCAAATTGTAAATAAAGTTATGACGACGCTTGCTTCTTCGCTATTTTGTTTTTAATGATAATGTTATCATTACATTATTTTCTAAACTAACGATTGGCAATAGAATTCATTTTATAATTAAAATAATTGCAGTCAACTCGGTGTTGCCAATTAAGACTGAATAAAAATCGAATTAGGGTATTTAATCATCTTTCCTGTAAATCATAACAACCCAGAAAGGATCCCACCCTAGCGTATTCTTTTTTAATCATATATTTGTAACAAATAACGCTAAGTGTGTTCTAGGAGAGAATAAAAATGTTTATATTTTATTTTAATTATGTGTTTTATTTTCCCCAATTCGATGTGTACGAAAGAAAAACGAGTATGAAAAACCATATAGCAGCAAGTAAAACCTAAATACAGTTTAACAAAATCATCGAGGTTCGGATACTGTTGAAATTTTTTATCGAGGTCCAGAGAAAACATGAGGAGCTTTGAAACGTATGAAAATAGGACTAGTTATATGAAAATATTTTAATTAATATGTAGGTACATTTAATAATATTAGGCGATCCGAGCTTTGAACTTCCAATTCATATTGTCGACCTCTGCCACATATACCATGTGCATCACGCACACAAATGATTTTTAAACCTTGGACACTGTTAATTACCATACACCACAAATTAGCCACCTATGGGTATCCCATTGAATTTAAAAAAAAAAGATTATCGACACCAATAGGGCTGTTTACATGCTAATTATTGTGCATATGAATAATCTTTGGATTTGAGTGCGACGTTATGGAGTACGGGGATCACAAACTTGGTAAACAAAACTATCACCTGGACAGCCATGAGCGCGGTCGATTTTTTTTAAATGCAAACTGAAACTAAAATTAACAGGGTGCTCCTAAACACGGTCACAAGTAATTCATGTAAATTTGTGTTGTAACATCAACGTAATTAATAAGCAAGTTGTGGTACGTTCGATTGTCCAGCAACAGCCCTCAAATGCAAATGTTTTTTTTTTAAATAAAAACCACAATTCCACCTGACGTTAAGTGTTACTCTTGTTTATCTTCTAATTTTCATTCACTCTTTTAAATTTTAGTGTTGACGTATAGTAATTTTGTTGCTGCAGCCACCTCAGCCACTCTTCTATTCCTTTATTAAAGGTCCTGAAAGTGTTATTTGTACCATAAGAATAATTTTCTGATTATAAAGATAAAAGATTAAAAGATGATATGAGAAGATATAAAGAAAAAAGATTCGATTCTTTCTTCTTCTTCTTTTATTGATTGTTCCTAATAATCTCAAAACTACTGAACCGATTTTAAAAATACTTTCATCAATAGAGATGTCCCAGGATTGCGCCTAAATCCATAATCTCTGTCTACCCCTTTAGGTTATGGGCGTGAGCGCATATGTATTTCATCAGTAGAAAAGTCTTCTATCAGCGAATAACCAAGGCTATATTATTTATTTGTATATCTACCTCCCCGCCGGGCCTAGCAGGGGCGGATTGCTAGTATTTGAAATTCCTATTTGTGACAGACGGCGCTACGCAATACTTTTGAAGTGAAAAGTTCTAAAATAAAAAAAAAATTAAAATAAACGTAAAATTTTGTAGGTTCGCGTGAACAAGATGCTCAACATGAGTCAGCAGCACGCGTCACCGACATGCTTATTTGAATTTGGAACAGTTCCGACGACCTTTCTTCCATTTGTTTTCCTTGTATTCAATTTTGAATTTAATTTTTAAGAGACAAGAGTTCATATTCGTTGATTATATTTTTATTTTCGAACTATTCTCGCGTTTCCCACTTGTTTTGAGTTTTCACTTCTGTCGGCAGTCCTTATGACTGCTTGTGTTGTTAACTTTATAGAACTAAGTGTACTTCTTATCTTATTTTTATCTCTTTTTTTTGTTATACTATCTTCCATTTGTATTCATGGGACAAATGCGTCAACCGTTATATTCAGTTAAATCGATTTGACGCTCGATATAATCAGTATATCGGTATGAGTAAGTTGTTTAATAATGTTACCGAAGCCTAGTACTAACATTTGACGTATCGTGTAGCGGTGCCTATGTAAGCTAGCCGGGCTATGTAGGGCTGGAGGCCCGTTAAACACCGCTCTAGTGGTGTGCCCAATGCGTTAAGTTTTATCGATAAAACCTAACTTGGCATTGTATTAAGACTTACCATAATATTTTAATTGTTAGTTTTATTATTAAATGTTTGAAACTTGCAAATTTTTCGGCCATTTGAACTAAAGTTAGCTGATGCTAGAATATTGTGCAAACAGATTTTTATTTTATGCAAACAATGGACTCTTTTAACTGATCCTTTTAAGGACGACTGTCGTATTCTAAAAGAAAGAAATATAGAAGAAACATGACAGAGCGATGAATAATATAGACAATATGCGCGTACTCATCAAATTATTCGTTCTGTGCGTAAATGAATGAGTTGGAACAAGGTGTCGAATCAGTGTTTCCGTCCGATTATGACGTGGGTACTTTCAAAAGAAGAATGAATTATTCTATATTAAACTAGCGCGTATTACAGAGAAAAAAAGAAATATGTGAGTAGTAAAATAAGACAATTAAAACATTTTACTAAAACATTTGATTTTTACAAAAATATTTGTTATTTAGTAATAAAAATTAAATAAATAAGTTTAGTACAACAGTTGTTGTAATGAAAATATAAACAGGTAAATAAGCAGCTAAAAATCAATAAAAACTTTTTCGACAACAAATAAATTCAATAGTTTCCCAATAAATTGAAATGAATTACGTAGTATATGTTTTGTTTTTCTATCGATACTTCATCAGGGGTCGATTGGGCATCCTTTTACAGGATCAGGGATACTCGGCCACTAGCGCAGTGGGTCGGCTGCGGAATGCGGAAGGCGAGCGTCCCGGCCCACACCGCGTTAAACTATCCGGATTTATCTCCAGCTATATTCCTAAGATTTCTATTTAACCTTATCTGTGGTCATTAATTACTTTATTATCTGTATTTTTTATTTTCGAATTGTTTAATTGTAGACTCGTTTGTTTTGCCGTGTTCGTTGGTTTTGTTTAACTTATAATGTAGTTTATATAACAAGCAAAGGACAAGTAATACGTAAATAACAAATTACTTCTTATACGCCAATGTTACGAATAATTGTCACATACGAATAAAATAAATTTTACGGATTTTATCGCGTTTATTTAAAGTTTTTGTTCCCAACGCTTTGAGTACTTTACAGCGCTTTGGGACTTCAGTCCCCATCGTGACCATGAGCGTTATAATGTACCTACTCGAAACATCCGGAACAAAAACACAAAATAAACACGAACGAATCCGTAAAGTTAGCTAGCTAGCTGGTCCGGTAAACTTCGTTCAGCCCTATAATTAATAGATAGTTCACTATTTTGGTGATAATGACTTACACATAAAATATAGATGTATACTGTCCCGGGCTTTTTGTAGAACTATTTAAGGTAAACATTTGCATTATACATTATATATGTGTAACTCTAACAGTTTTTGCAGCGCACACCAGAATAGCTCGCACAAGTCGGATTTGTTTCCTCCTTATTTGATACTTATCGTTATAGTTTGGAAAGTTCACACTATATCTTTATGAATTATAGCCTTTATATTATTCTGATGTATAAGCTATATTCTTGTAAAGTTTGTTTAAAATCCATTCAGTAGTTTTTGCGTGAGAGACTAACAAACATCCATACATCCTCACATCCACACTTACAAACTTTCGCATTTATAATATTAGTAGGAAGTAGGATAGCAATTTCCAGATAAACTTCAAAGTTGGACTTTTTCGGAAACATTTTCTTGGAAAGCTAATTCGCACCTTGCATATAATATTTAATTTTGCACACAAAGTCAGACTTCGATACGCTAAAATCCGAATATGATTTGCAAAATACTGAAATGGATTTGTAAAAGTCCGAATTTTAAGTTAAAACCTATATCTTCGAATATATCCCAGCTAGTAATCTCTCACGTGTCCGTATTTAACGGTATCTATATAAGTTTGAATTCATTCGAAGGCGTCAGGGAGTGTTGATAAAAAATGGGTGCCCACACCGAGAGCATCCTAAAAAAACTACAAAGTCCTGTTAGCTAAGGGGTACTGACCCCGTGTTAGATACGGGGTGGAATGACCCATTTAGGTCGAATAAGGTCATTAAAGTGGGATGGGCTAAACGGTTAAGTAGCGAGTGAGTATCGAATAAGTTATCTAAATGGTAATTTGTTGCTGTCACTTTTTTAAATTTGTTCTTATTGTTATAATAGCTGAAGATGGTACGAAAGGAGAAACTATTGATAGGTTATGAAGAATATGAAGGGCAATGACATTAGCCTTTGGAATACTCACTTAGGAAGTTGTTAAAATCAATACCTTCATAAGAGATTTCGACGAGTGTTATTGAAATGGTAAAGAACTAACATCTTGATACTTGTGGGCTACAAGTATCAAGATGTTATTTTGTTCTGGACAAAATACAGGGTGTCTGGTGGCAGGTTTATATTTTCAAACTTAAATAAAAAACGTAATAATTGCCACAAAGTTTAATTAAGAGCATTGAACGATAGAATAGAAATGCGGATTTCATTTTTTGAAGAGTATGTCATCCAAATGTCGAGTTGAACACACTGTTCAAGACGGAGCCTTGTGATCTGCGCCACATGCTGCAGTAAACTTCAATTGAGCTGATTTCTCGGCGAATATTTTACTTTAAAGCCACAAGAGATTGGGAATTGTTAATGTTATTATATATTGTAATGTTATAAGCCCTCTCTTTGAGGTAGTCCCATAAAAATCCCAGAATCCATGGGAGTTAGATCGGGTGACCTCGGTGGCCATCGGATGTCCCCAAAGCGACTGATCAGTTTTTGGGAGAAATTTACCCGAAGCAAATTCATCGAAGCTCTGGCTGTGTGTGCAGTCGCCCAATCCTGTTGAAACCACGTGTGTGAACAATACGATGGACGAGCTCGCAGGTTTGGCAAAAAGAAATCCGTAAACATGCGTCGATAATTTTCACCATTGATATTCGTCGCCTAGCCTATGCGTGGATAAGGTAGACCAAACAGTTACCCTGGGGCAATGCAATGGTTTTTGATGTTTCAGTCGAGGGTTGCGGGTTCTTGGAGACAAGTAACGGCAGTGTTGCTTGTTGACGTGGCGTTTTAGTGAAAATGAGCCTCGTCGCTCCAAAATAAATAGGATTTACATTGCGAAAACTCTCCAACATCTATACACACATTCATTAAGATGAATGAAAATACTTTTTTATAGAAGATGGCAAACTAGCAAGCGGTATTAGCACCAAATATTAATTGACCGCTACCCACGGGCATCTGTAACAAGCTAACGAGTTGCAGATG
>JWHW01012955.1:180269-191258 GCA_000931545.1 Papilio glaucus
CTCTACTACTGTTGGCTAATTATTTTACGGTTAATTTTAACTATTAATAAAGTTGGTTTATTAATAGTTACCTAAAACGTGTTTAATTTGCTTAAATTTTAAAGAGTATTTGTTACCCATATTGTAGAATAATTTAGCCTTTTCCGCTTCTTCCCCACAGCACCATTAACTGTTTTAACTATAGACCACATTCTCACAATATTCCCCAAGTGCTTGCTCCACGCGAAAGAAAAATTGAATGCAGTAAGCCTACGGTTTTGTTTTGGATGACACGGATGACGTAAACGATGCGATGCAGATGCAGTTCAACACACGCAACATCGGTGCGTCCCTCTGTGACCTCCGATTATACTTTCCGTTCGTCTCAGAATATCGTGAAAGTACATAGCAAGGATCACATACTGCAATAATTTTTCTAATAAAAAAACCTAACCTAACCTCCCGTCTCTGTCTATATTTTACGTAGTAATTTATAAATATGATCATTTTTAAGCAGAAAGTTTTAAAAATTATATAATTTGGCATATATTTGTCTTTATTAATACGGCGTCATTTTAAAAATCGAAATTTCCCTACAGTATATTGACTACATGACGAAATACTTAGTACCCCTCCTGTGACCAAGCGTGGTATTTTAAAAACCTCCCACCTCCTCCTGAACGAGTCAAATTTAATGGGTACGTTCCCTTATAAACTTACATCCACGAAACGTTCATCCATAGAAGTCCAGTACACCTACACTCATGTTTGTACATGTGCAGCAGCAGAGCAGTAGTAGTCGAAAAGTCGGAACTTATTATGTTTTTAACATTGTAATAAATCTAAACTTAATACAATTAATTAACGTTTAATGATAGGTTTCTGCGACACCTATTTCGGAGTTAAGACACACGTAAAGAGACTTTAAATCTTAATATTATTGTGGACGTGTCCTCTAGAGATCCTCATAACAAAAACAAAGATATTAGCGCTTACGTCGAATGCACTGATACCCTCCGCCCGACCGGATCAAACCTTTTACGCAGTACGATTGTATATATTACAATAACTTACCATCCACTAAGGCAGTGATTCCTAAATTAGTATTTTATAATAGTAAGCGGCAAACGGCTCCCTAGCCCCCTCATGCTGCCAATAGAATAGTTAATTATTAAAATCGATGTTATGCGACTACCGCTCATCAATATCCGATATAATAACAGTCAGGGATGCGTTGCAAATGTTTGTGAAGGAAAAAGAAGCATTTTTCTTTTTAGAATAGAATAGATTAGAATTTGCCTAGCACAATTATAAAGTGCCCGCCCTTACAATCGGTCGGTGACATATATAACAGAAGAAACTGACTAACTGATATAAACGCACAGCCCAAACTGCTAGACATTTAAAATTTTGCACAGAGTTTTCTGTTATTACTTGGGCGTGCACTAAGAAAAGGAGGACGTTTAAAGGATGAAGAAAGGTTTTTTTCATCCTTTAAACGTCCATGCGAAGCCGGGACATGTCGCTTGTATTATATAAATAGATTAATACAAATCATTCTATTAATCCGTGGCCGTAAAACTCTAAGTATTCCATATATTCCAAACATTAAAGCTATAAAAGCAAATTGCACTAATCAAATCAGATAGAATTAGTTTTATTCATAATAAAACCTATAAAAACATTGGTTCTCCGTAGCACAGGCCAAGCTGAAGATGTTGGCTTGTAATAAAATATATTTATATGTTTCTGTGTTATTCATATAGTTATTAGTCAACTAGCTTGTTTTTTGTATGATAAGAGGGCTGCTCGTTTGCCCCTTGAGCAGGTGAATACCGGATCATCAGACACGGTTGAGGCAGGAAAAAACGCAAAACCCGGTAGTGGTATATCACCATCAAGATGATGAGAATAGTGGTAGCTTTTGTCGAGTTGAGTGATGGCGAAAAGCGACAGGAATTGTTCCAAACAATGAAAGAATGAGTCGTCATTAAATTCGTATTTTTTGCCTGAGTGTCATAGATAATATGACGTCATCAACTGGGGAATATAAAGGCAGTCAAGATTTTTTGTTTAATTACTTGTTACTTATTTTTTACAACAAATTACTTTTAGTATTGTTATTTTCATTTTTTTACAAATTATTTTTAATTACACCAATGCCTATAACTCTGATCATTTGACATCAGGTGACCCGCTCTTTTTTATATTTATGTATTAGGTATCTAATAAGATGTTTAAGGACAATGGAGTACAATTAGCAACTATACACAATGACATACGTATCGATGAATTTGATAGAAACAGGAGGGACTTCGCATTCACAGATGATTAAAGTCGGGCGCTTCCTCTATTGAATCAAAGACGTTTAGTCCTTCACCGGGAGCAATAAAAACTCCTCTTAATTGCGTAAGCGCTGTAATAAACTTTTGGATTGGTTAAAAATAACCAAGCCAGCAAGCACCACCGAACGTTCGGGTATAAATTCTTAAAAAACATAAACTTCACAGACCCAAAAACAATTACAAAATGATCACACTACCAATAACAGTAAAATAAATTACAAACTTATTCAATAGTAATAAAATTTAATTTACGAAAACATTTATAATCGACTTATAACATTTCGTATCAGAGACGTAAATTTAAATCTATTATTAGAAGTGAATTCTAATACACAAAAAATAGAGTTTAATATAGTGACAGACGATCGGGAGCGTTGGATCATTGTCGCTCGGTCGAGTCCAGCTAGGATATAGGTCAATGCTCCCCTAAACCTGAACAGTCCGGCAGTGGTAATGTACTCTGGTGTTTAAATTGCCCAACGTGTATACTCTCAGTACAGGATACTCGGCACTCTCCCACGATGGGCCCTCGTACAAATAATCCTGCCGGACAACGTCCGACCTATCCCCCACTGCACTCAATTATTTCTGATGCATTTCGAAGTGCTTTTTAACATTGTTACAACTCAAAGATTATTTTTAGGTTATCTATTTTGACATTTGAAGTTTGTGGAACGTTATTAATAACTAAGATATTGTAATGGAAGAAATAACCTAACAAATTGACATCGAAATTGTGTTTAACACTACAGTAACAAATTGTACGATATAAGACAGAAAGAGATATGAGACTCAAATGGGGTGGTCAGACTCTTACGATTTTTAACCTTAGACTTTTTACAAAAAGATACCGTACGTGTATGGCATTTGGCCTCAAAATAAAAAAGTATAGTTACGTATAAAACTGAAAAACAAACACAAGTCTTCAATTAAAGAATTTTTTCTACATTTTTTACAACTAGTCTATTTCAAAATGGAATAAGTATTTTTTGTCCTAATGTTATCATTACATAGTATGAAACAAAGTCACTTCTGCTGTCTGTTCTCTTACATCTTTCAAACTACGGAATGTTGTTTAGTGGTTTTCATCAATAGACAGAGTGATTCAAGAGGGGGGTTAATATGTATAATAAATAAATAAATAAATATGCGCTCACGCCCGTAACCCAGAGGGGTAGGCAGAGATCATGGATTTCCATTTGGCGCGATCCTGGCACACCTCTCTGGCTTCTTCTACATTCATACATCTACACATACATGTTCGTCGGTTATGGGTGCTCCTTATATCGCCCTTTTTTAGTAAGCCACTATGTATAATACATGCATATTATAATAGAGAAAAACAAAGAATTTCAAAGATTTGTAATGTGATGTCGGGACGTGACCTTACGAGAGGGGTCAAAATAATGTACTACGGAATTGTGTATCTTAAAAAGATCTCTTTTTAAAATATCGCAAAATAAAAACACATTGTCAGGAGTACACAAAATGATATGGGGCACTTACCGAAAATAAAACTGTTCCCGAAGGACAAGAAAATAAATAAGACTTTAATTTAAGAAATTGGTTGCCATGTAACATGTTTTAACGATAACAAGTCTTTGACACATGTTAGCTATAATTCGAATTTATTATATGCAGAATCAACGTACAAAATTTGCACGGAAAATGAGCACCTAATGCGTGCGAACCCAAGGGCAACAGTTAGTTAAGTAAATAAAATCATGTATACTATATAATGTAGCTGCTAATCCCACCATGTGTTACATTTACATATTCTCCTCTCACGTGTACAAATCGTAATTATTTACGTCAACAACAAAAACATCTATGGGAATTAACCTAACTCAACGGAAGACATTGCCGACTTGATTTGAATAAAAGCACTGCATTCTCACGATACCCTCTAGACTACACGTGATACGGCAGCACAGCAAAAACCGAATTCCCGCTATTTTTACACGGAAACGTGTACATTACGAACTTTTTTCACGCTCACACCAAACGCACCCGCGCCAAATGAACCGACCAAATTTCACATCCGGAAACGCAACGACTTTTTGCAGTTTTAAAACGCAAATTTATTCGAAAAATTACAAGTAGCTCTTATATTTTGAAGTATAGAGGCGATTATCGATTAATATAAAGGTTTCCGCATTCATAATTAACCACGATCCATGTTTAAAATGCTGCATGTTGTGACACCGTAAAAAAACACGAACCCGCAAGTCTGTCATATCAGACACCTTAATCTCTTCAAATAAAATAAGCATCAAGCCTTATACGTATATATTCCAAATTAATACAGATATCTTATTCGAATACTGATCCAAATTACTTGAATATTATCTAAATATAAAAACAAAAAGAATCTGAATGAAAAAGAGACAAAAAATTAAAACAATAATGGAATATCTTATCTTACGCGTTGGCCACCCTCATTGATAATACCACAGCTAATCATAGGTCCATCTTGTCATCACTAGCAAAAATAACTAGCTAACCTAACCTATGCGTTGACATCTCTCGTATGAAAATATTTAACTTGTCACCGCGCTTTGTTTAACTTGTGATGGTGCGACCGACGATCAGAAAAAAGCAGGCGAAATAAGCGATTTCAAACGATTACTGTTAATAAGTTTATTATTTTCATTTGACAGATGTCAAAACGTAGGTTAGGGTGTATTATGTACTGTTAGAAGTAAATTCGAATAGTGAAAATCACTCTTTTTAGGGTTCCGTAACCAAAGGGTAAAACTGGACCCTATTACTAAGACTCCACTGTTATCCGTCTGTCTGTCTGTCTGTCACCAGGCTGTATCTCATGAACCGTGATAGACAGTTGAAATTTTCACAGATAATGTATTTCTGTTGCCGCTATAACAGCAAATACTAAAAAAAAAACAGAATAAAATAAATGTTTAAGGGGGCTCCCGTACAACAAACGTGATCTGTTTTTTTAAATTTTACTTCGATCTCAATAATAGCATTTCTAATCTAAATTAATAGTTTTTGCTACTTTTCGACTAAAAAATCGACCCTGTAAGAGGCTGTCATTCATCTGGTCCCATCGGCCATCTATTATAGCTCGATAGCTTTACTTTATCGAACTGCCAAAGGAAAAACCTGTATTTTTTTTAATAAATCAAAGAATACAATTATTAAACATTTTATATTTATATTTATGGGACAAATTAAGTGAAATAACACGTTACCGTTACGTTACATATGAATGGAATACATATAAACGGTCATACTGTGCCGACCCCACTTAAGGTGGGGAGAAAATGAGAGGATGAATAGGGCAGGATAAATATTATTGTGCTGTTATGTCACAACTAAAACAATAGGTATAGGTACCACTATATCTCTATCTATATATATATCTCTTGCTATTTCATCAAAACCTATTTATTGCCACAGCATTCCATAAAATAAAAATGAGTAATAAAACATTTTAATATAAAATATAAGTATGGCGCAAATAAAAACAAGTTTCATTAAATTGTAATTAAATACATAATCATTTGAAATTATTTTTACCACAGACATTATGAACAAATCGCATTAACAAATGTTACATTTTGTTTCACAAAATATCTAATTCAAAATGATATTAATTAAATAAACATAAACTGTGCCATAATATGAATAAATTCAAACGTCCGCATAAAGGAACGTAGTAATAAGCGCCATCTACAGAACTACTTTAGAAATGCGTATGGAATTAAGAAACTCTTTGAAGCGATGCGATCCTGGTACTTGTGCCTTCGTTAAGTCGAGCCTTAATCCATGCCTTGTTATTTTTTTAATGGCTGAAATTTTAAAAACAGATATCCGTATAATCCTCATTTACCGCCTTTAAACCCTATTGGGAAAGAAAGAAACGAATGGCGTAGACATAGAAATTAGAAATATGTTAAGTTTATTACCATAGAATTAATCAAATGCCAAAAAATATCAAAAAATTATCTCACTGATACACACTTTATAGTCCAGTCATATATTTTATTAATTTTAATGTTGTCTCAAAAGTCATACAAACACGTGTCCACACCATTAGATATTCAAGCTTTATTGCAAATATCTTGGTTTCTATGGGTCTATGGTTGTAATAATTTTAACATTCATAATTAAAATTGTAGATCTTAAAATTTGCGACATATTTTGTTTGAAGCATAATATTTTCACGCGCTTAATTGTTTTTAGATAGATTGTTGTCAGTTCAAGTGTTTGAGTACTAGAGTACGTGTTACTCCGGTTTGTTTTTAATTAGTTCTTAACATTGTTTTGTTACTGGACATTTGAAAACATCATTTTATGTGACTTTTCAGACAACATTTAATACATTAAAATAAAGGTTACCAACCTTTATTACACACTGGTTATATACACTGGCTTTTAGCTGTCGCTCCCTCATTCTTATTTTGGCTAAGTTGACTGACATGTCGTTGCGTGGTATCAAATCTTCGCAAGTTCTATCACTATCTATATAAATAAATCAATGTTTGTATGTTTATTTGTCCTCTACCCGTTCATAAGCCATGGATCAGATTGTGATGAAATTTAGGTAGGGTGTTCGCAATGCCCAAAAATATATATAAATAAAAAGAAGATTATTATCTAAAAAAGAAACTCTTTGTATAAACAATGCTTTGATATTATTTAGACATAGTTAAAGAGATTTCAATAATCATTGAACCGAACGATACGGGATACGCGGCCTACGGAAACTGCACAAATCACATGCTGTTTAAAGATGCACAAACTGCACAAACCACATGCTGCATGAAACTGCATGAAACCAAGCCGACTCGTAGGCGACTGCTAAGCAACTTCTATCCCACTACACTCCCCGCTCTCTCCCAACTTGTGCGAGGAGAAAGAAGAATGGAGTTTAACTACCTCAGGTAATTACGTCATCTTGTATAAAAATATATGGCAGCTATACCGAACAATCAAAATATGCCACCAAAACCATGTGCAGCTAGTTTATTATAAGACAAAGCCTGCGTCTGCGTCTACCTGTCTGTACTGATTCTCATTCAATCATCCATTCTCCAAGCAACGAAAAGAAAGGATTCATAAAGAAGGTTTTGAATTCTTTACGGTATTGTGTCAATTGGCTCATGTATGCCGATTCTTAGAGAATACGTTACAATATACGACAGTATAATATTAAGACAAGAAAAAATGTTTGCGTCTGTACTTTGCTAAACTTGCGAAGGGGCGGGCCCTAATATGGCATATATTAAAAACGGTCACCATTAAACCGGAAGTCAGTGTAACTTGTCTATCAATAGTTAATGTGCATTCAAGACCAAGTTAGTACGAAACTAACCTGCTTGTAGCATATGCAAAATTGTTTCCAGAACAACAAACAGGATGTGTTCCGATTAAGCTGGAACTGCCAATGTAAATATAACTCGCAAAAAAGTACACAACAGGTGAATAGATCCGACCGTTTAATAGACTGATTTTGATGTGACAAGTGGCTAAAGGACTAATGAAATGTATTGAGCTATTAAAAATCAAACTCTATATTTTTTTATAAAAGAAGGAGTTAAAGGAACATTCCGTCATCTGAAGTGACAATGATTAAATAACCACAAGACCCAAGAACAAACACAACAATCAAAACATTGCCGCGTTGCCAGCATTTACACCAAAAGAGGCTAGGTCTACTGTTCTGGTTATACTTTTGGGTATGGGTATGGGTTGTAGAGCCGTGGTGTTGGAAATGGTACCTACAACCCTGAATCCATAAGTCGCCTTTTCAACATCTTAGCGGAAGAGTACACACCACCGTTTGGACAGTCCTATGTCCTGATAATTTCGAAGATTGGATCGACTATTGGATGTACGTTACCAGACGCAATTAATAATAATGTTAAAACATATATCGTAACGTGACTCCAAGCATGTCGCTGTTCCTTTAGGCAGCACGTGCCTCATAGAGCATGTGCTAAATAATTACAGTAAAGCCTACCGTGCCATGTGTCGAGACATAACCACGATCCACTTTATTACAACGGAAGAAGGTCTATTTACGTTTGCACTCCTATGAAGAATACAAGAATTCTTTTTTTATAAGTAAGGCGAGAGCTCTTCACCTGTGCCAATTACTTACAACATTGAGTCAGATGATGTTTTATTATGAGATAGCCTACATCAGAAATAATCTTATTTTATTTAATACTAACCGACTCCCTCGGTTTCGCACGCATTCCTTTCCTTTTTTCCTCGCTGGAAATTTTTGTTGCTGGAAAAAGTTCATTCCGCGCATAAGAATTATAAAGTAAAATGTCAAATGTCAAAATAAAGCAAATAATTACATATAACACAAACATTATGATTGAAAATGTTTAAATCGAAATGTTTCTCTTTTCCGGTTGCCGATACACACGCCTTGTCCTGACAATTAACCACATAAAAAAAAAACAAATTGGGGCGGGACAGCGATTTTAAGGTTATATTACATACATTCGTCAATTAATTTTATTTATATACAATATAAAAAAAATAGTAAAGAAACTGAGAGAACTAAATTTTATTTTTCCTATAAACCCGTTATTTATAAAACAAAATAGTTTTATGACTTACCAAAAGACCAAATATAGAATAAAAGATAGTAAAATATGGATAGACAACATATTAACATTTAAAATGTAAAGGCCAACTTAAAAGCAATTAAATTATTTGTATGATATTTTGATATGCATACTAATGTTATAAAGAGTAAAGATTTGATTGTTTGTTTGTTCCGGATAAACTAAAACAGTATTGAACCGATTAACACAATTGAAAGCTATTCTATTAGCGATTACCAAGGCTACATAATTTTTATCTATCTATATACACAAACGAAGCTCAGGAGAGTTGCTATGAACAAGGCGATACTTTTTGATGCATTAAGAGACCGCTATGGGTGTACAAGTGAGCTAGCAAATGAGTCGCACATGCGTTACCTACCTTTTAATAGACAGAGGAGAGACAGGTAAAATGATATTTTCCCCATCCATCCCCTCCCTGTCCAAGCTTCTACCTCATTCCATCGTATCCTTATAAGGAAAAGATGGGAAGGGGATGAGGACTTAAATAGGGCCTCACTGGGCATGTTATTAGTTGGAAAAATCGCTGCAGACAGATCGTTCCAACAAGGCGGTTGTGCGAAGCGGGAAGTTGCGCGAAAACGGTACGGTTGTGGAATGTCAACCATTGACACCGAATGGAATTTGGAGGTCTGTCGTGTTGAGCAGTCGCAAACTCAGAGATAGGAATTGTTCCCAACAGTTTTTCGGAACACTTCCCACGGTATTGACGGTAGAAAATGCAAAGAGAAGCGACTTCTCTTCGCAAAGGATCGACGCGATCGAGGAATCGATTTTTAAGAAAGAGAGCTCGAACTATTTCGATCGAAAATAAGCAACGATTTATTTATATTGGACGTGCTATTTTTGAGATCAAGTGACATAAAATTAAAAAAATGCCGTTTTAACTACTCTTTGACATCTGTCAAATGGACTCCCAGTCGATACTTTTCTGAGTTTTTTCTTCTTTAAAAGATAACTATTACATATAACAATTGTGCCTATTCATTTTATTTCTTAACTAATTCCATAAATTAAGTTATAAAAATTTAATACGAATTAAATTTAAACTCAAAAAATAATAATCAAATACGTTAAATGCCACAAGCTCATATGATCTGACTAAATTGCACATAAAAAGTGGATTTTATATGAACAATAATTTATTCGTTGTTTACACTTTAACTTGCAGCAAAAAAATTTAATGTTATGAAATAATTTCCTCATACAAATGCCAATAATCTCTGTATGCCTCTATGTGCCTGAAACTTAACCGATTAACCTAATGTCATTAGTTCTGGTATATGAATAGATTGGACCCTAAATAACCTATATAATATAATATAATATAATATAATATAATATAATATAATATAATATAATATAATATAATATAATATAATATAATATAATATAATATAATATGATATGATATGATATGATATGATATAATATAATATAATATAATAAAATATATTATCACCAGGCCAGGTTCGAAGTACTATTGTTTTAATAAAAAACAAGAATTTAAGGAACATTGTCATAGCATGAAGATCAAAAGACACCATGTATGTAATGTAATGTAAAAAATAATATGTTCGAAATAATTATACTATGCAAACAAATCGCGAGCAAAAGCCTAGTATCAAATAAGCCGAAATACGTCAGCACAAAGTTTTTTTTTACTGGTTTGTCACTGTTCGCCTAGAAGAGACTCTGCATGACATCTACAGCTGCACCGGGCTCGAGGCGGCAGAGCGTAAAAGGCGCTTAGCCTAAACCTCTTTATTTTTGTAACCAAATTAGGAGGATCAGCACACAGTATTCTGAGCTTATAGTTTGGGAACCAGTAGTTTTTTTCCTATGGGAGAAAGTGGCAAACGAGCAAGCAGATCACCTAATGTTAAGTGAACGCTACCCATAGACATCCGCAACAAGCAAATGAGTTGCAGATGTCTTTAATGGACAGGGTAGGGGAACGGCAGGAAAAAGGATGTTTCCTGTCCCTATCCATCCCTTCCCCGTCCAATCTTGTTCCCTTTTCCATCCTATCCTTATGAGGAAAGGATGGAAAA
>JWHW01012955.1:208167-219772 GCA_000931545.1 Papilio glaucus
GGAAAAATTTAAAGTTAAAAGCCTAGTTAATCTGTTTTATTATTCAAATAACAAACATACATTGAAGTGTGAATTCTAGGTTAAATTATTTTATTTACATTTCAGTGTTAAAAATCGCATAAAACGGAGCATACGAGTTGCATAAAACTAAGAAATTATGTTATCGAACAATCTAATATAAACATTATTAAAGTTTTCGTGTCTATGACACACAAATTCGCCGTCTGTCACACAGATGGGATGCTCTCCGTCGTACTTCACTGAGTTGTACGCCACATTCATTGACTTCACCTCACGCAGCAACTCCCTTAGACAAGAACACTGCCAAGGGTTCTGGTTAAAGAAAAACTTCAACAACTTGGCTCCGGAATTCCTCAGTTCCAAACAAAAATTATATTCTAGATAAGTTATTTTATTGTCCGACAAATTTAGATTCTTCAACGCAGTGCCTCTAAACATACTAAACGGCACTGTTGTTAATTCATTGTGCGATAAATCCACATTGCCCAACACGGGTAAATTTCTAAACAAATCGTCCGGTATGTGTTTCAATTTATTATCTCTTAGAACGATCATTTTTAACTTTCTCAGTGGCTTCAACGATTTCCCATTGATATATTCCAAACAGTTTTCTGCCAAATTTAATATTTCCAAATTATCCAAATTAACAAACGTAGCAGCATTATCAATTTTACTTATCAGATTTGTAGAAAGCATTAAATGTTTTAAATTCTTCAAATTTGGTATTGTTGCAAATCTAGGAACTTCCTTAAGGAAACATCTGTCTACATTCAGAAAGTCCAAAGCACGAAATGCGTGTAGAAGGTTATCTGGAGATTCGGACATTTCATTTCTAGAAAAATCAATGAATTTTATTTGATTGCTGCGATCAAAAATGTATGGATTTATTTCGCTTCCCAAAAGAGAATTGCTGGACAAATCTAAATGTTGTAATTTTGTCAAGGCATCGAAAATACCCAATTTTAAATGATTTATCGTATTCCCTCTTAAGTCCAGTAGTTTTAAATTGGGCTTTTGGTCGAACAAGCCAAGTGGGAATTCAGTCAGTAGGTTGTAGGATAAATTTAAATACATTACTTGTTTAGCGCCATCTAGCACGCCCAACTTGAGGGCTTTTATTTTATTCTCTGAAAGATCCAAATATTCTAAAGAAGGCAGACCGTTGAATGACTCCAGTTCTATATCAGATATTCGACATGCTTTAAGTGTAATGCCGGTTGTTATGTTATTGTCTGAAATTAGGCCTCTCTTTAATACGTAGTCGCTCTCTCCAGCTGCACAACCAATGTCCTCCTGACCATTGTTTGACTTGCATAATGGTTTGCACTCGACTTTAAAACATGTATGTGATATTACAACAATTGTTATCCATATGTTCCACATTTTTTCAAAATCTGTAACAAATCAAATATAGAAATAGTAAGTATTTTAAACAAGGATATTGCCTTTTCCTATACTCTTCCCCGTCAAATCCTTTTCCCCTTCCCATCCCTTCTTCATTAGAAACGGATAGGACGGGGAAGAGAATATAGATAGTCTAAATATAGACCTCTGGCACGTTCACTTATCAGAAGAAACGCTGAAGAGTACTTCTACTTCACGCCTGTCTTCTGCTAAACAGATGTTGTTGTTGCAGGCTCTACCACTGTTTAAAAAAAATATTTTACTCATTTCAACAATAGAATTTGTATCACATTTCTCCTCAAATTTGAGTAGCATATTCACACAAATATGTATGACAAATTCAACACACTGGCAATATTTTCTCAGTATAAGGTTTGTGGCAAACGTCCAAGTTAACTTTCAAATTGTGTGTTGTAATTACGTAACAATTAATATATAAGATTTACTCACCCTAGAATAATAGATATTTGAGAATTCGATATCACTTTTACAACAATTCGTGAAGTACTTGAGTATTGTAAGATAGAAACTTTTTATTTGCGTCACAAAAGTACTAACATATGCGGGCGACAACTTGCGTCGAGTGC
This sequence comes from Papilio glaucus, assembly GCA_000931545.1. Taxonomy (NCBI): domain Eukaryota; kingdom Metazoa; phylum Arthropoda; class Insecta; order Lepidoptera; family Papilionidae; genus Papilio; species Papilio glaucus. The sequence goes on from JWHW01012955.1 coordinate 210,180, forward strand.
GATCGGTTTTCCCCACGCAATGAAGAACGCACTATTAATACCTATATGTTAGTATTAAGTATTCGTACGTATACGTACGCTTAAGGTACTAGCTACTGATATGTTTAACATACTAGCTACCTGCCCCGATTTCCCACGGGAGATAGAGCATACGATTTTTTGTTGAAGTGAATTTAGCTGCGTTAGACGATAATCTTATAGCTTCACGTAAACTATATGTGCAACATGCGTCAGCAACATGCTTATTTGGATTTGGAACAGTTTCGACGAACTTTCTCTCACCTATTTTTATTATATTCAATTTTGAATTTTATTGTTACGTTCATTTTTGGACTATTAACGCGTCTACTCACCTGTTTTGAGTTTTCACTCCTTTCGGCAGTCCTTATTACCTGTTTTTTTACTCTCGTAATGTCGTTCCTGGCTATTACGTCTTGGAAGCATTCATCCAACAACTTTGTTATAAATTATTATCTAATCATATATCTATCAACATTTATAGTGACCCTATCAATATAGGACATTTTTATTTCTATAACAATTATAACGACTTGGCATTTACACGGCACCATATAGTGCTAAATTATTCTTTAACTTTCAAAATACTTTATTCTTAAATGGACTGTAATGAATTTGTTAGTAATAGAAATAATAGATTATTCTTTAATACATATGTTGCCATGCAATAAATGCAAGTTTTGTGTAGCGTTAATTTGTAAACTACAAAATATAGGTATTAGATACATTGGTAATATAGTTATAGCATATCTCTTAATTCATAAAAATTCAAACTTATGGCTTTAATCGCAACGAAGTTACGAGGGGGTCATAAATTACGCGAATCATTTGCTCGACTTGGCGGCGGCACTAAAGACTCAAGAATTTTTGAGTTTGTTTGTTCATCAGACTATATATACTAAGTTATTTACCTACTTTTTCGTAGTTATGTAGATTAAAGAAAAATTAAATAAATATAAATGTATTTACAGGTCTCGTTACCTATTGTGCTGATCTCAAATATAGTGGGAAAAGGGCAGGAAGACCGGGAGGAATTACAGGATCCTATGAATATCAATTAGTAATAATATATATTATTAGAATTACCTTATAATTTATTACAATTCGATAAGACAAAGTTTACGTAATTATAACATTTTAAATTCTGGTTTATTTGTGTCACAATCAGTATTTTAGCGTTGTTGTGATCCTTATTTTGTTGTCATGAGTAATTAGGTTCTAATAATGGACGACGCCACGTGGGTAGCCCTCTCTCGATGTAGAAATTTGCGGCTATCTTGGGGGAGTAGTAGATAGAGTTAATGTTATAAATTAACTTCTGTCACAAACAAACTTTCCGGTTACAACGCATACTTTATGTTCACCGTCAAATATATTACCATTGTACAATATGTTCATTGATTTAACTTCGTTTACTAACTCATTCATACAAGCACATTCCCAAGGATTGGGTATAAAATAAAGTTTGGCTAATTTCACTCCTATATTTTTTAATTCGGAGCAGAACTTTGCTGGCAAAAATTTTATTTTATTATCGGACAGATTTAAATTCTTTAATGACGTGCCTTTGAATCCGTCGACTCTAACGGATGTCAAACTATTATGAGATAGTTCTATATTGACTAATTTTGGTATATTTTGAAAGAGATTATCTGAAATATTCGTTATTTTATTACTTCGCAATACAATCCCTAATAGATTCCTCAAAGGTTTAAGCGCATTTTCATGTATAAACTCTAAATTGTTTTGGGCTAAATCTAAAATCTCCAAGTTATCTAAATTAATGAACACAGCGGGGTTATCAATTCGTTGAATTTGATTAGTAGACAATATTAAATGTTTCAATGATTTCAAGCTAGCCGCCGTCGCAAATTTTGGCACTTCAGTTAGAAAGGTACGATCCAAATTTAAAACTTCTAATGATTGTAACGCATGTAACAGATTGTCGGGAGATTCAGACATAACATTCCTGGAGAAATCTAAAATAGCAAGATTTGGATTTTGATCGAACAAATATGAATTTAAATCTTTTCCCACTAGTGAGTTGGTGGACAAATACAGATATTTTAATTTCGTAAGCGGATCAAAAATCCCTAATTCAAGTGAAACAAGCGCATTTCCTGTTAAATCGAGTGTCATCAATTTTGTTTTCTGATCAAATAGCCCTAACGGAAATTGAGTAAGCAGATTGTACGATAAATTCAGATGTGTCACTCCTAACGCATCATCGAGAACTCCCAATTTGAGTGATCGTATTGTATTCTGAGACAAATCCAAATGTTTTAATGCCGGTAAGTTTTCGAATGATTCAAAGTCGACATCTGTAATTTTGCAGCCACGCAGAACGATCTTCGTTGTACTGTTGTTGTCGGACACTAGGCCCCTTTCCAAAACATAGTCACTGTCACCCGGCTTGCATATCACTCCGGTTTTCGATGAACGGTAGAATTTACACGACGGGTGAGTATTCACGCATGTTGCTAAACCGATAATAATCCACCAGCGTAGTGCCATTATGATTTTATCTGTAATACAATAATGATTTACCTTAGATAACTTAACCTCACTGAGATGTTGCCCGGTAATAGTTTCCCAGCCGTAATGTTGTTAAAAAGTCATAAATGTTTGTTTTGAGATCTGATTGATAACCAATGTATGGTAATAGAACCACCAATTTTCACATTTGGACACTAATAACATCGGTGAAAAGAAGATAGCGAATAAAATGATTATTTCATCTTTATTTACAAAAGTATAAATAATGTATAGAGTTCTATAGCTATAGCTAATTTATTTCATTTATAACAGCAAAAATAAATTCATTCTTATGCTTTTGATAAACTTTGCCATTCTTATCACATTTACGTATTTATGTATGTTATGTATTTAGTATACATAACATACGCTAGTACACTGATCTAAGAAGACAAATTGTTTTTTTTTTAGAAACATGTTATATGAATTAATGCTTTCTTGTTTGCGGTTCACAAAACGATTTAATTCACTATAAACCTGTTTGCATATATATTAACAACTAGCTGTGCCCCGCGATTTGACTAGCCTGCGTTATTTCATAATTTCTTTATTAGATTTTTTTCTGCTCAGCTCCCAAGGTCTGTCAAATACAAAAATATTTTTTTAAAATCCGATTGACAGTTCCTGAGATTAGCGCGTTTAAACAAATTCCAGATTTAGTGTGATAAAAATAATAGTGTTGCAAATAACTATTGTTAGCGAAGCGTACCTTTATGTAGGTGAGAGGTCAGTGTACTAAGAATATATCACCAAGTTTTTTCATACTAGCATTTTATAATAAGTCAAAGTTTTTTTAAATATTTAATTTAAATTAAAATTAATTATTTTCTACTTAAAATATTTAATGATTTGTCATTTAGTGTTTTTTAACTATCAAAACAAAAGGTTCTTTTTACCAATATATTATTTATATCTAAATATAATTATACATATGTAGCTCTACCAGAACCTCATGGCACAAAATAAAATAAAAAGTTTTCGTATGGCCATGTCAAGCTGTCACTTTTCTTGTTAAAATAGCACTTGTTGACACAAGTTCACAATCATACTTTTACTTAAAAATAATAATTGATAACGTTAGAATGTCCAAAAAGCCGGTTCGACAACTAGCGATCAGTTTGCAATGCCTATCGTAAAATTTTGTAAAGACCCAGTTGAATGCCAACCGCAAACTTCTATTTTAAAAAAACATGTGTTTTGACAGGTATTTAGTTGACTAATCTTGATACTTTATTTTTATATTGTGTATCATTTCTATTATATTTGAAATATTGTGCTTCTGTAATGAGGCTTAACTACAACCATGAGAGGAATTAGAGTGGAAGAATAATCTAGTTGTGATGTATTTTACCCAGTAAGAGAAAAGGTGGAAAGAAAATAAATCAAAGTCATTTTTGATTTGGAAATAATTAGCAACAAGATAAAGGAATTTTACACTAAACGACAAGAAATACTGCCGTCAACAAATACGTATATTTCTCCGTTATATTCTACATAACTTTAACTTCACGGAGCAACTCTCTCAAGCAAGCGCACTGCCGTTGGTTTTCATTAAACGATATCTTCGTCAAATCTATGCCAGAAACTCTTAGCATCAAATTAAAGTTGTCGTGAAAATATGTTATTCTGTTTTTAGATATATCTATTTTTTTTTAATTTAGTTTTCCAAAACATGTGATGATATTTTGGTTATTTCATTATTTGATTAATCAATATCTATCAAACTTTGTAGGTTCTGAAATAGACCATCAGGAATATTCCTTATACTATTATGTTTTAATGAAATCATTTGTATGTTTTTGAGACGTTTAAATGCATCTCCATGAATGTAATTTATTTGATTTTGCCCTAAATGTAAAACTGCCAAGTTCTCTAAGTTACTAAAAGTTGTACTGCCTATAATATCGATTTCGTTTGCATCTGGTAATAACTAAGTAAGAGTTTTCATATTTGATGCCGTCGCGAAACTAGGTACTTCATTCAGACCATATTAAGAAAGACTAACCATTCGAGGGCATGCAACAAATCATTAGGCGTGCCTCTCAAAACATTTGTAGAAAGATTTAAAAACAAAATTCCAGTTAAAGACATCACGACTTATATCTATGCCAGTTAAGTTTTTGTTGGATAAATTAAGATCATACAATTTATCGGGTGGATAGAAAATACTTAAATATTGCCTTTAAAAAGTTAGCTGTCAAATCAATAACTCCTAAATCTAGATTTTTCGCAAACAAACCGACCGGTAAAGAAACTAGAAAATTTGAAGACAAGTTAAGACGAGTCAACGATACAGCGCTATCAAAAACTCCAAACTTCAATTCACTAATTAAATTATGCGATAAATCCAACCATTGAAATGAAGGCAGTTCATCAAAAGACTTAATGTCTATATCTAATATTCTACAGTATCTAAGCGTTACGCTGAATGTTCTTTCCTTGTTTGATATAAGACTTCTTTTAAGTATACTATTGTGACCATCTGTGATGCAGTTAACAAAAACTTCTCTTCCATTTTTAAAACTAGACAAAATTTTGCATTCAACTGTCAGGAGTATGAGAGTTATAATTATTAAAATGACCGTTCACCTTGTTTCATAGCAGCCACATTAGTTGGTATCTGAAACAAGGAATGCATGTAATGTAGACAACTGCAATGACCACAATAATAATCAAAATTTTAAATGAGCGGAGACTTGGACTCTGAATGAAATATGTAACATGTCTATTATTTTTTTAATGGAAGAAGGAGGCTAACGGTTTAAATATAAATGAGGAGGAATGGGGAGTTGGTGTCATGTAGGCGGCCGGCCTTTAGGGAATGTATCAAAACCTATACAGTATGGAAATAATGGTTCTGATTCCACATAATTCGGAAAATAGGCAGGAGATGATGATATAGAAGAACAGATAATTAGCAGTCTCAGTAGCAGTCTCAGACCTCTATAACGAGATGCAAGAAAAAGTACCTTGGATTATTGAGGTTTACAGGTTATAAGAATTAAAACGAAGAGACGTGGGGACTCTGAAAAATTAAGCCAGATATAATTGGATATGGGAGTAAACTTTACTCATATGCAATTCTATCTGGCTGAATTTTCTTATATGTTATATTGTGTATAATATACAGTAATATAGAAAGTACTCGTACATACCCTTACATCCATAATAAATATTTATAAACTGATACAACTTTTTTTAAGAATATATAAATATATTTATATATTTTAAAATATATTTACTCACTTTCAAATGTCTAAAAGCTAAAAATTTTACATTTTGAACTTAGAATATATGCAAAAGCAACAATTTAAAATCACAATGATATGCCTCTTATAATGATTTAATACTATGGTACAAATCTATAAACACTTGGTTGTCATACACTTGTCTCTTGCAAACGAATTGACCAGAACTGACACAAACAGGATGCCTTCCGTCGTAATTGACGTCATCGTATTTCAAATTCATCACTTTAACTTCCCGCAACAACTGATGTAGACAGGCACATTGCCAGGGATTTTTGCTGAAATAAAAATCTCTCAACATTGCCCCAGAGTTTTTTAATTCCAAACAAAAGTTGTCTTGTAAATATGTTATACTGTTACTCGATATATCAAGCTTAGTTAACGCAGACGCTCGAAACGCATTCACTGGTAAAGTTGTAATTAAATTATGTGACAGGTTCACATCCGTCAATAACGGTGTATTCTGAAATTGATGTTCTGTAATCGTTTTCAATCGATTCCTACTTAAATCGATGTTTTTCAAATTCTTCAACGATGTAAACAAGTTATCATTCATACGTTCGATTAAATTCATTGATAGATTCAACACTTCCAAGTCTTTCAGATTATTAAATATAGGATCGTTAATTTCGCGTATTTTGTTTTCAGCTAGTGTGAGGTGTGTTAAAGTATCTAAATTTTTTGTTGTTATAAATTTAGGTACTTCTGTAAATGAACAATCGTTTAGATTTAAATAAAGTAGTTCTCTTAGCGTCCGCAACATGTTGTCCGGTGCTCCAGCCATGTCGTTTTCATTGAGCAAAAGAAAATTCACATCACTGATTTCAAATACATTCGGATGGAAATCTCGACCTTGCAAATAATTTTTCGACAGATATAAAAGACTTACTTTCTTAATCAATCCCGGATTTATTTCATACAAATGGTTGCCAGTTAAATCTAAATGTATCAAATTTGTGATACTGTTAAAAAGGCCAACTGGCAGATTTGTGATTACATTATACGACGCATTGAAATATGTTAATTTTGGTACTTTATCGAGGACGCCAAGTGGCATTGTTGTCAATTTGTTATGGGATATATCCAGTTTTTCTAATTTATGCAAACCTTCGAAACAATCACTGTTCAAATGTGATATTCTGCAACTTCGAAGTGTTACGCTTGTAGTATAAGTATTGTTGGACAAAAGACCTCTGTCCAGAATATAATCGCTTTCACCGGGAGTGCATTCCAAATGTCTTGAATTATCGTCGTCGAATTTACATAATGGTTTCGCTTCAACGTTTGATAATGCACCAACCAACACAAGTAGGCACCATTTGACCGCCATTGTCCACTTTTCTGTAACATTTACATTAACAAGTAAAAGTTAATTAAAAACCAAAAACAATACCCGACTAACTGTGTAGCCCGCAACAACTTCAGTCGCACGAAAACATTAGCGTGTTGCAGATGCATATGGGTAGCGGTCACTTAATATCAGGTGACCTTTTGATCGTTTGCTTCTTCTTCCATAAAATAAACCATTATGGTTTACTTTCTGGCTGACATTCTGGCAAAGAATATGAATCAAATGATACTTCTTCAAAAATAGTTTTCCATTCCAAAAGCAATTTCCATACATACATACATTCATACCTGCGAAAAACATTGTGAGTCGGACAAAAAGATAGGATCTCATGTTTACATTTTTAGAATTAAAAACTTTAGTTCCTATGTATAAAAGCATTATTATTTACCTTATAGCACAGTTTTCGAACAGCCAATTTGGTAATGGTTAACCAGGTATTCCTTTAATTTTTAGAACGGAATTCTTCTAATCTAGAATATTTACATTTAAAACTCGCATTGACTTGTACTGCCAGTGAACGCGTACATAACGGCACTGCACACTGCACTCGACATCAGACAGAGGTTTATCCCTGCGCCGATGTATCTCAAGTGACGTAAACTAACAAGATACGTAACAACAAGCAAATATAATGTTAAAACAGATTAAAAATACATTTTCAAGGAAAGCATAGAGGAAAAACGTACAACATTCATTTTGATTTACGTAAGCTAAAATATCTTGGCAGGAATAAAAGACGCCTTTAACTTATTTTTTGACAAAAAATAAAAAAAAAGAATCGTGTGTTATCAACTGTCAATAATTTGTTTTACTGTTTTCTGATTTTATAAACATAAAATCAGAAGAATATTTACAAATTCACTTCACAATTAGTCGTATTAACATCGTACTCAATCAAACACTATCTATATAAAGTACTCACCAAAATAACTTAAGAAAATAATGTAATAACTCCCCGCATCATTTGATTACAAAATGCTACTAGCGAACAGTTTGCAGCACTTCACAGACGTGCATATTAAATATCATTTAATATAGGTGTGTTCCGCCATTCACGACTTATCACCACATTAAATTAAAAATAATAAAACATGTGTGATACAGTCGACTCGAGTAAAACCTGTTGCGTAGTGACACATAGACGCCATCTTGTCAATGTTTTTTATTTATTTAAATAATAACCATAATTGTTTATAAATCGCGCGATAAACTGTGTTATCTAGTTGCTTCTTTTAAATCATTGCATATGATAATAAAATAAATTATTCGACTTCAACAAATAAAAATAATATATAGCTTACTCTCTGATACAAGAGCTCTCTATTGGTGTAAGGATTTTTATCATTATATTTTTATTGAAATATTTTCTCATTATAATAATTAGATATCAGTACAGGCACTCGTATAACTAAAAGTGATTTACAATGTACATTAATACACAGGAATTTCTGTTCTTCAAGAGAAGAGTGCCGGAATCATCCTTGTCTTTTCTCCTTTTGGAAATTTACTATTTCTTTTGGGGCTGGCAATGCTTTTAACTAATTTTATATTCAAATTAGTTTAAAGAAACAATAACAATTGTCAAATTAATACACCTCTCCTGTAAAAGACGCTACAATCATACATCTACGTATACATGCTCGTCAGTTACGGGTACTCTTGGAGTGTAAGTATGATTTTAGATGTAGTGCGGCTAGACAGGGTTCAAGACAAAGGCTAGATTTGCAAAAGACGACTATTTAATTTACATTGCTGAGCGACTTAATATACTATCAAACAAATCTGTGTAGAAGCCTTCTTGTCTTTTACACACAAACACGCTGGTGGTGACGCAAACCGGCTGGCCGCCACCAAAATACTTGGGGTTGTATTTAATTCCTAGATCTTTGATTTTGCGTAACAACTGTCTCAGGCAAGCGCACTGCCAGGGATTGTGATAGAAAAATAAATGTCTTAAACCGGCTCCTGTGTTTTTCTGTTGCTGGCAGAAATTTCGCTGCAGATATGTCAATCTGTTGTGAGCCACATTCAAATTTATCAAATAGGTGCGTTTGAAAAAGTCGTTTTGTAAAACTGTGATCATATTCCTGGATCTAAATCAAGAAGACAATTTATACATAGAACTAAAAAGTCTATTGGGAATTGGTAGTAAAAAATTGCTGCTTTAAGAAACGTCAGCTTCTTTAAGGTTTTAAACGAATTGTCGGCTATGTGTTCTAGGTGACTCGACGATTTATCTAATGTAGATAATAGCTCGAAGTTCTCAAAAGCATTTTGTCCGATTTTTTGAAATTCATTTTGTTTGGTGTGGTTTAAAACTATAACATTTCGTACATTAGTCGACATTAGAAACGATGATTATAAGTTATCCTCTAACAAAATGGTATACAAGAGGATTCTTCTGCGTCTAATAAGTGAAGAGCCGTAAGCCCCATTTAGCA
>JWHW01012955.1:219812-238725 GCA_000931545.1 Papilio glaucus
ATGACACAAAAAGACAGACGCTATAACTGATTGTTATGTATGGGTAACGATCATTCAACATCTGGTGTGCCACTTGCTCATTTTGTTTATTTTGTCGTATACTAGTAATCCGCCCCGGCTTCACTCATATAAAAAAGCAATAAAAAAAAATAGCCAAGCCTACTCGCTGTGAGCTTTCTATTGGTGGAAGAAATTTTTTAATTGGTTTAACAGTTTTTCTGTTCATTCGGAACAAACCAACAATCAAATCATTCCTTTTTTATAGTATACATATAGAAAATTGTTTCTTACCAAGAAGTGTCACAGTATCTGTCTACTAAGATCATAAAAATAAAATAATACTACTAAAAAACTAACTATTTAGTATACTTATTTACCTTATACCTTATAAACCGGTAAAATCCTTTACTTTATACTTATAGCATACGTCAGCAAAATCATAGATCATCACAGATCAGCTTCAAATTATATTCAAAGTAATACGATCGTTCGTCGATCGTCGCTGGACGTATTTGAGATGTGGTGATGTTAAAACTAACAAATAAAGAGGTCGGTGGCAGAGTGAAAAAAGAAAGAAAGTTAATAGAAACCATCGAGAACCGTAGGGAGAAAATGTACCCCTAATAATATACGACAATATTATACACACAATTATATAAGGGAAAAGAAAAGAGGGAGGAAGGCCAAGAAGATCGTTCACACAAAAAAAACTTGATCGATCTCCTTAAAAGTTATCAAATTTAAGCATTTTCTCGGAAATATTGTGACACGTAAAATATTTTTCAGGTATTATTACAATTTAAAAAATACATCAATATAACAAAAACAATGAAACCATCAAATTAAGATTTATTTATAGGAACGTACAGATACGTTGCGTTGACAATTAACTCCATCTTGAATAGTCCGGGCGTTAGGGTAAGGAGAATGACACGTAGCGAAATACAGTAGGACATTACAAAATATAATCTTGGATCGATAGTGCAGTAAGTAGACCGGCTTCATGTAACGACAATCCACCAAACACGTAGCGCGTATCCACGATGCAACCCGATTGCCGTCACTCTTCGTAGTATAATGACCGCTACCAGGTTCCCCGTGGAATTAAAAAAATGACAGCTTGTGTTGTAAAATCGTGTAAAAAAATTGGACCTCGAAGAAAGATTAGTGCAGTTTGTGTAGAAGACTGTATCTACGGATTTATAATGTCTTTGGTACTGTACTATCAAACAACTCTGAGTAGTAGCTATTTAAATTTTCTTGTCTTTTACACACAAACTCGCTGGTGGTGACGCAAACCGGCTGGCCGCCGTCAAAATAAGTTGAGTTGTATTTAATTCCTAGTTCTTTTGCTTCGTGTAACAACTCTCTTAGGCAAGCGCACTGCCAGGGATTGTGATTAAATAAGAATTTTTTTAAAGCGGTTCTTGTTTTTTTCTGTTGTCGACAGAAATTTTGTTGTAAATATGTCAGTCGGTTGTGAGCCACATTCAAATATTTTAAATTGGAATTTCTTTTGAATAAATCATCCTGTAAAACTGTGATCATATTCTTAGACAAATCAAGTAAATACAATTTATCCATTGAACTAAATAATCTATTGGAAATAGTTACCAAATTATTTTTCTTTAAACTGAGAATTGTTATTTTCTTTAAGGTTCGGAATGAATTATCAGCTATATATTCGATCTCGTTAAATGATAAATCGAGGATGGACAAGTTTTCGAAGTTCTGGAAGACATCTTTATCTAATTTCCGAATAAGATTATTTTTTAAAGTTAAAACTGCTAATTCCTTTAAATCAGTTGACATTAGAAACGACGGAAATTCTGTAAGACGGCAACTTCTTAGATTAATATAAGCTAGTTTATTAAATGAACTTAACAAATTATCAGGAGAGTTTGACATGTCGTTTTCTGAAAAATTTATGCTTAAAATTTCTACATTCTTAATTAATACTTCAGGTTTCCAATTCTTTCCATCTAATTGGTTGTTTGAAAAATCAACGTTTTTCAAATTAACTAAATTATCAAATATCCCAACATCGAACCAATAAAATATGTTATCTCTTAGACTTAATTTTTCTAATTTAACATTATATTCAAATACGTTAACCGGTAGATCTTCTAAATAATTATCAGATAGATTTAATTCTTCTAATTCAGTTAGTCCATCGAATGTACCAACTGTTATGTCGTTCAAAAAATTTCCTGACAAATCAAGACTTTTTAACAGTGTCAACTCTTTGAACACGTCAGTCTCTATGGCCTCTATATTGCAGGAGGCCAATGAAAGAGATGTAGCGTTCTTATAAGCCGATAGCATTCCTGTTTGTACAACGTTGTGATCGATTGTATCGTTAATGCTACTACATCTAACAACTTCACCATCGTCGTCTTCGATTTCACAAGTAATTTCGGTGGAGGCTTCTTTTAATGTAGATAAATATATAACAAACCAAACGCAGATTTTTGTTACCGCCATTTCTGTAACAGCATGATAAAATGTTATGACACTTTTGCATTGATATTTTCTCTTCCAAAAGTCAACGAAAGGAAGAAATAAAACTTTTGCATTTCATAGCTGGATTGATGGATTGATTTAGGCTGATCTACATTTGACAAACTGTGCCTTGCTTACAGGAATTCACGACTATTTCATAAAGATGTTATATCAATAATCAAACCTTTCTTCAAGAAAGAGCGTAATTCTTCCATAAAGGCACGCAACTCATCTGCAGGTCCTCTGTTGTTGCAAATGTTCATGGGAGATGACCACTTAAGATTAGGCCACTATCGTTAGTCATCTTATCAAAATGCATAATATCGTATTTGTAACACTTCTAAAATAAATTTGAAATAAAATTATGTATTTGTTATAAGTCAATGTTCGTATAAATAAATATAAAAACAAGAAACCTAACTACAATGTCTCAATTCAATAACAATGCAGCTATTCTATACATAAAAGACAACGAATACAAAACTGTCGAATTTTAGCATTGCTGCGCTAAACCTACAGATTTGCCGAAAGATACTCAACTGCGAGGTCCGTGAATACTAACCCAACGTGACAGCGTCCTTTCTTTGTGTAAGATCACCAACTAGATGTAACTTATTAATGTTTACACAAAAAAAGTAATAATAACCACAAAATATATCATTTTTTTTATTAATAAAATTATATGCTTAAAATAATCTTTACTTATTCCAATATATATTTTGTTGGATAGTAAAAAATTAAATTTTAATATTATTTTAACCTAAATTACGGCATTATAACACGTTTTGACGTCACCTATTAGTGACTGTTCACAATAATTTGATACTATGACAGGCACCACGATTATTATTAGTTTAATATAAAATGCTATAGTTGAAAACAAATTAATTATATATACATAGAAACAAAAACCAAAATATATTTTAAAATCTTAAAGCTTTCCTTACCTATTTTCACATAATTTCACTCGTAAAAACCACTGCGTGAGTCGTATCAAAACTCGGATTCTCTTCAAGTTATGTTCTAACAAATAAAATATTTGATAATATATATAATAAATAAATAATAGATAAATAGATATAGATATATAAAATAAATAGTTTACTTTTGTAGACAATATCAATTCAGTACTGTTTAAACAGAAATTATACAAAGTACTTTACTTGTACAAATCTCGACTAACACTGGCCGACCAGTTTTGTCGAGACAACGTCACAAGAGAAGGTTGTTGTCGGCGCAGTATTTAAAAACTCGACATACAATTTTTGTTCGCATCTTATATTATATTTAATTTTAAGAGTTCGCTGACTCGAGGGTTTCAATTCAAGCAAGCAGTTTTAAATGTGTTCCCTTCAAACATTTTTTAATCAATCATATGTAGGTATTACGTTAAAGTACCACTAATTCTCTTGTAAGTTAACCATAATGACGACGTTTGTCCGCGGTTTTATTTCAAAACTCACTGTTCTGAGTTCTGTGCGGTTCGCGGCCGCTGCCAACCTTACCGCAAAACGCGCGGACGAAACTAGTCGAAGCTGTGGGAGACCGCGTGCGACGTAATACTTATAAATTTATAACTAAAGTAAGTAATTATATATAGTTAATTATTATAAGTATTGTACAGACATCATTGCAATGAAAATTAATTTAATTGATGTGTAATATCATGATAAAATATCAATATTCAATGTAATAACAATGTAGTCCAAATTTAAACTTAATTCAATTACTTTATTAAGGAATAATAGGCTTTATTTATTATTATTATTACAGACATTATTACATTTTTTAAAATTTTGCCCTAGGTCTTTTTTTATCGGAGGTGAAATCTTCTAAAGGTATCCTGTCCTTTTCTATATTTTCATGGCGATGTTAGTTGTGACGAATTCATTGTTTGATAAATATAAATAAATGTATTATGCATGCTTTAAGTAATATAAATATGCATTAATTTACCCTCATCTACTAATCTATGTATTTTATAATCGTTCGTATAGATATAGAGTAAACTCCAGTAGTGCGTCGGAGCTGACACACACTTTTTTCATTTATTTTTCTTGTATTTTATGTTAAAGATACAAGGGTTTATTTTGTTGATTATATGTTTATTTTTGAACTCTTGTTCCGTCTTCCCACCTATTTTTAATTTTCACTTCCTTCAGCAGTCCTTATGTGTTTTTTCCTTTTCAAAAACGCTCAGTCAGCAGTCACTTTTTGCTACATTTAATTATCGAGACATACTCAAGTCGGTAAAACCGGTTTTTTTTAATACTTTTTTTTTGCGTTTTCCTTTATAAACTTGTTTTGTGTTAGTTATTTGGGCAACATTCTACTGTTGTTTTGTGTTAGTTATTTGGGCAACATTCAACTGCGGAAAAATATTTTAATTTATATGTTTTGGCACGGACTTGGAAGACTTAAAAATATAAGAAAAATAGTGGGAATCGCAATGTCCCTTACAACGAATCACACTCATTGTCTTATTGACATATTGTTTTTTTTTTCAATGCTATCAATAACAAACAATAAAATTACAATATAACATTATTTCGCATGAAACTAAAAAAAACGATATTAGTTATCTATATATTCTACATCGAATCGATATATTCGATATCGAATTATCGAATCTTAGTCCGAAGGGGCAGCACTACGTTTGCAAAAAGCAAAAAGGAGCTTCAAGGCTGAACTTGGTTATGTCACGTAAATTTTGTTCGACTATTAAAGTTTGTAACATAATGTTGTACTCTTCTCACAATTACAAAATCTCAGTGTATTAGAATAAGACAGATATGGTTTTGCTGGTACGCACATCATTTGCATCATATTTGTATAATCAAAAATGTATATGCAGCTTACGGTACATCTATTCCATAATCAAAGGATTAAAACCCCAAGATATGGGCTCAATGGTATTTCTTGAGATTTTGTTATCCCAATACAATAACAGTTATTCCGCAGGTATTCTAAACATGTTTAAAGCCGTCCTGATTACATTCTCCACTCGGTCGATACGAAGCATCTGTTTTCGTGAGCGCATCTTGTTTTTGTAGAAAGAAACAAAACATATTGCATTTTTTAAGTATAAAAATAAAAGACAGTTGTGATTCAATATATTCAGCAAGTAAGTACAGTTTTTTATGATAACGATCTTTTACTACTGAGTCCGCTGATTGGTCATGTAATGATGTAATTTTGACTTTTAAGTAACATAAACTGACAATTAGGGGGCTGATATTAAGCCGCCGACACCTCACACATCAGACGAAACGCAGAAGTATGCTTCTACTTCTGCGTTTATCTTCTATGAGGCCGTGGTATTTCACCGAACAAACCGGACCATTCTTGCAACAGATGTTGTTGTTGCGGGCTCTACCACTGTTAAAAATTATTAATCTCTTTATTATATGATTATAGTGCTCGTGATATACTGATTATATAACCATAACAAAATGCCAATAGAAAGTTTAGCCTTTTAAATACATTATTATAAAATAAGTAATTAAAAAAGTAAATGGATAGTGTGAAAGATAAGAAGCGATGCTAAGAGAGGGATATGCATGAGAAGTCTCATGAAGTCCCATTTAGGCAGGAAAAGGGTGCCGATGACGATGATTGTTCTGAAGTAATTATTTGGTTACATTTTATTAGAAAAAAAATGTGTTTGTTCTTCCTCATGACAACTTTTTGATTTTCTGTAAACTTATTTTATTGTAGATAAATGTAAAACTTAGATACATAAAAAGTTTGATGCTTAGGAGGACAAAAATATTGATATTCAACACAAATTATTATGCCAGATGTTTATTGAATACTAAATCAGCAGATAGAATATTTCGATATTTATTTTCGACAGGCGCTTTGCAAAATAAACGAAAGAACATTCGACCGAAATACAATGGTCAAGTCATTTATTTAATATACTTCCTAATAAAAACATGTTGTACATGGGCTAATTTAAAAAAATATATATTATCAATATGTATATGTCAACTACAACTTTAATTTAAAAATTAATCATTTTTTACAGATAAAACAAAATGAACAAAATTATTAGAGCAGTCGTCTTATGAATTTGACTAACAGCCGTTAATGGAAAACCTTTATTTAAATACAGGGATAAACACCGAAAGTGGGTCTATTGCACGCACGACCATTACGATCAAGGAAATGGAGAATATATTCTACTAAAAGATTTGGTGTCGGGTAAAGTACGAGTTTTGAGCATTTTCTTCGCGAATTGCAGTATATCAGATATATATATTGAAGCATTTGATCAATCGCCTTCATTAAGACGTTTGACTTTATCAGAAACTTCAAACATTAAAACTAGGTGTACTCGATCCCATTATCAATCTAGGTTTCTTGAATCTCTCTCATAACCTACTTACCGATTTACCCGCTGGTTTATTCAGACAAAACACTGAATTATTAGCGCTCGATTTAAACGCGAGCGTTTAAATCCGTGCGTTTGTAACGACGGATTTTAACAATCTGCAAGAATTGAGCTTCAACAAAAATCAAATCTGTAGAATAGAGGACGTGAATACATTTAACAATTTATACGAACTAAGAATATTACAATTTTCCGACAACAAAATAGAATTTATTAATGAAATAGCATTTAAGCCATTAATATATGTATATGATTAAGAACTAAACAAGAATCGTTTAGAAAAAATATCAAACACTCAATTTCAGAATTTATCCAGATTACGGGCAGTCGATTTATCAAAAAAATTATTAACAAAAATAACAGCGAACGCATTTAAAGGTACTGAAATCTTTTACATAAATGTTGCTTATAATAACATTACTTATTTGGAAGAAAACTTTTGCATGAAACTAAATTCATCGGGTGACTTAGAACAGTTCGAGTTCGATAATAATCCTTGGCAATGTGCTTGCTTGAGGGAGTTATTACGTGAAGTGAAGGCAATGGAAATTAAATACGAAGATGAACACTTTAATGGTGATCAACCGGGTTGCGTCTCGACCAATGAATTTGTATGTAAGAGGCAAGAAGATGTTGATAGTATTTATAAAGAGTTGTATAACAATATAAAACATTAAAAGACTACAAAAGATGAAAATTGTTTGTTATTTCAATTACAATAACTATTCGTGCCCCCTTACAGCGAGCACTATTAGACGACTCAAGGTCACTCGAAGGGCAATGGAGAAGGCAATGCTCGGAGTCTGTGTGCGGGATCGCATCAGAAATGATGATGTGATCTGCAGTAGAATTGAGATAAACAATATTGCCCTAAGAATTGCAAACCTTAAGTACCAATGGGCCGGCCACATTGCTTTTAGAAAGGACAGCCGATGAGGCCAAAAAGTCCTAGCAGCGTTGTTTGGCCAAAACTATGGACCGTTAATCTGATCAAGGTTGCGGGAGCCTACTGGATGAAGGCGGCCAATCTTTGTGACGATCAATGAGGGAGGCCTACGTCCAGTCCATATATATATGAACACATATATACACACACACAAGAATTGCTCGCTTTATAATATTAAATTACATTGATAAGAAAATAGATTATATTTATACTTCAACGTTGATTGAGATGGGTGAGGTGAGCTATTAATGACCATCTTTTCTTTTTATGTTATTAGATTTTAGTAATACGCTATGTGCCTTACAAATTATGAGGAAAGCTATTGTGTGAACTTACCAACCTAGTATAAATGTTAAAACTCACCGAATATCCTTTGTGTCTATACTATAATATGTATTAGTATATATGGATATAAATATTCATGTTTGATACATATACATATGTGTATGTATTTGCTTTGCTTATTTTACTATTTGCCCCTAATCCACAACAAATGTTTTACTAACCGGTGTGCTGATAACGATTACTTTAATAAAAAAAATGTATTATACCAGTTCATAAATGCTTTTTTGACTGAACAAAATGTAAGATAAAAATCAATAAAACATTATATTATAAATAATTTATATCAACACTAACAACTAAACAACTATGAAATAATATTACGCTAATTTATTCAGACTCGCCGACAACATCGTTAACTGATTGTTCGCTTTGTTGTGTTCTATCATCATTTGTGACGTCAACCAAATCATTCATACTCGTATCCGTTGTTTGTCCATCACTCGACGTATTAAAAGTTATTGAATCTTCTAAATTGTTGACAGTATTGGTATCTTCTACGTTATTAGAAATATTTCTAGATAAATCCAGTTCACTCTTCAACTGCTGCACCGCTTGGATGACTTCATTCTGAAAGCTCATGTTTAATTTATACAATTGCTCGGAGTGTTCCTTCTCGCGTCTGATTTCATTCTTCAAATGCGTATCCTTAAACTTTTCATAGTCCGTCATCACTCGAACTTTGGATTCGTAAGCGTGTTGCACCATCGATACCAACTTGAACAGTTTTTCAATGACTTTTTCTTTAACTTCTTTGGATATGTTCGGATCGGATTCCAAATCAGATTTAGCGTCTAGTGCTAAATCGTTCGCGGATGATGGATAGCCGAGAAGTGATTTAGAATTTGACCCGTTCCCGTATTTAGTTGGTACCGCACTTTCTACTTTCGACACTTTCTCCTTTTCCACTTTTTTGGATGTGAACGCGCCGTGGGTCACTACTTCGGTGAACACGCCCGAGCTCGGTTTGTTCGACTGGTACTCCAATGTCTTCTTATTTATCTTCTGTAGAAGTTCATTATTCTTTTCCTTCTGTATATCATAATTTGTCTTCTGTAGCACTTCCTCGTGAACTATCGCGGCCCCATCGGGTTCTTTGTCTTTCTGGAAAGGACTGCCGGTCCTCTTGCTGAAATTGGTAACGGTTAGCTTAGACATTTCTCGACCTTACAAGGACCGGTTAACGGTATAGGGTTATGTAAATGTGTCAATGAACTATTTCTCGTCACGAGCACATATTACTGTGCGGCCGGTGCGATGACGGTGAAGGAACTAAGCGGTCACATAATTGAATGGTTGGTGCCTTACCTTTCGCAGTGTGGGTTTCGCTCCATAGTTTTGGCTCGTCGGTAGCTTCCTAGGCGTGGCAATGAATGTATGATCAGCGCGCGGGGCGGCGTGGGCTAGAATGCAGTTTGCATTGAGGCCCGTCATCGACTGGAGCGTGTTTAGTCAGGTGTTTGTTCGGCAAACTGTTTTAACGATAGCGGGATGATGTAAGCCGCCCGCGTGCACACTGGCTCGTGTTAAAAAAAGAACTACGTTTAATCGTGTTTACTTAAAATACTTGCCAGATGCGAATGAATTGAATATTGAAATTGAATATGCTAATTATATCATAATAAAAATGCTTATGACAAATTGTGGTTTTTCCACATTATTGTATCTAATGGAAAACCATTTATAATGCTTCAAAATTTATATTAAAAACTTAGAGGATCCTAATACTTCAAAAACTTTTGTTATATAATAAAACTTGTATTAACAATAAAAAATTGAATAAGTTTTGAACGTGTGGTTTCGACTAACATTCATACAAAGAGAATAAATCGCGTAATATTTCAAAATTAGACGATACAGTCGAAATTGAAATTTTAGCTAATAATAAGTTGAACAATGAACACATTTTAAAACTAATCTGAGCAATCTACGTTTCTTTTTGCATTTTTTATAAATCGGTACTTTTGATTTGATTAGAGCGAGGCCTTTATATATATCACACAAAAAGTTTTATTACTAATAAACAATTACAGGTCAAAAAATCCTCCAAAGCCCTCACTGTGGGCTCCATTAGACGGCTCAGAGTCACTCAAAAGGCAATGCTCGAAGTATCTCTGCAAGATCGTATCAGAAATTAAGTCATCCGCAGCAGAACCAAATCAACCGACATTGCCCGAACAGTTGCAATGATTGCTCAATTACTCGCAGAACTGATAGCCGATGATGCTGAAAAGTCCTGGAATAGCAGCCACGTACAGGGTGACGCAGAGTAGGTGGGCCTCCCACAAGATGGAAGGTTGTCGGAGTCCACTGGATGAGGGTTCTCTCGACCGATCTTTGTGGCGATCAATGGGGGAGGGGGGCCTACGTCCAGCAGTGAAAGACTTTTGTCTGAATTGAGCTAGTGAGAGAGAAAATACAATTTAAAAGCACGTTAGTAATTAATTAAAAGGCATCTAAATGCGTTCAATTTAACTTATTGTTTTATAATAATAAAAACGTAGTTTCAGTACGTTCACATGTTCGTATCATTACTTCAATGTACACGACGCTTATAGCATATCCAATTTTTAACGCGGCCGCTGAAATGGCATTGAATTCTTTAAATACGATTAGTGAAAAGCCTACGTTGTTCCAATGGAATACGGTTCAAATAATACTAGCAAAGCTATTTGTTTTAATGGCTTGATATCATTTGGGGTCGGTACACTTTACATTATAATTAGAAGCGTTCACTGATCAAATGACGTAGTTATCTCCGAACATCGTTTAACAAATTCACTTCAATTCAATATAAATACGTTGTTTGTTGTCATTCAATTCATTGCAGTCTCTTGTACCTAATAGTTAATAATGTCTCTCTAAACGGAATTTGAGGTTATACTTGTCAGTTGTCATTGACCAATTGTCAATTCCATCAGATCATGATCAGACTTGGGATATTTAAACTGTCAGCGAATAGTGAACTTAACGAATCAATTAAAATTTTACGTGTCATTTTATAAACGGTCGAAGTAAAATCGTCAAATTGTGAACTGGTAGTTTGCTTGCGTTTTTACGTTAAAGTTTATAGAATGGAAGATAATTTAGGTTTGTTAGGTTGACATGATAAAAATAACATCTTAAAACAATGTTTATAAGTAAAAATGGGGATAACTGATAAAGCTCACAGTACGTCGGTGACATAGTCTCCATTAGTTGACCGGCTATACTAGCTATCTTATAACAGAATCATTCTGTTCGGACCTATAGAGTCCCTTATATTTCCTTACTAGTTGTTGCCCGCGGCATCGCACTTATTTGTTTCTCATTTTCGACGCTGGTAATTTTTGTACTATGATTATATAATCAATTGATGAATTATAAGTAACATGTGTCAAACGTTGTTATTGTCAAAAAATTAAACATTACCGTGGCAACCGATATTGTTAATGAAGGTTTTATGTACCTCAGATAACCGGGTACCCGGGATACATAAAAACTCATGGTAATTTTTTGTACCATTAAATCCTCTATAAGGCCACACTTACAACGTTATTTGTAATCCTCTCAACCACGGTTAATTCCAGGCCTCTCAAGGATCGAGTCTCAAGAACATCTCTAACAATATTTATTTTCTAAAAATATGAATATTATTTTTAAATATGACATGTTATTTTCCTTGTCGTATAAAAGAGTGGATCAGAAATCATCGTACAGAGGTTCCTACTTATATTTAAGAAGAAATGTAAAACCGAAACAGTAGTTTCAAATCATCGCTTTACATGTTTAACAAAACAGAACCTTGATAAAGCTCGCATGGAACATTACTTGAATACAAAGCGATCAAAAAGAATTCGTACGATTCACTCTTGTCCTAAAAACAATCGCAGAATTGTCTTGTATGTTTGCAAATAACAGTTTTTACTTTCCGTAACACTTTAAGAACTAGTTAAACTTTCATTGAACGATACATAGGTACGTCTATACATGTTATTTATGGAAGAAGGTGGCAGACGAGCAAGCGGTTCACCTGATATTGAGTGACCGCTACCCATAGACATCCGTAACAAGATAATGAGTTGCTGATGCTTTGCCTACCTTTAATGGACCTTTCCTATCCATTCCCTCCCCCATCAAATCCCTTTACCCTTCCCATACTTTTCTAATAAGTAAGGATGGAAAGATTTTATTGACTTTTAATAGCCAGTCGTATTATGACAGATAACACAGTACATCTTTCATAAAACTATTTTAGTCCTGACCAGGATTTTATCCTGATAATTATATATGTATATGATTGTATATGATATATATTATACTTATATATGATTAAGAATAATGTCATCTACTTAATAGTTAAAACTCTTTGCGTAACGAAGTTCAGCATGTTTTTTTATAATCTTAAAGGTTGAAATTTTAAAGTATTGATTGTTTAGTATAATGCCTATAGTAACCTAAATAGACTTATGTTTATACTAGTTATTGGGTTATAAAGCAAATATCTTCGCGGTGTAGATCCGAATGAGTTTCAGGCTTGTGTTTGTAATGAGTTAAATTCTTCTTTAGGTGACACGAGATAATGACATCAGTGCATGTCGATTGTGTTTGCGTTGTTTACTGGTCAATCAAATCATACTACAAATAGTATTGTAGCTAGTATGCCACAAACATTTCATGTCAAATTGGTTACCACGTCCCACAAGGTGCTTACTTTCACTGTTAAAATTTTCAGAGATAACGTAACGAAACCCCTAGCGCTGAGTATCGATTAGAGCTGAAAAGTATGACTTAGCGGTTTCGTAGTTCCTAGCATAAACTATTCCCAATAGATTTTAGTTCCAGAAACATAAACGGCCAAGCCATACTTTAACACCACATCGAATGCTTCGAGAAAATTCTGGGTAATGGTTTTCAGGCTTCGCCACCGCACCGTGCCGTGCCGTACAATACCACAGGCCAGACACAACATGTGTATTCCTACTCTGAGCTTTATGGAAAGTTGGTGGCTGCATAAAACTTTAACCAATCTCTTCAAGGTGGCTTGCGCAGTTCCAGTCTTTCCTAATCACTGTCCCATCTTTGACGCCGCTAATCCTACTCTAAAGGATATAAAACCTTACATTTCCAATGCATACTCCCCAAAACGTTTCCTGCCAAGTAATAAAAGAAATTGAATGACACTAAATACGTTACATATTTATAACAAACGTCCCACACAACTTACCTTTCGGCCAGTCGAAGAAGCGCGACGATTTATAATAAGTAGAGATTTAAATGGCACGTTTTGAACTTACCCAACCGATCATGACACTCATTAATATATAATTAAAGTATTGAATTGTAAATAAGTGATCACTTTCACCGGTCGCGGAACTATTCGGACAGCAGCGGCCGTTGGATTTGTATTCGAAGCGAATGCGGCGCAGGATCACAAATAATCGAGGCCTTGATAACTCGACGTTACGTTGAATTTGTGTCACATTACATTGCAACGACTTCACATTGTTAAGACTTGTACTAAACTAATATTTTTGCTCAAAGAAATCTGACGAGGCAATGTTATCTTCTTGCGCGCTTTATTACTTCAGTAATACCGTCCAATCCTTTTAGTAAGCACGACCTTCATGTCGTGCTTACTAAGAGGATTGGACGGAGAGGGGGTTAACGGGGAAAAGGAAATATCCATTTTCCTATCTATAATATCCTCTGTCCATTAAAGGTAGGCAACGCATCTGCAACACATTTACTTGTTGCGGATGTCAATCAAATAACTTTTGGTTGAACTGATTGGTACTAACGTGGAAAATTTCTATATCAGTACCGTCTCTATGGTTGAATGTTTATGCATGATGATGCAGATGTCTATGCATCTATTTATTTCAGAAAATCTATCCATTAAATACTCACCGCCCTAAATACGCCCGCATTTTCGAAAGCCTATTTTTGCGTTCTTCACTAGTTTATTTTGAAATGGCCCTTGGAAGTAGATTACCTAATTTTAGTTAGACGTTCCGTCCTATCTTCGTTTGTCTCATTGTAACGGCGCTGTCTCATATGAGTAGCGCGTTGAGAAGGTCAACCCATATCCACACAATCAAAATCAGTTAACAAACTTAAGGGTCCATCCAGATCTGGCGAATGTGCAGCTGGCAAGCCGCTCACACGGATCTAGACGCGCCCTTAGATTAACTAAAAATCGAGAAATAAACAAAATTTTATACAAAAACAAAGCCAACTTCAAAAAAGCTATATTCAAAAAATAAAAATGTACTAAAAAGTAAAAAAAAAATTACGCAATTAAACAGAAGCATCAATTCTTAATCATATTTATTTTTGGAGTCGGTGTCAGTACGAAAATGTCTATTTTACAAATGACCCGCCCCGGCTTTGCCCGGGTACCACTAATTATGTTGATCCGATCGCTACCAAACACAGGCACACCCGGTGTGCCAATCTGGACAATCCCTGTAAATGCGCAAAATTATTTTTTTACTTTTTAGTGCATTTGTTGTTTTTTAATATAGTTTCTTGAAGTCGGTTTTGTTTTTGTTTTTTACTGGGTGATTTCAAAATTGTCCTAATGGAAAACAAGCAGCGTGTTCCATGAAGAAAACCTTTTCAGAGGCAGAAAAACATTTTTAACGTTCACAAGATTATGTTAGAATTATTTAGCCCCTTTAAACCTTCAACTAATAATACTAAAAAATAATTAGTCATTCACATTAAATAAGATATTATAATCACTTGATTCTGAAAGCCGTTCACCCAGTAGTCTTTTATAACTCTACTTCAGATTTGGATACACCCTATGTCTTCACTCACACTATGATACCCGAAAGAAAATCCGAGGACCATAAATACTTTTTATAAAAATTAACCGAAAGCAATCTTCTTCTAACAGTAAGTACTAAACGGTATCCATTCATAATTTTATCTTGCAGGTGACAAGCGCAATGATAGCAATTTAGCCGTGATTATGTATGCAAGCGACGTGTCGACGAGTCTTCTCCACCATATCAAATGTCTAGCCACCTCGTAATGTCACCTCTCGCTCTAACAACACGGAAAAACAATTCAGCTGACAAGGACGAACTAACTGGATCAAGATTCTAACGAATCAGGGTACGGTGTCACAAACAACAGAAAAGGCGCCCAGTCATCGACGATTCAAAAACGCACGTCAAAGGAACATCGATGTTAGAGCTTAAGACGTTTTTCATCCGAAGCAGTGAAGAGGATTCGTATCGAATAGCTTTCCCTTACACTTAGATCCTGTGCATTCCGAAACAACCTAACCGACGCCATCGGCTCGTACGATGAAAGACAATGCGTACCGGAACCGTGGACTACGTGCTGAATTTGAAATAGCTGTATAAAAACCGGCGGTCGGGTCTCGAATCTATCACAATCTCACCAGCTGTCGTCCAGTGAACAACAGGAAGTTGAAAAGAAATATATATATCGAAATGACGTCAGCTAAAGTGGTCTGTCTGGTCGCACTGGCGCTGTTCGGGAGCGCCGTGGCCCAGCCCTCGAAACCTGCCTTCTGGAAGGGCACCCCTATGGACAGCATGGTCGAGGAGATGAGGTCGGGATGCGCGGAAGGATCTGACCCGACCGCCTGCATCAAGTACAAGGTGATGTCGCTGTTAGACAGCATCTTCAAGAAGGACTCTTTCCAGGTATTTACTCAATAACATTCTTGTGAAATAAAGTTTCAAAAAATGAAAACATTATATCAATTATCTTTGTTACCAGATTTCTGACGCAGTCGAAGTGACCAAGAACGGCGCCGGCAACGATTTCACCGGCCGCTCCTCTGGCGATTTCTTCGACGGCATCGAGAACTACATCCAGTCCCATGACGTCACCTTCCAGCTGCCGATCGCTGACACCAAGGTCACCGTCAGCCCGAGGAACCTCGAAAACGACGAGCTGAGCCTCAACATCAAGTTCAACAAGGAAGGGGCACGCTCCGTCGGCGAGGCCCGCAAGGCCAAGCTCAAGAAGATCATCGTCCCCATCCTCGTGTTCGTGCTCCTCAAGGCCATGACTCTCATTCCCTTGGCCATCGGTGTCCTCGGTCTGAAGGCCTGGAATGCTCTGCAGCTCTCCTTCTTCTCTTTCGTTGTCTCCGTCGCTCTCGCCATCTTCCAGTTGTGCAAGAAGGTAAAACCATTTGATTAAATAATGTACATCAAAAAACTACACATTTTAAAGTTTTTCAGTAAAAGATATTACTAAACTTTCAACTGCTCTTTAATGCACAATTTTCTAATTATTTTGTGTTGCCATAAATAAATAAAAATCAATGACAAACATTTGAACGAAACTTTGATGCAACATTTCAATTTGCACCCTTTCTATGCACAATATAATCAGCGCACTTGATTTCCTCAATGATTAGTATATTAATTATATATACATGTAATGACTAACATAAAGCATTGCGTTTATGTCCGCTAACATTGTAGTTTACCCAGATCGCGGCCGACAACTCGCACCCCCAGATCGCCGCGCACGGTCCGTGGGACGCTGCCTACGCCGCCACTCGCCGTCGTAGAGATGCTGAACCTCAAGAGTTGGCTCAGGAGCTAGCCTACAACGCTTACCACTAAACCTAAAGACCACCGCGAACCCGATCCAACGACCCAATTTGACGTAAACCGTTCCAAGATGGCTGCCCGCTCGAATTTGACATTTCGAACACGGTTTTCCGAACGGAAACAGAACCAAATAGAAAATGGTTTCACCTCGAAACTATGTACGTGTAAATACTGTGTAATACGATTTATTTATTATTGTGTGCGTGTGTGTGAATGTGTTGTGCGAATGATATTTATTTTTGTTTAAATAAATCATTGATTATTATGTCATGTATTTTTATTGTCATTTTACAACCTGTAGCATAATTACAGTATTAATAATAAAATATTCTCTTCAATAACTTGTTTGTAAATTCAATGCACACAATTTCAGTTCAATAAAAACCTTTACAAATAACAAAATACAACAGATATAATCATTAATTAGTATCCAAGATCTATCAATTAACTTATTGGTTATAAAAAAAAGAATTAAAAAAATTACATTAATGTAAACGCTAACAACATGTTAGCCATTTATTTAAAAGAAAAAGCGTTCACAAACCTATTTCTCTGACTTCCGTTAACACCGTTCTTTTATTTTTTACTAATATATTACTATTACAAAGTCGTCAAATTACGATCATTTAAAATATCTATTATATAGTATTAATCGATGATTGTGTACTTTTTAAATCGTAAAGAAGTAGTATTTAAATCTAGGTTATAGAAATTATGTTAATCGTGACAATGAAAGTTACCAAGACACTTCCGCGTGTCCTGCCCTGCATAATAAACACTATTCGTACAAAATATATTTTTAAACAGGATACCATAGGGGGAAAGAAAGTCGTTGACGTAGGATAAAATGGCGTCATGTTCTAATATAGTCGATGAGAGAAATTGTTTACCCATACAAATATTTGTGTAGGTTAAATCGACACAATTGTTATGTGAACAGCTTCATTAGAAATTCCAGCGATTTAACCTTGAAAAGGATTTGGATAAGCAGGTACTACTTGAATGATACCCCAGTGGACACTACAATAAATAGAAGTCGGTGTGTCCGGATGGACAAGCGGCAGCAGTGCTCGTATTTTTAAATCTCGCTCGTAAGCCTATCGATCTGTCAGGGTTATAGAGAGCATTTAATTGAAGTTTTTAAATAGTAAAATTATAATTAACAGCTTACATTGACACAATAAAACTATGTATTTCTTGATGCATAATCAATGATGTTACATCGTATCGTCGACGGAAAGAGGATTTGACGAGGGAAGGAATGGATATGAAATGGATATCATTTTTTTCTGCTTATTTAATGGTAGATAACGCATGTGTAACTTATTTCCTTGTTGCACGTATTCTCAGGTTATTCTTAGCTCCTTTGCAACCTTCTTCTATAAAAACAAAACAGACTTATTGGAGATTAAAACAATTACATATAAAAACAAGCAAATCACATACATATTTCTAACTCTTAGGTTATAATTAATTTTGTTACGTCCACACCCTCTCAATGAGCTAAGGTATTATATTAATATATCTTCAGGAAACAAGATTCAATGTCATTCAAACTAACATGCAACTCCCTTGAGAATCAACACCTCCACCCCCTCTTTCCAATTTCCCTCTTCCAAGAATATAAAAAAATGCCCTTTCCAACAAAATAATAATTATGAAATCAGTTTATTAACCGAAGACCTCAGGTAAGGAACATAAAAAATACAATCTAATTGAGAACCTCCTAATTTTTTCGACGACGATATGAATATTCTTTTAACGAAACAAAGTTGTGTTCCATGTGTACCAACGACGAAAGAGAGAGGAGAGAACATTCAGTTGAAGAGTTTCAGTGTCAACCATTATACTTCTGTAATTTTTATGTCGGGAAAAATATTTGAGGTCCACTGCTTTCAGGGAACGAGACTCGTCAACGTGGGATAGCTAAAACTCATTGGCAGACCCGAAAAAACCGAGCCAAGAGTGCAATCGACGAGTTACCGTGTCCTTTGCTTACCACTTGATCAAAAGTGAAGTGAAGAAGCGTTATAGTTTAATTTTGTAAAGCAATTTTCGTCAGAAATCCAACTGTAACAGATTTAGTAAAGTGACATCTCTCGACGAAACCAAAAACTATATCACATGGTACGGATTTAA
>JWHW01012955.1:257421-268686 GCA_000931545.1 Papilio glaucus
GGGTAGGAAGATATTATAGATTTCCATTTGGCGCGATCCAGGCACACCTCTCTCACTTCTTGTACTCAACATTTCGCGCTTTCTCAACATCAATTTTCGTTGGCCAGACTCTAACGAAAAATTGTATTATTGAAAAAACATCTGGAACTTTTTTTAAATATTGAGCGCACGGCGGTGAATGACATTTGGCTCAGTTAAAGTGTCAGTAGAGCAGAAGCGGGGAAAGCTAAAATGTATATATATATAATACTAGTTGCAAACACCCGGTTCGCTTCTCTTTTGCATCCTACAAGTATGCACATGCAACCATCATAGTGACATCATATTGGAACGTTGAGCCACAATCGCTCCGTTATGTAGTTTTGGCTTAAAACTGAAATATAGGGACGCACTCGTCCACATTGATGTAAATAAATGGATATATACAAATGGATATACATATAAATGGATATATAAAATATAAAAAAGGGACATGTTCACATACTCATAGTTATATATATTCGTCATTACACTAATTAAATGTAAGTTGATGACAAAATTTGCAAAACAATAGTTCGTAAAAGAAATATTGACACCCGACTCAGCAAAGCGAGTGCTGTTCATTGTAATCGGTAACCCGAGTGTCACAACATGTTTGTTTTAACATACTGCGAATAGTCACATTCGCACATTATTTTTATGATCATGTAGTAGAATTTGTAAAGAGTATTATGCAAGTATATTGTAGGCCTACCTTTAATGGACAGTGGAGAGGTTAAACAGAAAAAATTATATTTCCTTTTTCCATTAGGTCAAATCCTCTTCCCCATCCCATTCTTTTCTTACTAGAAAAAGGTGGGAAAGGGGAGAACGTAGAATACTTCTACTTCATACCTGTCTTCTGTTAGGTTGTGGTATTTCACCGGTCGAGTAGGCCCATTCATGCAACAGATGTTTTTGCGGGCTCTACCATTCTTAAAAATTCATCAATCAATCAAATGTTAAACTTTCTTATAACTGCCGTCAAATACTTTTCCCCTTCCTATCCTTTCTATATTAGAAAGGGTAGGAAGAAGAGGACTAGGTTAGGTTTCGAGAATTACATATAATAAGTTAGTAAGTAAAACTGAGTGTTTATTACACTCAACAAACACCCTCATCTACTGGTCAAGTTTATGTGGAAATCACATCGAACTCGAATCTACCATTCCGTTGTAAACCAATATAAACGTGATCCCTTAATCGCCAGCGCAAGGGTTCAACCTAATTTGGTTTTTACTATTTAATTGTGTTGGCCCCAGATTTAGCTCGGTAACCCACTTGAGATTTATCATTGTACATATTATCTAATTTATAATCTAGGTCCTGATCGTATAACAGATGAGGGTATAAATTTCTTATGCCGAATCTTATACTATTATAGCGTCAATAAATATAAGAAACATAGACGGTACAGTGCTTACGTTTTATTCTATTTTTATATTTACTGTCTCTGTTAACTTAGGGACACGTAATTAAACAACGAGCTTAGTATGCAGACTGATCTTTATTCTATAATATTTATACCCTCCCCATATATTTACATACACCGACAGTCTCTATCAATAGAAAATGGGTGAACCTAATGCATGTTTCGTCTACAAAGTCGCGTGCATCATTCGCCACGCCCTTTCACCGTTAGACCTGATATAAGGCAGTTGAGACGGATGTTGTGGGAGTTTTTAATTTATACCAAACATATAACACAATAAAATAAACACGCAATCCGTTTTCTTTCGAGAGGTTGACACTTGAATCAAGTTTAAGACATTTGATATTGAGTACGACGGTTGTTATCGCTTTTGTTTCGGCTTGAAACTCAACAGCTCTAAACAGACACGAACAAGTTCAGCCTATTGAGTAACAAACATACAAGCATCCCAAGTTCGAATTTATAACATAAAGATTTTTAATTTTGTTCAACCTTTAACACACACATTGTGAGGGAAGTATTGGATCCTTAAATACAGGTTAACCTAGTTAGAAGCCAAGGAAAAACTTGAACTTGGAGACAGAGTCCAATCAAGATTCTATAAATAAATATACGTTGACGATCGTAACTCTTAGTACCCTTAGGGGTAGGCAGAGATCAGGGATTTCCATTTGGCGCGGTCCTGGCACACCTCTCTCGCTTCTACATACATACATCTACACATACATGGTCGTCGGTTACGGGTGCTGCTTATATCGCCCTATAAAATAATTCTATAAAAGAAGGTAAAGATACCTTCTTTTTAATATTAGTATAAATAGATGAAAATAAATTGATAATATAAAATAAAACCATGTAATATTATTCCACGAAAAGAAAAACTTCACAATCACAAGTCTTTATATATGACTTGTATATGAACAAACAATATAAATAAACATTATATTTTCGGATTTATTATACACTGATAATACAATAAATTCTAAAACTTTGTCCTGAAACTTTTAAGGGCTCTCTTATACATAATGTAAAAGCGAAACGGTCCACCGCTAACCTAATCAATACCTAAACCAAAGTTTCTTACAACAGATTAATTGGGCAACTTCCAATACCAACTCAACTAAACAACTTCTGTACAATCTGACAGGGCTGCCGACTTAATTTTAATATTTATTTTGTTTGAATTTTAAAAAGTTATGGGAATTGTCTTTGACCACACTGGTAGAACAAGACTTAAGTACTACTAATTATTCCCCAGTAGGGTTGGCGTCAGACCGAAAAAACTGTAGCCAAAACCTATTCAGTATGGACAACGGTCATACTATGCCACTCCCTAATAAATGGGAAAATGTCAGGGAGATGATGATATTTACTTTACCGCCTGACTTTTTTTGGAATAGAAACTTTTAAGAAAGAAGTAATTCGCGTGACATCGACTACGATGGCTAATTTGAGTCTGAGTTAGATTGAGTGGGATTGGGTAATCTCTTCTTCTGGCGATATTCGACGAGAATGGAAAGTAAATTTCAAGGACATACATTAGTTTACAAATTTCGTTACATAAGGGAGAGGAACGATTTAACGAAGAGGAGAAGGAAAGCTATATTCTCTCTTTCACTCTTTTTTTAACAGATTATTTATTATAATATATCTTTTGGAATACTCGCACTATCTGTCTGTCGCTAACAACAACTCTTTAAATTTTTCTTTTTTTATATATTCACATATAACTAGGAACATAGCTCCGGGAACATTTATTTATTTAGCGTTTCGTATTACGTCTAGTCACCCAGTAACCCTATAGCCTACACACAAGTGTAGTTCGTGAACTAGCACAAAGCATTCTTGTTACTGTTAGCATTCAGCTGTTCCTACAGTTTTCAACTCAAATATGTCATTGTTCACGCAGTAAAGAGATGTCGCATAACAAACGCTTTGACTTCTCTACAAAGTCTAAAGGATGCTTATGCAGTAATTATTTTTTATTTTTTAATGACAACCTACTGGCCTGGCCTGCCTTACTTGTAGCATACCCTGAACTCCGAAACTTTTTTATGAGAGAAGATGGCAAACAAGCATGCCTACCTAATGAGTTCCAGATGCGTTGCCTACCTTAAGTTGTCAGAGGAGGGGATTAAAAAGGATATTTCCTTTTCCTATTCATCCCGTCTAATCCTCATCCCCCTCCTATCCCATCATTACTAAAAAAGGATGGGAAGAGGAAAAGGAGTAGAAATAGCGGCGGCACCTAGTTTATCAGACGCAACGCAGAATATTTCTACTTCACGCCTGTCTTCTGTGAGGTCGTGGTATTTCACCGATCGAACCTCCCCATTCGTGCAACAGATATTGTTGTTGGCTCTACCACAGTTAAACTGAACTGGATATCATATTTATTATCTGTATTATAATTTAAAGCGTAGTTCTTAAGTACAAGTAATGAAATCCTTATCATCTCACTCCATATTATGAAACAAAGTTTTCACCTCGTTTCCCTGTCTAAAAGTGAAAAACTTAAAAGTTCTGGACAGATTTCACCATACGATATTAACCATTAGACGGAGTGAATCAAGAAGGTTGATAATATACAAGGGCTGTACCGCTCGCCCGCGTTATTACAGCGTTCTCGCTTTACATTAGTTTTCTTTCTGCTCGGCTCCTTGGAATCTTAATGTGATGTTAAATAGCTTATGACCTTCCTTAATTATAGGGCTGTCAAGAGCAGAAATATTTTCTTAAATCCAATTGGTAGTTCTTGAGATTAGCACAAACAAACTCTCCAGCATCATCACAATAATAGATTTGTGTTTTGTGTAAATTGGTTGAAATATGACGACGTTGAGAAAAAACTGTAATAAATAGCCTACAATATTAAAACTGAAAAAATATTGACATATGCGCTCTGGTACCCGTGCGAAGCCGGACGGATGGTCAGTAGCGATACAAAATAAAGTATAAAATATTTAGGTGTTACTTCTTTAAATGATATTGTCAAAATAATGCCATTAATTAAGCTGCTGACGGTACAATACATTTTTGTGAAGGACTCATGGCATTTAGTTTAAACGTTGTTTAACAAACTGATTACCTAATGAGCGAGTTCTTGACATTGCTTGAGTCACGTACTACTTGTGTCTTTTATTTAACAGTAATAGTCTTAAATAGGCAATGTTAGCTACTTTGAACTTCGTGAACTTTGTCAGTTTATAATCTGCCTAGGCTTTTTGTAACCAGAATTCTGAACTGAACGAATCATTGACAATTTGAAGTATAACGCAACAAACCATTTTTTTTTTAATATTTGTAAAAGATATATTTCTTAATAAATATGACAATCATGTCCAGCTTGACGAACCTAACTTTAACGTAATAACGAAAGCTGGCTCCTCTCCGTCGTCAGAAAACTGCTAAATTTTAACATACAAAAAAATATGAAAATATTATAACATTTATTACAAAGCGGATCGTATGCCGTAAATCGACAATCCGACCCTGAAAAACAAAACAATATGACATAAATCATGTAAAGTTTTCGTCGATAGACATCGGATTTATTATACAATAAGCCGTTTGGGACAAGATTTATTTATTATGGCAACCTTTTGATGATACAGGATAAAAAAAAAACAAGCTGAATGCGACCCACAGACACGTACCAAACACATACTTATACCAAATACATATACTTTTAATAGTGTTTAAAATAATCAGTTAGAAATTTACATATGTATGTAACCGGAATGTTTTACGTTTGATTTCATTTTTATTATTTAGGTCTGACTAGGATCATTATAATGTAAAATTGATAACAGCGCCACCTAGTTAGAAGTAACAAGGCCTGTTTTTTAGTTTTTAATTTTCATATCCGCTTCCATTAACATCCCTAATAATCAGTAGATATATTGATGCGTCGCCAGCTTTTATGGCAGCAAACAGGAGTATAGAAACTACCTAATAGTTAATTTGAATAAAAGAACCCGATCCAAGAGTGATTATTATCACTTATTACATAATGTGATATAACGTATGACACTCCGGGGAAGAATAAGAATCTAATGGCACCTGGCATGGATATTTTGGCTCCAGGTCATAAAGGAAAACATGCGAAAAACCTTCTCTCCTTCTGGGTCAGTTGGTAAAGATAGGAAGGCAAGGCAAAGAGATGCAATGTTAGAACGATTTGTTTAATTTTAATCATCCTATATATTATGGTCCGTATTTTTATTATATTTCGTGCACGATTGTACCGCAAGAAATAAATCCTATTTACGGCATCGGTATGGTACGGTCATAAAATATTTATGACTAGAGTCAATTTCGATATATTCGATAGCATAATGAACTTAGTAGAATAATAGCAGTGTTATGGAATAGAGCTAAGCTACAATTGAAATTGCTTGAATGGGTATATACAGCTGCTATTCAAAATTATCTCTCTGTCTAAATATGAACACTAGAATATAACCGTGTGTCCACTGGCGTATAGCTTTCTCTCTATCTTTCTCACTGAAAAAAACTGAGATGACGATATGTTTTGAGTGTTTTTTTCGGCAGTGGAAAACCACAGTAAGTAATAGTAATAAATTGTGTAATATCACTTTATTTAATAAATAAGTAAAAATATATCTCATTATCGATTAACAATTACCTATAACAAATTTGGACGGTAACCTTCAACTTGTCCACTTATTGTCACCAAAGATACGTCATTAATACATATTTCGTTACACGACAGAAAAGAAAGATATTATGTAGTCAGAAGAGAGATAGCTATACATTGCAGTAACTAAATAGTTTTATGCAAATTGTATTGAAATTCTTTTAGGATACTCTGTGTTTCTTCTCTCTGTTCTCGTCAATCTCGATTAAATCTCTCTTCACTTCTCCACCTGCACCAGGAATACTGCATACGTAAACTTTAACTTGAAGTAACGAAAAGGTACGTTTGATTTAGTATTTAGTCTGAAAATTTAAACGACTTACTGCGAGCGAAAAATTCCCGTGTATTACATAAATGGTCTAAAATGTATCAGAACCCGCTATTAACATGAAGCAAGGCACTACGAAAATGGCTACAGGATATCCGCTTTAAAAATTAGTAACTAAAACAGCTGGCAACCCTGCTTCCTTGCACATTATAAAATCTGCGTATTAAAAGTATATAATAACCGGCATTCACGCCACGAGTTTTCATTGTCGAGGTGGGAATAATAGACGGGGATCGATTGTTTGTGTTTACAAAGACATTCAGCTCTGACTGAGCGCTATTTAATTCACCTTCAGGTATTCAGGTAAGCGTGTGGAGACAATACAAACTGCGTCTATTTATTAACGCACTGCAGTCACGTCTCGGTGTAATTCGACACTTCGCAGATTTACTGGACGGCTGCCTGTACTTCGCACGTAACCGGACTTGTGTGTTCGAATTTATTTAATAATACGTAAACTAGTGCTTGGTCGATGGAGTCAAAAGATTTTGGCGGTCACGTACAGGTCGACGCAGCGCAGGTTTGTCCACAAGATGGACCGACGATCTGGTCAAGGTTGCGGAAGTCTACTGGAGTAGGGTGGCAAAGAACCGATCTGTGTAGCGATTCATGGGTGAGGCTACGTCCAGGCCTAGTGTCTAGTCTAGTGCTTGATATCAAGTGGCGATATGATCAAGTTTTACAAATTTAGTGTGAGCCTACTTACTCTTTCTTTTAAGATAAAATTTATATAAAATTTCATGTCCAAGATCAAGATAAAAGTAATTTCGGCTGTACGTTGATAAGTCAGTCAAGTTCCTCTTCTAAATAGATATGCTTACAACAAATTCTACTGATATATGCCGAAGCGAAGGAGAAGTACTAGCTTAGAAGAAGTATTAGCCTATTCATTCTAGTCTAGAAGGTACCACGTCATAATTGGACGTCAGCAATTCTTTTCACTTCGCACAATGAACGAACATTCAAATCATTCTTATGTTCAAAAACTAGTCTCAACACCCTTTTCAAGCGCATTTCTTAGAGATTGTGACACCACAATGTCCGTCCAGTTAAATTATCTGTTATTTGTATTAAAAGTGTTTAAAAAAACAATTTATCGGTTTAGTACTAAGTAACAAGTTCTATGATCTTTATTTGGTCATATAGTTTAGGCTGTCGTCATTCTCTTTTGTTTGTCACTGTACTACGGATAAATCTGTGCACATGTTCAGATAAATTCAATGCTTTATTATTTTGTCCAAATCTATCATTATACTAATATCATCAAATAAATTATGTAATAAATAAACACGAATGTGTCATCATACCTATTATGGGAAGAGTTATCATAGAAAAGCAAAGTTTACAAAGATCGTGACATCATTGAGCTGATGTCATAATTAACAACTGCCTTTTTTCTTAGTGTAATTTTTTAAAGCAGCACAAAAGTCAAATATCGATTACTATAATGTGTATTTTAAACGTGTTTCTAGATTTAAGTTATTGAAATATCCATATTGCTGCATTCCGAAGCTGATGTCAACAAAAATTACTGTTGGACTTTCAGATTTTTCTTGAACGCAGCCATTCTTTCTTCTCCACTATCTTTATCTTAGTCTTGTTTCTAGGTAGATTTTCTTAGATAGTCTTTTTCAATAAAATATTTTTACACAGAAATGGACGAGTTGATTTTTTACAGGTAAAAAAGATAAATTAGACATGGTCTTAAAACAATTATTTCTCCTGAAACAGCCGTAAGCAGCTTTTAAAAAGACAACCCTTCGCAATATTTTATATCAGTATCATATTATTATGTATATAATTTTTAGTGACATGCAAATGATATAAAACAAAGGAGCTTAAAAATAAATACAACTCCAAAAGGCACGTTTATTAAACAATGACCTGATACCTCAGTGCAGGTGCAGCCTTATCTGCATAGAATATAAATTTTAGTTTAAAACAAAAACGTGCGTTGAAACTGCATTCTTATGCAGGTTGGGCAACATATGGTACCAATAAAATGTACGCTGCTATTTTTATAGCTCAGTATTTTTTAAGGGTGAGGACAATCGACTTTATAATGATCCATAAGTATTGGGGAAGACAAATGTAGTTTTTTTACCTGTAAGTGAAATTATGTTTGAAACAGGAGACATTACCGTAAGGCTTAACGCGTTGGAGAGTGAACTTCCTGATCAATGAATATGAGAGAGTAGGTATAGTTGTAGCTAATTTATTAAAAAATATATATACAAAGAATATTTTAACATATCGTCAGTACAATTAGGTAGGGTTAACTATCTATGAATTTAAGCTTTAATTTTATTTAAGCTCATCGCCACCTATTAAACTTTATGATACAACCCTACCCCACTATAAATAAAACCGGTCTTAACATATCGGTCATTTGAACAATCTTCCTGACGGAATGAATTAACCGGCCAGCTGTTGATGGCTACCGTTTATTGCCACCTGCCGGAACGCTAACCAGTATGATGCATAGCTGTAAGGGGATATTGTTAAGACCCTTATACACTTATAGTCGAATAGGCAGGCAACTGCTAACGCGCAAAGAATAGCCCCTTGTCAATCAGAACTTTGGCAAGGTCGACATATCATAACATACAAATCGTGCAAACAAAAATACGTCACTCAGTGAGGTAGGCAGAGACAATTCTGCTATTTTAGTGCAGTCATAATGTTTAATAACGACGCACTACTCTCAAATGTAAACGACAAAAGAAAAATTACAATCAAGAATTGTTAAACCAATGCGATGCAATTGTGTCAACAGTATCAGACAGCGCATCTACTTCTTCACCATCTTGTGTAGCGTGTTATTTATTTGAGCTGGCTTAAATCCAACTGCTGACAGTGAGATCGTATTTCGATTG
Source organism: Papilio glaucus (assembly GCA_000931545.1). Lineage (NCBI taxonomy): Eukaryota > Metazoa > Arthropoda > Insecta > Lepidoptera > Papilionidae > Papilio > Papilio glaucus. Next base: position 266,736 of record JWHW01012955.1, read on the forward strand.
TTTTGGCTAAACATCGTGTTGACCCTAAACTTTAAAAACTTGGTAAAATTTAGTTTCATTCCTTCAATATTCGCAAAAAATAAACTGACTGACTGCGAGATGTCTGTTATTACGCAGGCAAGCACTAAAGGATTTTTCTAAATTCATCATTAATAATAATGCAGTGTAAGATGACCTCAGATCTATATGATCAATCATATTAAGTAGAGTTCAGCTTATGCTGGAATTTTGAAATTGCACGGCGGGTGAAACCGCGGGACTCAGTTTGTATTTCATATATGGACAGCGTCAAAGTTTAATATTTATCATATTTAATTTATCTTTGTCCCCTAGAGGAAGGGAAATGATGCGTCACTTTTCATTCCCAAAAACAATTATTTGCACGTCGCAGTTTGAAGCTAAAAGTAGATTGTTTACACTTATTATAACGTTCAATGACTTAGTTAAAATATGATATAGAAAATAAATAGAGGTGATTAAAATATTCTTCAAATATTTATACAATTTAAGAGAAGAAAGGGACGAAGAAACAAGTTACTATCTCCTTGCGTCACGAGCGTAACTGTTTTTATTTTCAAAATTAGCTGCGCCCCCCGGTTTCAATCGCTCGCCCGCATTATTATTACATAATTCTCGCTAAGCGTAATTTGTCTTTTTGGTCGACTCCTAGATGTTGTAGCGCGATGTTCAATAGCGCATAACCTTCCTCAATAATTTTGCTGTCAAATGCAAAATGAAATTGTCAAATTCGATTGGTAGTTCTTGAGATTAGCGCGTTCAAACAAACTCTTTAGCATTATTATATAATATAGACTAAGAGTGATAGGCTGAGTTTACCCTAATAGACTTTAAAACTCGAAGTCCCGAAGACAATACAAAAAACTAACAGGATATATACATAGTATAGTATAGAACACATCAGTACAACGCCCAGCCCGCATACCAACAGCGGACGTTTTATGACTTCAAGTGCTTTCCTGCATTTCATTAGTCATTATTTGCTTCTAAATTTAACCTTATATAATATAACTGGATATTTATTGTAAACAGTTCATGTCATGTTTTTATACTGTTTTTTTGTACTCGAGAAGTTATTTTCCAGAGTTAATTGTCCGTGACATAAAAATTGAAAAGTGTATTATGTGCCATAGTGCTATTAGAAAACAACAAGTCCTAGCGAAATTAGTGTTTTTTTTTTTAATTTTTAAGCCGTGATAAAGACAAATCCAACTCAACAACTAGTCAAGCTGGAAACGACTCTTCTTACAATACGTAGAGGTCTATAGATGCAGTGAATATCATCATAAACTGCAGCAATTCGCCGGACCGCAATTTTAAAAGATAACCCAATAAATAGTTGAACCTAGAATCGGTCAATTTACTATCACGAGACTCGGAAGCGTTCCGGATCCGCTACAGATTATTTTGCTTTTATATTAAAGCTAAAATCGTCTTCAATTATCTATATCGGAAAAATTATCCGAACGATACAATCCAATCCATTCAAAGCAATTTCATTATTTCTGTTTTTATTTCTATATATTATATTCTCGAAATAAGCTTAACTGGTTACTAACGTGTTTACAAATAACCACTACCCACCTATCAGGCATCTGCAACACGCAAATGTGTCGCAGATGCGTTGCCTACCTTCGCTTATCTTGTCGCTTCCCCGTCCAACCATCTTCACCCTCCCATCCTATCCTTATTAGGAAAGAAAAGAAAGGCGATGAGGACTTCAATTGGGCCTACGAAACCTCACTTCATCAGACGAAACGCAGAAGCAAACTTCTACTTCACGTCTGTCTTCTGTGTGGTTTCATTGGCCTAGCCGGCCCATTCGTGCAACAGATGTTGTTGTTGCAGGCACAATTGAACTGTCTTCGGTGCTTATAATGTTGAAAGAAAAAAAGACATTGTTGAATTTACCAAGAAAGTAAATAATTCGCTT
>JWHW01012955.1:283631-298636 GCA_000931545.1 Papilio glaucus
ATTGGGTTACGGTTAAACACACGTGTACTTTGTAAAGGGGCCTTAAATTATCTTATCTTTTTATGGTCGTTGGACTTCTGTTAATAACACTTCTAATGAGTGCGTATGATTTTTTTATGTTTGGACGCAAAGGCAAGCGGTTCACCTGACGTTAGATCACTCACTGCTCATAGACATTTGCAACAACTTGGCGAGTTACAGTACAAGTTCTGCCAGCCTTTATGTTGAACAAAGAAAGGGATAGAGAAGGAAATAAAGACAGGACCGGAAATAGAAAGAGTAGGAAATAGAAGAGACTTTCGAAACCTTAGTAGAAGAAACGCAGAAGCATAAAATACCTCTATTCCTAGCTTCTCTTTCAGAAGATCGTGATGCTTTACCGGGCAAGCCGTTCATTCGGCTCCCGTTCGGAACGCAGTTTAAAAATTTGCCTGGTTTTGGCATATTTTTGTATTTAAATAAACGACGAAACGAACAGGACGGTCATTCTAAGTTACGTCACAACAATGTACTACGAAATATTATGAAGTATAAAATTTTACCCATCACGAAGTGGGCGTTCGTGATACCAAAATAGATGGTAAGACAATGGTTGGCAAGCTGTCTCATCCAGCCACGCCGACGGGTCGATCTCGAAAAGTTTTGAGTTCAATCGTAGATATATAAGAAAATATTTAACAAAATAACCCGTTACTTTAAATGAATTGTAAATACATTATTATTACTTAATAAATTTAGCGAAAGACGTGCAGTGACTTGTATGGTTAATTTCGTAACACACCAAGGCGGCGTCTACAGGGGAGTGACTGACTCGAGGGGAGGTGTAGGTATAAACCATGTACCGATATTATTAAATGTATCACCTGGTGACTCATCCTGTTAATATGAGCATTCCCAAATCCTAGAAGAGCCTACCGTTATCGGACGAGAGACGTGAAGCTATACCATGTTTTTCATTTATCGTAACGTTTGTTTTAAAAAAATAAAAATCATTAAAAAAATGACAATTATAATTTATAAAAATAATCGAGTAGATTGTAAATATTCTTCCTTACTAAAACCATCGAAAGATATATTTTTTATGACTATGCGGCTTTAAATTGTACAATATATCTGTTGTATAAGACATAACAGCAGCTATATTTCCTTTAAAATATAAAAATAGAAAATATTCTAGGTAAACTCTTAAATAACTTTACATTAGCCAATAACATGTCTAGTTCCCATACTTCACTAAACAAAGCCACGATGTTTTTATCATTATGAATCGTTACCCTTTGTACCGTTATCATAACAATGATGTTGTTCCTTAACCTTTAGGGTATAGCTACTCGTGTCTATAGAAACTGCTGTCAAAACATACAGACATACAAATGACTCTATAGAGTAATGCTGAACGTGGGATTTCTAGAGTTAGATATACAAAGTACCTCGTGTTTCAAACTTCTAAGAATTCGCTTATTCTAGGAGTTCTTGTAAAAGGTGTCTGACGGACGGTCTCGGCGCCTTGTATTTTGAGACGACGAAAAAATATAATACAAGAACAAAGTCACCAATGTTGATGAAAGTCAAAGTCATGAAAAGTTCGGGACTACGAAACATTTTGGCGCCCTTATTTCGTAATCATGTGCTAGGCGCATCCATAACGGTTTAATCGCGGCTCGTTGGTGCTTATCAACGTACGAGCCTATACCGAGGTTCTATTGTATCATTGCAATACGGCAATTTTATACACCGACCGTCCTCCTAGCACTGTCGATAATAACTGCTGACTCGGCTCGTCGGCCGTGATCGACATGGAGTTTTGCATGAGGAGCCAAGTAAAAATTAAGATAGACATGACGAACCGCGACCTCGTCGGTATGTTAAACCGCGGTGTTACAATGACGCACCGACGAGCTTTACCGGCGAGCCATAAAACCGCGGTATAGGCTCGAGGCCCTAGACAAAGTACTCGGAAGCGATATCGCTTGCCAAAATGTGCCACCTGTCAAAGCATTTGTAGGAATTGACTTTCGCATTGTCGGTGGAATATATAATATGGTCTAGCTTTTTTCGATTGGCTATCTATAGACAACGTGACATTTCGGAAGCTTGTCAGTTCCATAAATTTTTGAATTTTCTACTTGCGATATCGCTAATCGAGTGTTACTTTGTCTTGGGGTAGCAGGCCCTTTGGGGATATTCTGCCGTGATAGAGGGAATAAGCAGCAGTTACTTTGAACCTGATAACCCTCGAATTGGAGACCCTAAAGGTTATGAACTGGTAATGGATGAAAGACCTTGTAGCGCCTTTTATTACACGAATGTGCCGACTCGGCAATACAAGAACCACGAAGTCATTGAGTAAGAAAGTAGAGATAATTTTTGCACTTTGTTAAATGATGGACACCTGCTTATCCATTTTTGTCTGATTTACTTTTAAAGACAAGCAAGGAAGATGTCGGAACTCTCTAAATCCAGTAGAACTGAATTGTGCATCCCATCAAAAAGCGTATAAGCAAAAAAATAGAACTAAACGTCACATCATTCTAGGTGGCCTAATTATTTGTTGGTCGAAGAAACAAATGTATTTATCCAAGAACGAAGCGTTATTAGAATAAAATTATTCATTAGAAATTGTTAAGAACACCTTCTAATGTATATGTTTATAATTATCTTTAAATTTATTTTTACTTATATTTTCTCATGCAAACATATAGGTATCTAGATTCAAGACCTAATATTGCAGTAATGACATACACATCACGCAGGCATTATCATGTCCATTGTGACTTTAGTAGAACATTTCTCTGAAAAATGTATCGAGCTATCAACATAGGTTATTTATTGATGGTATACATGACCACGCCAATACCGTACCCCATTATATTACCAATAGAAAAGAAATAAATACATTAATTAAATTCAAAAAGACTAAACTTGCCAGAATAATTAAGTAATTAATCACTGTAAATTCTTTAAATTTTGTGAGAGTAAAACAATATTTAATCAAAAAAGTTTTATATCTTATTAGATATATCGAAACGTGCACTAACAGCGCGTGGTCCGTGACATTTTCCGCAACAACATAACACTTACCATAACGTTTTCAGCCCACACTTTGGACAGTTACACTAATTATTAACCCAACAACTGTATTTCTTAACGGTGTATTATTACTTTTATTCATTTAAAAAAATCACAGGTCAAAAACGTTTCCAGCGTGGAAGACGTCTACCCACGCTCGCGTCGGTCAGTAAATCAGATCAGATTTAGTTAGGTATATATTCGTTCGTCTAAAAAGTTGTTCAATTGTTCATTCTGTTCTGTCATTCCTTAAACCTAAAAGTGTTGTCAGTTGTTACATGTTGAAACTTACAGTAACAAACCGTAATACATTTTTAAGGTTTATAATTACCCGATATTGCGGAAAAGGTTTAGTTACTTATAAATAAAATCATGTTTTTAATACATGTGGCTTTAATACACAAAATATTACTATATTAAGGAAGTATAAAAAATACAAGCAATTTTTTGGTAGATTTTGTAATTTTATTACTGCTAAGTAAGATCACATTTGTCAATGTCATTTTATTTTATTATAGATAATTTACCAAATTCTATGCGGGCTGGCTGTAGTTCTTCGCTTCGCATTCTATTTTTAAAATTATTGAATAGTGTTTTAAGAATTCCACTTAGTTTGATTAATCAATATTATCTAAGATACACGATAGTAAGTCGATACAATTAGAAAAGGCGCGATGGTTAACTCAAGTCTAGCATACGAAATACTTTTATATATAAATTCATTTTATTTTGGACTTTTTGCGACATGCGAATTGGGTACACTTATATTGAAATCTATATTGATCGGAAATAAGCACAATAGCGATAGTTACTGGGTTACAGTTGGCCGGGACTACGGTGTGTTAATGGGGCTTTTTATAGTAGAAGGTGCAAGACTTATACTTGGACGTAAAGGGAGTCTCAGTGAGCGAGGTAAGAAACCGCAACAAGTTGTTGTCAATAAACTATTTTCTATTCAAGAAAAACTTGGTAAAATTATAATGCAATTGAATTTATATGGTGAATCCTTAACTGCTTAATCCATAATAGTTTTTCATACCATATCTCTATTTAACATTTTCAAAGGATAAAACACCAATTGTCCCTTCAAATGTTAGTTCTGTTTCTTTCCTGTTGTTATCCACAACAAATAGATAAAAAAATCACAGAGCATCTAATACTACCCCAGTTTACAGCCTGACAGAGATAATACTTACAGATATATTAGTAATTTAATTAAATCACTATACAGTCTGTGTCTATCTGATGTGCATTCAATAAATAGAGATTTTGTCCCAAGACATTCTTACCAAATTGCTGGCTGGCCCATTCCCTCACTATGCTATTGCTCACTTTTTGACTATTACAGGCTAGTCCTCAATTTATGTTATTTTTTTATGGAAGAACAGGGACAAATTATTGAGTTCAATGTGAGTTAAGTATGCACCGCTCCATCAACATCATCCACAATCATGGGACTTGCAGAGTAGTTGCTAGTATTTATATGTATGTTACGCGGTAAGGGAAGAACTGATAAGGAAATGGGGGATTTTATTACATCTGGGGTATATAAACCATATAACTAGTTAAATTAACTACTAGACTACAATACTTTTCAGGTATAAAAGTTGTCCACTGCTGGATGTAGGCCTCCTCCATTGATTGCCACTAAGATCGGTCCCCAGTAAATATAAACAATAACAATACAATTTCTTTTTCAGATATACCGGTAATGTTCTCAGTTTTTCTGACAGTACCATCAATGGTGGGAGTGCTGTACTTGTTGGCCAAGCAAGTGGTCATTCTCAGAATTGAATACATCTGGTGCACTTTAATGCTCACTATACAAGTCTTAGAGTTCATATTTGCATCCATGTTTATTGTCACTATGTGCCGTGGCCCATCATATGACTAAAATGTAATTTATATATTTAAAATTTTCTATATTAATCACTATATTTACAAATAGAATAACCTTGTACTTATATATTATTCCTTATGTTAATGTGTGTTGTGTGATGTTATATTTATTGTACCAAAGATTTTTTAATGTTTACAGTGTAGAACCACAGTTAGTAGTAATATTTTGTATAAATAAAAATGCTACTCATGCTCAAAAACATGGGACCTAAGTATGATGACATCACAGCGGCAGGGCTTAGACAGCTTATAAAAAAGTTTTGCTGTAAAGTAATAAAAGGACATTAACAATCAATATAGCTTAGTTGGTTGTAAGAAATAAGGCCGCACACATTGATTTAAGAAGGGAGCGTGTGCATCTAATTTCATGCAAGTCTCATGTTATTCTGCATGCATAGTATTTTATAAAGCGAAATGCATACATGAATTGTCCTGCCAATAATGCCAATAATAATTAGATGATTAAGAACTTAACAAATGTTTGAGATTACTACTCAATAATAAAATATTTATCCTGTTTAAAACCATAAGTGATAATGTGGCCTTTTTGTACAACTTAATGTATCAAAAATAAATCTTCCATTGTGAATTAGAATCCTCAACATTAGAGATTTATAAATGTTGAAATTATTATAGGTATTCATTTATTAATCTAGTCCAAATATATAGATAAATACAAAATATTTTATTAAGATTTAAACCAAAGTATGAACCTATTCTAGTCCAAATAATGATTATTTAGAGCAAATATATTACACAATTTTAATGTTTGACATGAGTTGTTTTATTTCTGTCCCTAAAGTTCCATTCCGTCTCAGTGGGTTTCCACTGGCGTAAAAACGTGTATCGGAACAAGCTTTCTCTCTACCTTTCTCTTTAAAAAAACAATTTTAATATATTTCATTAACAGTTTGTAACAAGTTTATACTTCAGTTTATACTCTAACCGTGGAAACCCACGGTTAGAGTATAAACTGTCTAGCTGAGAATCAAGGTGCATTTATTTTTAATCTTATTGAGTTACGGATCTCAATGTCAACGTCAATGATTTATCGCAATAAAAGTCGAAATTGATTACAAATCATCAAAACTTAATTTCGTGTGCGGACTCAGACTAAACTATTACAATATCTATTTACCCAAAAAAAGTAAAGGCGTGTATTATTCCGTGAGAATTTAAATTTAACATCACCCGATTTTATTTTACTACACGACTGTCTTGTGTGAGGTGCTGTTGTGCAACAGATGTTGCCGGCTTTACCACTGTTAAAGAGTTGAGTTGTTCAGGATGATTAAGATACGGAGAAGTTAGAAAGAGATCTTCTTTCTCAGTACAGCGGGTGGGTAGCTGAACTTACGTACATGTTCGGGCATGACGATTTTCGTTTTATAATTTCGATTGATAGTATTGGTTTGATGGTCGTTCGATATTTATTAACTAATATTATTTAAATATGAAACTGTTTGACTATGCATTTAATAAAATAAATAATAAATTATTTATATTTACATTTTAATTGCAACCTCCCAAATAATAGATTTTTGAGAAATCCCATCCCTAATTCGTTTTCGCTACATTCGACTAAGCAATCGCACTCACGATCACTGTTTTTCTCGTTCCACTTGTTTTCTAACATTGCAATCATTGTAAAGTCAAGTGGAATGGCTTATGGAGCGTTGATGTAAATAATACTAATGGTGAGTTAGGAAAAATAAAACGAAGATTTAAGAGGTTAGGTTAGGATTTATAAGTCTATATTTTAAAAAAATGTGGAATATTAAAATTTTGTTTCTAATTATTCAAATGTTTTGTAAACCGAAAGTTATAATTTTGATATTTATTGCGCCACAATAATGCCAAAATTCCCTATGATAACTTACCGATACCCATAACCAACGAGCATGCATGCGTAAATGTATGAATGTAGAAGAAGCGAGAGAGGTGTGTCAGGATCGCGCCAAATGGAAATCCATGATCTTTGCCTACCACTCTGGGTTATGGGCGTGAGCGCATATTTATTTATTTAATATTGCTCCTCTTTAAGTTTTAAGCATCGCGCTAAATTAGTCAACGCTTACCAAATGTCATTCAGATGAGCTTGCTTGCTTGCTACGAGCAAAAATAATGACGTCATTAGTGACGTTTTTGCCGCGACCTGAATGATCATAGTCGTCATGTGAAACGGCGGAATGAGTATTTTTGGTTTTTTGAATTGTAAAAGCTACAGGCTACAGTGACGTAGCCTTTATTGACAAATACTTCATCATATATTTTATACGCTCTTTGTACTTCATACGTTTGTTGATTAATAATAACATTGCTTATGTAGTAGATTGACAATTTGACAGTGCATAAAATCTTTATTAAAATAAAAAAAAAAACATTTGACAGTTGACCACAAAATTTGACACTTATTCGTTTTGTTCATATTAAGTTGTATTTGATGTTAAATATTTGTATAAAAGGATAATATATTGTGTTGCGACCGATAGTACCACTGATCCTTTACCATGGTGACTTCATATTATATAATGAAAATGGCGCAAAACAAATATAAATTCGATCCGCTTAGTTATTATAACAAAATACACAAGTCGCCGGTTCTGAAGAAACATACAGATTTCGATAACTGTAGAATATGTTTGAAAAAAGGAGTAATATCAATTTACGGGAATGAACAATCTTCAGAGATATTGGAGGCTATAGGCATCTTTGCAAGTATTAATATTAGAGAAGATGATGAATATTCAAAATATCTATGTCGTGTTTGTTACAATTTTCTTCGAGGAGCAATTTTATTTAGAAAAACAGCGAAGAAGTCAGCAGAAATTTATAGTCTCCCTGTAAAAGAGGAGGTAATATTAAACCAATCTCAAGACCAATTAGAAACAAGAATCATGTCTGAGCACTTAAATCCTCACGAAGATTACACAGACAGTTATGAATACGACTCAAAACAAAATTGGTCCCCTGAAGACGACACCAAATATACTAAAGCTGCTAAAAAGGTAAAGCAAGCCACAAAAGTTACATGTCATGTATGTAACAAAATTGTCAATCGATCTTATTTCAAAGAACATCTTACAATGCATGATCCGAACCATCTTAAATATGTGTGTGATGTTTGTGGAAAATCATTTAGATTGCGATGTGCATACCATAACCACAGTCTCAGACATAGAGAAGATTTCCCTTACAAATGTCAATTCTGTCCATACAGAGGGAGATATGCAGAGCTACTCAAAACTCATATGAGAACACACACAGGGGACTACAGGTATATGTGCACAGAATGTCCAGCTAGGTTCTTGTTCAAGAGCAACTTAAACAGTCATATGTTGAAACACAAGGAGCCTCAATTTAAATGCAATGCTTGTAAAAGGGCCTTTCACACTGAACAGATGTTGAGACGACATTATGAGGCTGATCATTTGGGAATTAAAAATCATGTATGCAACTTGTGCGGAAAGGCTTTTGGTTATAGGAATGCTATGATGAAGCATCAGAGGCATGTTCATAAAAGAGAGAAGTTATTGTTTGGCAGAATGCCATCATACTTGGAGGCCGAACAGAAGCATCAAGATGATGGCTGAAACAATATTTTAAAATATGTTGAATCATTAGCTAACCCATAATGAATAGTTGTATTTCACACTAAAGATGAATTGTTTTCAATGACATTTGTTGAATTATGAAATACCTTAATATTCAAAGTCTTTACAGAAGTATCAAAAATATTTTTAACTCAACTGCGCGAGTAGCCGCGAGTAGCACCCCCTTACAGAAGGGAATAATGTAAAAGGCAATTTGTGTTCTGGCAGTCCAAGAGGGCAGACAGAGTGCACAGTAGTACAGAGTAAGCGAGCCGATATTCATTTTATACTGTGGGATACTACAGATGGAACAATATATGTAAACGTTAATTGTGTTTATAATGAGTGTGGTGGTACTTCATAGTGTAAGGTAAATTTGTAAAATCATATTTTACAAAAGGACATGTTAAAGATCATAATATAATATGTTATTCTGTAATGGAAGACAGCTGTCTATTTCATAGCTTATACTTAAGTCAAAAATATGTTTTCTTAGAATATTACTGGGTAATTTTATTATGGATTGGATGAATAAATATATTTAAGAAATACTACTGTCAATGTCAATAAATAATTAAACAATAAAATATAAAAATTGTTATTAGATTATACTTACCATATAAGGTTATTAGGTGATAGGAGGGTTGAAGTCAGACAAGCGACTGGCTGTAAAAACTAGCCAAAACCTAGTATGGACTATGGTCATACTGTGCCGACCCCACATGAGTGGGAAAAAGACAGAGATACCAAATTTTGGTTAGTAAGTGATAACATTCCAAAAATTTATACAAATTGTGGTGTACAATTTATTTTAACATTTCTTTACAAAAGAATAAAACAACTTAAAATCTAATTTTCGTTCTTTATTTAAGATCCTTTTTCATTCATTTAATGACTATTAATGTAAAAATAAGAGTATATTCCTTCATCAAAGTGTACACTGTTAAACACCATCTATTGTGATGAGAGCGTATCAAATAAAACACATGTATACTATATTCAAAGCAATTTATTCTCATAAATATAAATAACTTATAAATAAAAATAAAACAATCACAGACACAAAACTGGAAATGTCGAAGTAAAACTTCAGTAAATACTTAAATGTCATAAAAAAGACAAACATACAATTAATAATGTCTGTACCTTGTCAAACAAGGAATCTATATACGCACAAGCTACATCGTAATTAATTTAATAATATAAATAACGCAGTTGCATTGTAAATAGTTTAATAATAATAAACAATGTAATTACCTTTTAATGTAATAGTCATAATAACTTTTGGTACACGCACAAAAACGACATTTTTGTTTTACCTGATTATTAAAGATGACAATATTACAGAGTCCAATGTTTTAATAATACAAGATCTAAAAGTACTGAAGTATCAAGTTCAAATAATGGAAGCAGGAAAGAAAATAGTGCTCTGGTACAGATAGAAGACAATGTGAGGTGGATATTTATTCAATACTTTGTGATATTAAAATAAACTACCAGAAGAGAAACTTAAGGGAAGAATGAATTCGCAGCAATTTAGAGAAAATAAGAAAGACAAAAATGTCTGGTGGAAGATAAAACAGAACTGATTTCTTAGATGTTAATAATAATTTCGAAATTACAGAGAAATTGATAGGTAATGGAATCCATATAATTATAAAGCAGTTAAAAAATATTCACTGTGTTCCTACATTTAACAAAGATAAAACTTGTTTTATCTTTGTAAATTTAAATTTAGTTAAGAATTTATTTGAAAAATACACATCAAATATTCTCGAGAACAACACGAAAAGACGAAGATGAAATAGATTATAACATCGACTCGTTTAACAATACATGTATTTTTTTAACAATAACACATCCACATCATATTATCTAATAAGGGAACATAAAAATGAGCATTATATTTTATCAATTCTTGGTTTGCATGAGAAATTTTAAAAAAATGGTTCACATGGAAACCAATTGCACAATGTTGCTCTATATTTTTTTTTGTCGTTGCATTGTAAATCACTTATAAATTATAATAATACGCGCCACATATATATTGTACGTCTGAAGTTACCAGTCGAATGCACGAGTGAGCGAGAAGAATGTATATACGATCCACAAGTATGATAGAGTAAGAGCACGTGTGTCGCTTTTCGCGTCAGCTGTTATTTGTTATATTTATTGCCAACTTCAGACAGCAAAACGTATAGTGGTGTATATTAATGTAGTTTTAATTTGGCTTCTGCGGACGCCCTCTATATGTCAACATATAAACTACAGTATTTCATATTATATGTGATTTGAATCACAATAATTTGTCAAACCTACTATAATACTTATCTAGCAAGCTATTTCGTTCGTTTTGCTTTCTTATTTGATTTACAACTGTTGGCAATGCTTACAATTACCTAAAATATCAGTTATTACGTTTTTTAAAGCCATTGTCGTATATAACGTGTTATTATCAAAAGTTATCTACCACGTATAGGACGCGGTGCGGTGAGAAATATTGAGCATCGACTTTGAGAAGAGGCAACTTGTGCAACGTTTTTGCAATATAAGATACTTTACAATAAGACAGAATTTATGTTATATAGCAAATAATAATTCGTAATTCGTATTAACAAAGAATTATGGATGACAAAAAAATTGTCAGTATTCTCGATATGTCATCAGTAGAGGACATCTTAGACAAACCATTCAGATTAATGATATAGGTACTAAAGCAGTGCGATATTGAGCACCCCGTAACGGACCAATATAAATATTAGATATAAAACAGTTTACAACAATAACTTTAGTAGTTTTTTAGCAATATCTCAGTTGTAAATCAAATAACCTAATACATAACTAGTTCAATACCTAAGCTATTTTATAACTACCCACTACTACACAATAAATACATTAACATCAATGCACATACAATACAAGACAAACAGTTACACTCGTAAATTCCTAAATACCCACAAATGTTAATAATATAGGTCTTTATACCAGCTGATGTTCAAGCAGACTGTGAGTCCCAACGCACTGAATGGATGAGGACGAGGCCAGCAGCTACGTGATGCTGTCTATGGACAGCAACCGCGTTTCGCATTTACGATCTCACCCGCAAATGTGTCGGACGGCTGTCGCATTTTGTCATACATACTTTTAAGTGCCTGGTATGCGGCTCTCCACTTCCACTCAGTGCTTAAGAGCTCTTATTGTATTTTAAGTAAATAGTTGTGATTCTTCATTCACAATGCGTACGGTAAGTGTTAAGTTACGGTAGTCAGGGTTTCCGTCCTACTACTATGCAATTGGTGAACACCAGCCTTAGGTCAAATCGCCACATATGGTAGGATTGTGGTCAAGCTCACATTTCAATATAATAAAAATCCGTATTTTTGTATTAACTGTTTAAAGTCTGCGTTTAACTAAAAATTGTTTATTTTTATAACAAAATCACATGAATTTAGATTTTTGTATTTAAATATTATGTAAATATTAATTTGAAATACTATCATAATTACAAATTGGTATTTATATAAGTATAAAGCTTTTGTAGAGTTAAATCAAAATTTCGGTGTAGATATAGTATAGGGTCGTAAAAATAGGTTAGGTTATTTCAAGTATCAAGATTACATTGTAATACTATAAATTTAGATTTTAGAACAATAATACAGAGAGATTACAAGAATTATTACTAAAATGTGAAATAAATATATAAATTTGAATATGAAAATTAGCATAAAAACACAAAAGATCGGCGTTCTTAACGACGTAAGGCGATGGGTAGTGATTTTATCGGTTTTTTTTACACTATAGCTATTAATTACAGATATAACGTATAAAAACCGATAGCATTTTTTATTATATTTTCATTAAAAGTGAAATAGATGGTTCGTGATAATCAACCGATGGATAGGTTAATTGTGAATTACAAAGACTTGGAAATACTGTGTTGAATAAGGTCAGTCAGTTATCTTAAGATAGATACAGTGGCAAGTTTAAGTGAAATCCTCATTGAATAAGAATTTGTATGTTATAAAATAAATTCTAATCGTATTCGACTACTTTAGTTAAAAAAAACAACAATATTGGCCACTTAATAAAAAATAGCTCTATGTATTAATATTCTAAAATAATCAAAATGTGTTGGATATAGCACTTTATCAAATGTTTTCGTAAAAATGTGTTAATTATCCAAAATTTTGTTATATTAAAATTACAGTAATATGCAATAATTTAACTTATATCTGTAAAACTTTTAGGAGGTTTTATAATAGACGTTTAGTTACATATAATAAATATAGCTTTTCTAATCAGATAATATTTAATTGTTTTGTACTTATTTTATCTAGCGAATATAATTTGAAATAAAGCGTAAACTGCTACAGCGATAAAACGTACCTAATATATCAGTTATAACGTCTAATAACGGTTATATAAACGAGGCTATGGTGCATGACTATGTTAAATTGGCGGGAATGTCAAAATTACATTCCCCATAATTATAACCTATTTCATTTGGCTATGAGAATTTGTCTACAATACATATACTAGTTTATTTTACATAGAAGCTAAATTTTAATTATTATAAATACTTGGTGTACTCGTTTTATACTAAAAGGAAATAGGTTACCTATAAAAAAAATTAAAAATCTTAGGAACGTGATAATTATTTATTAATAGTTGCAAGTTCGACCATAGACTTTGTCATAATTTTCTGCTAATATTGTTAGAAAAAAAATACGTTTATTTATGGAATAATAGAAGTTTAGATACTTTAAACAGACAGAACACTAATATTTATGTATTGAGATAGTATTTCTATCGCTAAATAATTTGGTAACTCATTTGATTACATTGCGTATATGAAGAACAATGTTAAAATTTAATACTGTAAGGTGGGTATGAGTACGAATTATATAATGCTTGAATTTATATATTATTTTTAATAATTCTTCTTATATATCATCAAATCGGCAATTGAACGTCCACTGCTTGACGTAGACCCCAAGGATCACCATAAAGATCGGTTAATATTTACTTAACCGACTCCAGCAAGATTAACCGGATTGTAGAACAAATCGGTAGTAAAAAAAATTCAAGGGCTATCATAAGGAGGTACCCTTAGCTTCGTTGAATAATTTATATAATTTTGGTTTGTAAAGGAAACCTCAACTTGGGCTTGTTCGGACGTAATAATTCGATGTATTACGAGGAGGAAAAAACACGACAAATTTACTAGCTTCCCACTGAATTGACTGATTTTTTTTCAGAACTCTGATGGTTTTCTGGTATAATATAAAGCCGTGGCTTTTATAAATTGTACTATGGAATTATTAAACAGACAAAAAGACAATTACGATGAACGATTTTTTTTTAAATAGTACTACTAACTTAAAGTATAGTAGTAGTATATTATTTTTACGTAAATCGCCATTGGATAGTAATATAAATTAAATTTTAAATATCTATAATTATAAATAATAATTTATAAGTGTATAATACTGTATAGGACCATAGTTATAATTAAAAGCCCCAATTTAGATATAATCTACAACATAGCAAACCGAAATAACTAAGCTGATTAATATAAGGTTTGTAAGAAAGGGGATTCTTACCACCTTTTTGAGCTCTCGATATTTCGGCACGGTTGTCAAAAAGGCTAATCGTGGTAAGAATCCCGTTTCTTACAAAACTTATATTAGTAAAAAACCACGAAAGTTTAAAGATATATAAGCTCATTAAAAAAATGGTTTTTTTTTTGTGACAAGCAATATACAAGTGTAAAATAGTGCGTACCACCGAAAAATGGCGTAAGAGACACCAAATGAAGCTGCATTGTAAAGAAAAGAAATTTTTTACCGATGCAAAGTAAAATTTTTAAACGCCGGAATCATAAAACTGATCAAATGACTTATTAATCTATGGTATTGTCTATGTTCAATGCAATATAATGCTACACGTTAATTAAAAAAAAAGTATTTTATTTGCGTACGTTAAATAAATAATATCGGTAATAAATCAATTTTGAAACATATGTCAATAAATAAAAATAACTTCTATTCGCACATTTAAACTAGTCTAATGTCAAGAGAATAAAAATAATAATTAAATTAAATAACATTTGTCAACTTACGATGAATAATTGGTACAGATAAACTACAAGCTAACAATTCGTATAAGCAATAAATATTTTCACCTAGCAACCCTCATCGCTACGCCCGCGTCAAGCTGGCAACACTGGAATTACAAGGCGATGAGGCGTGTGTTGCAGCCGTGCCATTTCTCTTGGAGTTTTTTATGCTCTTCATATTGTTGCTCGGAGATTTGTTTGACCGAACCCGATGCCTGAAAATGTAAATAAATTACGAAGGACTTAAAAATGATGTGACTAAAAGGGAGGAGATGAATGGGGAAAAGGGAAATATCCTTTTATCAGTCAATCCCCTCCTCTGTACA
>JWHW01012955.1:299067-319981 GCA_000931545.1 Papilio glaucus
TTGCTTGTTGCTGATGTCTATAGGTAGCGGTCACTTAACATCGGTCATCCGCTTGCTCGTTTGGAGCCTTCTTCTATAATAATTTTTTTTCGCCTGACAACCCTATTATATTCACAGCTGTCAGTCAACGTCAAAACAATTATCTGTATAAACGTTTTTGAACTACATAAAATAGACACTGACCTTAATTTTCCTTGGGTCCAAGTTGGCCCCTAAAGTTTGGACCCCTTTAGCGAGCTTCGAAAGTGGTGATAGCACCATCTCTCTAGTGGCGCTCGACATCGGACTTGCGATGTTCTTGAGCTGACGGAGAGCGGACTCACTGTGTGATTGGGATATGTTCAACGTGATCTCGTTCTGGGAGTTTGACCTCACGTAATTGACCTCCTGTGAGGTCTCATCGTCCTCGTAGTTGATATCGCTTGAGCTATGAGACAGTTTCTGGGACAGCAATAATGTATTAGGTGGAGTTGGTTTGACGAATCCAGGATCAACTTGAATCTCTGGCGTTTTCATTGTATCTATGTCGAAGGGATTTCTCTTCGGGATATTGCTCGGCGTTTTAACCGGCTTACGCTCAGTCGTTTCTACAACGTCTGGGACAACCTCCGTGACATCGTTCGGTTCTATTTTCGACGAGTACAGAGGATTCTGAATGAGTTCGCAATCATTTTCCTCTTCTGCAGATTTCTTTCCCAAATAATGTTGGGTGTTTTCAAAGTTGTCTAGCGTTGGCTCGAATATGTTGGTTCTGTTCTCGTCTTCTGAGGAATAGTCCGAGCTCATACCGTCAGAGAGGCTTCCTTTCTTCTTATCGTTCTTATTCTGCCCGATTGTAAATATTTTCTTGGTGCGCGAGGCACCCTGGTCGAATTTTAACTGTAGACTTGGTCTTGCTTTTGCGTTAAGCGAATGACTCAATTTGTTGAGCTTGCTGAATTGCTCAGTCATGTTGTTCAAGGCTTTGGATCCTGAAAGAATATTTTAATTAATTTATAATAAAAATACGTATCCACCAACAGCCAACTTTAATGGTCTGATGATGTGTGATCTTGGAAACATCCAAAATCAGACCATTAAAGTTTTTTTTTAAATACTCTCATTGGATAGATGTTGTTTTACTTTGACTAATTGCAAGAATGGCCTATTTCAGGCAGTGGGCGACTATCGGCTGAAGAAGAATTTTTGATGTATACCAAATATGTACTAGGAAATCTATTGCAATAGGTGAAAAGATTAAGCTATGAGGTCTATTCGACCTGATGTCCGGGTTCATTTCATCTCCAGAGGTTCCCAAAATTTACTGGACTCTGACCCCTCTAACAAAATTCTTCCAATTTGGGACCCACTTCTTGACCGTCTTAAAAAAATGACTGTTCTGACGGTAACATTGCCGTCGGATCGTCAGTCAGGAACCGTCAGGCCCATGGAAAATGTCCGGCCGTTAGTTTTTCGGGCCCACTTAATATTGGCTCGCGACCGATAGTTTGGAAATATCTGGCACAGACTATTTCTATATTTATGATTCTAACTATTCAATTTATAATCCATGGCACACTAACGGTCTGAGTAGCGTCATGCAACTGTCCATTAACTTCGGGTATGTACCGGCACTCGGTACGGACGCTGACGATACGTATAATTTGTTCTAGTACCGCATCCGTCAACGATCTTGGTTCTCTTGTGTCTATGTCAAGATAAGGAATAGATCAATGAAAAATTACTGAACTAGAAATCTGTATAAGAACATTGCGCGGACGAAAGGTTAAATGTGTCAGAAACATTCTTTAGGCCCTTATGTGTGATTTATATCAAATTCTATTTATAGCTTCATTGGGATGTCATATTATGAATTAAATACCTTATTGTTTTCTAAAAAAAAAACGAATTAACTTAAAGAATTCGACCACAGGGCTCAACTCTAGTTTTTATAACATCGTTAGTTCCTTCCAAATACAGTACTGACATTGGTTTAGCGTCTCTCTTATAGCCAGGTAAAAGTTTTAATGGTTCCTTTATGTTTGTGTCTATGGTGTCGGTTCCTTTTCTCTTGACACTCGCTTAAATCTCTTTTTTACATCTGAGAATGCAATTGAGATAAATACGTTAGTGTTTTTTTTATGAAAAGTTATATGATACGAGGAATTGTATACAAATGTACGCTCGAAAAGTATACTATGTCCAATTACAATGAAATCCGTTATTGCCGCATACTTTTTAATTTCTGTATGCACATTTATTCTTATTTTCAATGATTACATCAACATTCTTACCAACGCTTCGTATATCCGCCACTAGCTGCGTCTCGCTCACATTACGTGTGAGTGAGGGTAAACGAGACACGTCCAGGTACAGCGCTGATCTGGCACCGCCTGATGACGCGCCGTGTATCTTACATAAAACAAAACACAGTGTTACAATTACTACTAGTGATCCGCCCCGACTTCGCCTGGATAGCCGTGTCGGAATCTATAGGGAACATCGCCTTGTATGTGCGGCGACACGCACTTATACAAAATTTAAAAAATGTATCTCACGGGAAATGTAATTTTTTTCGAGATAAAAAGTATGCCAATGTGGCCTGGCCTGGTTATAACTAAAAAAGAAGTTTAGTGGTCACCTTGGATTTCCTCTTCTCCAGTTTAACACCATCGTGGAATGGCACCGGCGGCAGCTTGGCCACGTCGCGGGCCACCATCAGCGACTCGCAGATTGAATGTAAGGATTCTACCAACAATATTACATTCAGTTTTATGGCCAATTTCAAAGACTTTGTTCAACAGTAAAATGTAGTAAACGCAGTGAAAACAGATTTTTTATAACATTTACTTAAATGAATATGCAGAGACTTACAGAGATGGTGCAGACTTCAATAAACAGAAAAATGGCTATTTCATATTCCCATTCATCCCCTCCCCCATTAAATCCTATTCTCCCTAACCTTTGCTTATTAGAAAGAGATGAGAAGAGGAAGTGGACCAAAATTATACCTCTGGCAACTCAGATGAAATGCAGAAATACTTCTACTTCACGCCTGTCTTCTGTGAGATCGTGGTATTTCACCGGTCGAGCTGGCGCATTTGAGCAACAGATATTGTTGTTGTGGGCACTGTTAAACAACAACAGTGGTAAAGTCAACAATAACATCTGTTGCGTAAGTGGAGTTAGAATATTCAGCATAGAAGTAGCACGACCTCACAGAAGACAGACGTGAAGAAGACCTTTGCGTGTTGTCTCATAAGCAAGGTGCAACAAGCCCTATCCCCCTCCTTTTATTCTTCCCTCCATTACCACAAAAAGCAAGCAAGGCATCCGTCAACTCTTCACGAGTTTGCAGGTTCTTAAATTTGAGTCATCATCTATTTAAAAGTACGCAAAAAAATATGCTCTCGCATATACATGCTTATCGGTTACGGGTACTCTTTATATCGCCTTTATTTAGTATTCCACTAATTCTCCTGCCAACACTGCCCTTCACTGCATTCGACGCAAAAGTGGACAAACTATAATTATCTCTTTTACGTATAGTAGGAATATACGGATGTTTTTACCGATCATCTCGTCCCTGGTGTTGATGACGACGGCCATGTTGTTGAAGAAGCGCAGCGAGGTCGAGCGGAACATGTGGAAGTAGCCCGGCTCGCCGCCGTACCTGTAGCTGATGCGGATGCACACCATCGGCTCGCTGCTGCTCTTGCGACCGACGCCAAAGATCTACGACGAAAACATACAACAATAAATCGCGGGTCGTATCCGGGTCTGATTGACTCGATAAATACAATTTGATATTTATTGATGTGTCATGAGACTCAAATGATGATGATATGCAACAAATTTCAAAGGGAGTAGGTCGCGGGTGCTGACGCGGGGGGAGTGCGCGTGGCGTGCGCGGCCCGTGCGCGTGTATTCTGAACGCAGCCTTACGGTGGGGTTAGTGTCCAGCGTGCCGAGCTCGAGCAGCGTGACATCAACGAGCGGCACGCGCTGCACGGACAGCAGGCGGTCGGAGGTCTCGTCGTAGTCGGTGACGTAGTACGCGTCGCTCGTCAGCACCATCACGCTGTCCATCTCCGTCTCGTGCGGATCACCAGTGCTAGGTTAGAAAAATACAGTAGATATGTAAAATTTTACTAGTTTAAATTGAGGCGGTCGCCAAATTTATTTACAAACCCGGTTAATAATCAACAATGTTCTACTTTAAGATGATTTCATACTGTTTGCACTCACTGCGGATCAGCATCTATGAGGCCCCAGGAGCCGAGCACCGGTTCCGTGTCCACTAACAGTTTCTTGCAGTCGTCGATGAGGGACTTCACGTGCTGCGCCATTGCGGCCGTGTCCGGTTCAGTTTGCTCCTAAAATATTTCGACCATATGTTTTACTATTTTTTTTTTAACAAATAAAGTGTCAGTAGCAAATTGCAGCTAAGAAATAAAATAAACAAAGCAAATTACCTAAGTAAACTACAAGATAAGTAAGGGAACGTACTCATACTACGGGATTCATTCGGGTAATGGGGGAGGGGTTGGGGTCTTTAAAATACCACACTAGATCTTAGCTCGCTTACGTTTTCATCACGAAGTCAATCTCAATATCTTCTAGGGAAATCTTGGCATATACTATGGGTGTTACCAAGGGGGGAGAGGGTATAAGACTGCCCTAAGGTGAAGCATGCTTTCAAAAGAAGATTTACAAAAAGCAGACTGAGCTTTATGCGTTTACATAATAAAGATCATACTCATAAAACTAAGCAAAATATATACTGAAGCAAAACATAAATTTCGTTACATTAGTATTGTAAGCAATATATTCAGCATAACGTTTTAAATGCTACATCACGTCAGTTTCGATAAAAATTAAATTTCCTATATCAAAAAGTCTTAACGCCAAGAGCTTAAGAGCCATCAGGATTAACCGAAAACCAAAGATGTTACATACTTCCAGATACCTAATTAGCGTGTCAAAAGTGAAGCTGTTTAAGTCGCCTTCGTAAAATCCCGTTAAATAAATCTTCGTGATCGTGAAAAGCTGGCGGTGAAGAAATAAAAATGCACGAACATTTCACAAGTTAGTAAAGAATCAACTATAGGAAATATGTCACAAAATCGACCTTCATTTTTAAACATTGAATCTGTATACGACACTGTATCTGGAGGTATGTATCTATGCCGAGAACATAATATACATTTGAATGGAGTTTAGTTTAGAGGTCTTGTTTGCTAGCTTGCAATGCAAAACAAAATGATAAAAGCATGCACGCACATTAAGCATGAGCACCTTGACGTTGGTGCAGCGGCTGCACTCCGGCACTATGAGCTGCTCCGGTATGCTGCGCGACTCCCCCGTCATCACGTCGATAGCCACCTGCCGTAGTGCGTCCTTGAACGTCGACAAGTAATACCTGCAACAATTGCATACCACTACGTATTAGAAAATAATTTAAACGCAGTAAAACTACAAAAAACCGACAACACAAGAACTTCGTGATAAAAACAATCGATTGAATAAAACACAGTTAGGACTGTGTTTAGAAGTGAAAACTCAAAACAGATGGGAAGGCGCAAAAATAATTCATAAATAATTTAATAATCAACAAAAATAAACCCTTGTACCGTAACGATAGAATTCGAAATTGAAAACAAGAAAAATAAATGAAAAAAGTTCGTCAAAACTGCTAACTTTCAAATTAAATATTATGATAAATATAATATATATTTTTTTTATTTACTTAATCTTCTCTGTGAAACATATAAATAATAATAGTGTGATCATATAAATTGGAACATATGAGACACTCATACAGTGCTGAGAGAATGAGGTGGTAAGAAAACATTAGCGAAATGCCATAAGATTAACAGAAAGTATAATCTGCTTCATAACTCAATTGATATGCAAGAAAGGTTTCTTTGAAAATTTTTGACCAGTGATATTTTTGATTCGAGTTTGAATAAAAATCTCAGGACGAAATTGGAAGCCTTTAATCGTACAGACCTTGGCATAAGAAAAACACTGCATTTCTACACACTTTAAGTCTACTTTAAGCAGGGGTCATATTTAACTGAGTAAGGTGTACAAAACTGTAAGCATTCTGCAATGGAAAATTCCAATTAGCACTTCATTGAAGAAAGGCAGTCTGTAATCTGTTCCCTTGCTTTTCTAACTACGCTGAGCGTATTAGGGTAGCGCTAAACGGGACCCTGGAATGTTTTATAACCACTAACTCTTTTTTTTACATGAATACATATAAAGCCACTACTCCCAATTTTATTCTTAATGCAACAGCTGTTATACTGAGCTCGACAATGACCAAAAACTTAAGCCACTAACATCTTTATATATTCTAAGGGTCCCTAATCACTAACGATTAGTCGGAACTGTGTGTGTCTAACCGCATAATGCGTGCCCAACAGCTCCGACAACGATGATGTCAATAACTAAAAGCAGAACAGCGTCCGCACTGAATAATATTTTAATCAGGATTTATTGATCAAAATTTGTCACCTCAATCTCAAAAATTATTGTGCTCTATTGAAAACTATTTCAATTTAACGCGTTACCTCATTTTAAAGCAAGATCAAAGGGAAGCTGATCTTAAGTACTAAGGCTGTAAGGCATATATATAGGCAATACAAGGAGTGTTTGGTGAGAATCAAGTTGAAAAGATGTTTTATTTGACAGAAATACACGCTAGAAATAAGCGAAAACTTGTGTACAAGCGACCAGTATGAACTGACCTCCCCACTCCACAAGCAACCTCAGCAGACGCTAGCTCACTTCTCATTGGATGACCGAAATAAGAAGGCATCATTCCAAATTTCGGTTTACCAGTTTCCAAGTTTTCTAGTACCATCATTGAGGCCGTTTTAACATCGCGCCACAGATCGTCGAGTTCGTCTATGGTCGACTCATCGATCGGCTGCCCGAGAGCGATGTCTATGGCGCATTGTGTCATGGCGTCATTAAAATGGCGGATGAGGAATCTGTGGCGGGAAACGGTAACCATTTGGTTTTTGTGTATTTTTTTTTTAAATCGAACCTCCATTGAATGTAATTTAATGAAATGAATTTTGTATTCAACTTTAGTGCACAATAAAAAGAAATAATAATTGTATTTTATAAAAATATTACCTGTTAGCAGATGCGACGCCATCTTTCATCATGCCAGTGAATTTTCGCTCTCCGGTGCGTGTGTAATCGCCCTGTATTGAAGTAAACAAACATTCTATGAAATTAAACTAGGAACTGCTAGGCCAGCGGTAGAAATAAGGCTCTATCGGAGTACACGGTAGGTTACAGGAGTCACAAAGTTCGGTCCTCTGCCACTGTACAGTGGGGTGGTAGGGGACCGATATTTATGGAAGATATCTACACAGACGGGTGTCTGTGTTTAGACTAAAAAATCTTTTAAATATGTTTTGATCATTAATATTTTAAGTGATTTATTTCTTGTATTTTAGAATACATATTTATTAGCTTCCATTAGATTAAAAAATCTTTTATGTTAAGTATACGTCCTCACTTAACTCAACAACTGTAGCTTCTCAGCTACTACGCTTGTCGAAGATTTAAAATGTCGGGTCCAAAACCATTATTTCTGCTGTCAGTTTAATAATATAATTGTAAGTGGAAACCTTAAGTGCTTTAGTGCCGGCGTACTGTCTGGACACGACATCACCGTTGTCCGCCCACATGGTGAGGAAGGCGTGGCGCAAAGGGGAGGGCAGGCCACACCCCGGTGTTCCCAAACCCAGCCTGCATAGCTGCAGCTCTAGTACGTATTTAGCTATCGCCGTCTGTAAAATGTCGTACATATTACATTAGAGAAATTATTATTTACTTGCATAACCGGTGTAATGCGTATATCCCTTAGCGATAGGCGATTATTACTAGTAATCAAATATCGAGATAACAATCAATGTTAGTCGACACAGATCGATGGCACTACTATACACATTTTGACAAGGGACATGTTTTGTCACTAGCTAGTAATTGTTGTGTTAGCTATTGCGATTTCAAATTTCCTTATGGAATTATTTCGGAGCGAATGTACTTTGTCTAAGTACTTAGGTCATATTATCCTCCACCAACCCTCTATAGGATAGCGAATGTTACCTCTATACGTACCTGTACGACGTTGGTCCTGTCGAGGCAGTCGATGCAGTTGACGCGGAAGACGCCGTCCTGTGTGCAGATCACACCGCGATCGTCACGCCAACAGAAGCGCATCTCACCGATGATATCAGCTATGGCGTTGATTAGGATACTGACGTTTTCATAGTGCATACCGCGACTGCAAAACAAAGTCAACAAATATTGATAGCCTTTTTTATTGAAGAACGTGGTAAATGAGCAAGCTGGTCATCTGATATAAGTATACCCATAGGCATCATTAAAATTAGGGATAGGGCTTAGGGATCACCTTCTTCTATAAAACAATACTAGCATGAAAACAGAAACAGAAGAGAAGTAATCTTACCAGTACTCATGGAAGTCGAAGGTGGCGTATATAACATCTGGACTGTTGTATTTGAGCACGTGGTTGCCGTAAGCTTCCCAGATGATGCGCTCCCGCCCCTGCTGCTCCACCAGGTTCACGATGCACACCTGCTTGTAGATCTTCAGCTCCTCCTCAAAGTGATTCTTGAAGGCGGCGTGAGTTTCCTCTTCACCTGGAATACGTCATATACAGGTTGTTTTTTTTTATAACACAAGTAGGCAAACGAACAGCTGGTCGCTTAACATAGAAGTGATCACCGACGCCCGTGAACATCCGCAATACCAAAGGAACTGCAGATCAAGATTGGAGTTGGAACTCGTGGTTTTTAACTTGTATCGAATACGAGGTTTTACGTATAAAATTGGCATGGCAAAGTCCGAATCTAGTAATAAATAAAATTATTCATCAACTCATTTTACGGATTTTATCGCGTTAACACCTAATGAAATAAACGCGATAAATTTCCTAAAATTAATTTAATTTTAAAATGAATAAAAATGTGAATACTTCTGTCAAGTCGTGGCGGCGGTCGGAATTTGTATTCAGGCTGACTCCAGAATATCGGCACCGAACCTCGCACCTGTTTAAAATGCAAAATTATAATCAGCTCTAAATATTATATTTACAATTGTTATTATAGTTTGCTTGTTTAAATATTTTAAGGTACCGTTTACGTTAAAATTCGTAAATTCAATAATATTTTCGCAGAACTACTTTTTCTCACAATACATTAACCATCCATATACCATTTTAATTAACTCTCATGATTTCCACAAAATAACATTTCGGATGAGAGTATAAAAAGTGTAATGGCCGCCATGTATGATATGGTATGTGACGTTTGTTTGTTTATAAAATTTCCATCTCGATTTGAAACAAACTATAGAAACGCATGAAAGGCGATATAAGGAGTACCTGTAACCGACGATGCCAGGATCGCGACAAGTAGAATACCGTAATCTCTGCCTAACCCTTTGGATTACGGGCGTTAGTGCTTATTGTAATGAGAACGTGGCAGCCTCGGTACCCGACGAACTTTTTGTGCGGTACTAAAGGAATAATGGTGCACTAACCAATACTATGGTCCAAAGACAATTTAAACCATCAGAGATTCGTTTTGAAATTTTCAGTTTAGTATATAGCTCAGTTTTCAAGACTAGTTTGCGGCGTCAGTTTGTCTAGTTGCAAAATCGTTACATGTTGAGTCATAACATTGAATCTCATCCAAATTGCTTAAATAATAATTTTTCTCGTATACTCAAGGTTATATACAAAAGCTAATTTAAGGTACACAATAGCTGAAGGAGAATGGAGAACCTACGACCGCATGTTTGCATCGGTAGACCCCGATTAAGGTGGATGGAGGTCATCGAGAGGGACCTTGCTAAGATAAATTTGTACCCAACTATAGCCCTGGACCGACCGACCGCTATCGTTGGACGAGAGACAAGGTTACTCCAAATTGAAATGGAAAAGGCCGGTTGAAGATGACCGGATCGCATCCCTAAGAACAATAGGGCGTCGCCGGTTTCTAAAATTATACGGTAATATTAGTTTCAATGCTATTTGGACTATTTCTATTTTCATTTTATCCACTCTATGCAACCTGCACAAAGGCAAGCCAAAGGTTAGTTGGCTATGGATTGTCACTTAAGATCAGGTGAGGCGCTTGTTCGTTTGCGTCTTGTACTGTGTAAAAAGTATTGTTATCAGCGGCAAGTTGGACATCGCCGTAGGTTCAAAAAAAAATAACACAAAAAAATGTCTTTTTCATTTTTTATGTGTTCTTTTTATTCCTTTTAGCGTTGCTCTTTAACTAGCACCATTTTGAGGCTTCAGAGCTGTTTTGTTTCGAGTGGCTGTTATCTCGCTTCGGCTCGGATTCAATATTGATTAAAGCCGAAGTTTTTGGGTCAAGCGCGTGCCGGCGCACTGCCAACGGTTTCGAGCGAAAAACTTTCAAATGCTACATTCATTTATCATACGACTTCAATTCTACGATTCCAATTTTCAACTGTCTTGCAAAAAATTATGTGCAAATATTGAAAATTTATCTTAAACCAAATCGGATATCCAGACTTAAATAGCTTTGTTTACATCTATAAATCTACGCATACATGGTCATTACTTTTCGGTACTCTTAATACCGCCTTTAATATGTCACTAATCTGGGTGATATCGGTTGGTCTTAATGTACTAATACTGTAACATTTGTAATATAGAGTTGCCGTATTTCATTCATCATTTATCCTTACAACATGCCCAAATCACCAAAGCATACCTTTATTATAAATTTAGTCACAACATCGTCTTTCAAGCTACATTTTTTTCCTTAACTTTATCGTATTACGTAGAGTTAGTTGGCATAGTTTCATAAAAATAAACTAATAAATATGACCGTTACCCAGAAGGGTACAGGGGTCCGTTTGCCGTGCTTGTCGGTTACGGGTATTCCTTATATCAGCTTTTTTAGTATATAACTTATTTGATCGATATGAGTTCTCCTGGGACATTCTCTGCCCACACTGTCACTCACTTTTGCTACATTTTCTATTTTCATAAATTTATTTTAAAACTATTGGTTTTGGTCTGGGGCGTGCCCACCAACATCGTCATCCATTTTTGTTACATACATTTGCCTTGTCACTTCATTTACCATGTGTATCCATTTAATGTGGCCTGGCCATATCAACGAAGTAAAAACATCTCTGCGGTCAAAAATCGTCAGCGCGTGAACTTTTATTAGGCTATGACGTATCTAACGGTCAGTTTCGTTACGGATGTAGCAACCTTGAAAAATAACTGTTAATTAACGTTAACATTAACAGCTCGATTAACGTTCTGCTATAGCAGATTCGAATTCAAACTTACAATTTCATGTTTTTCAATTCCTTAAAACGTTATGTGCGTAATACAAATAAAACTAAAATTGTTATGTCTTTTGAGTACAAATGATCGAAATTTGATTTGAAGAGTGTATAAGCTAATGCTAAACTAGTGCGTAGGATCTTACAACACATCGCCATATAACATAAGGTGGGATTGTGGTTAAAGACTTGTTTTTCTCATTGAAAGATACCAGTACATGTGGAATGCAGAAATTATGAAAGGATGAATGAAGGAGGAGTGATACGACAAACTTATGTAGTAAAAATGTGTGGCAGTACTGATAGGGTGATCCAAAACGAACTTATATAGACCAGATTTGTAACATAATAAAGAAATGCAATATTAAGGTGTACCCGTCACTGACGGCCAATGTACGTGATGTATGAATGTAGTAGAGGACAGATCGCAATTATCAGAAATAACAAACAAAATCAAACATTTCTCTCGCATATCAGCTTGGGAAGGGGAGAATGAAGTTCGCGACCGTAGGTCAGAACAACTGGTAGGTAAGGCAAGAGAAATATTGAAAGCGAATCGGATGGAAAATACTAGTACTATGGGCCATTTAGACGTGTAGCAATCTGAGCTTTTAGGTCTCGATTGTTTCTTTCTACGTCAGCCGTTGGAAGTCCAAAGCGATGGGTAGTTCTGACGAAGAGTTGTCTTTATTCAATCTGCATCGCAAACATCGCCGCAAAAATACGCCTAGCAAGCGATCCGCCAGTCCTTGCAGTACGGGAGCAGAGACGCGAGGGACGCGGAATAGAGATGTGACAATAAAATAGGGAAGTGCGTTACAAAACCAAGTTAAACTAAATATTTTATTTTATGATAACCAAAGGAATTTTACCGAATATATGCATGTACACATTTTATTTCATGATTAAAGATGCAATATTTTAGAAAAGTAATAAAATACGTATGTACATACATACTTACGCACATATGTATGTACAAGATAATTACCTAATAAACATTGATTTTCGTTGTTAAGTTTATTTAGTTTTATAATACATACAAAACCGGTTTTCTACATATATTCGATTGTCCTTAGTCATGCGGATAATCAAGAATTCTATCCGGATTTTCAATTGGCCAACGGCAATTAGTCCGATTGATGCGAGTATTATATATATGACGCGAATTTTTTAAAATGATACGAATAATAAATATATTTTCGGAAAGAACACGATCTTACAGAAGACAATGCAGAGCGAAGCTGGTTGAGTCTAGGACCATCAATGTCCTCATTTATGCTTACACGCAATAATACCGAGAACTTTCTTTATCTAACGGAATGCTCAAGCCAATTAGTGTAAAGTTACCTGCACGAAGGAGGCCCTATGAATGCTGTCGGTGCAAATGATGGATACTATCTGCTCGGTCTCCACGTAGTTAGCCACCTTACCGCCGGGCTCGATCCCACGACGGTTGTACCTTTGAATTATAATTGGTATGTTGTAGACCACGGTTGCAAAAATTTTCATTTTGGAGCCTTTTAGCGCCTAACCAACTTGGGTATAGGTGAGTTTGGTGAAAGCAAGAAAGGAATCTGTGGTCTTACGTTGTAAACATCATTTACGGACATTTTGTATTTTTTTTGCAGTATTCGTATGGATAGTAAATACTTTTGGTATATTTCGCGACGAGTCAAGTAAATCAAACATTTAGATAATTGATGTATACATTTAGAATATATAATATAAATGCGGTTGTAAGATGTATTTCTTCTGCTCATGTGTAAGAGACTGAAATCGTCCAAAAAGTCTGGATCGATTTTGATTAAATTTTGTGTGTTTAAGTGGGTCGCGGGGCGGTTTAGATTCACAATTGAACCCGGCAAGTGACTCTGCCACAGAGTTCCAGGAGATTTTTATGATATTTAACGAATAACCAAAAACGTTAGCATAACCCATTAGTAGATAGCGAGGCAACATTCAACAATGTTGGGTCCATCAGTTTTTAGTATTAAAACATAAAATTCTACATACCTAGTGCCGGCTTGATACCTAGACCGTCTGGATATGAGACCTAGAGTGAAGGTATCGTCACAAGTGTTCCCACTGGCTAAAGACTCTACATTGAGCGGGTTGCTGTCCGAGTCAACTGCAATCTGGGCGAGGTGCACGTAGCCTTGGATTACTGGTAGGACCCATTCGTCGCATTGTGGACTCTACAAAAATGTACTAGATTAGGTGTATGAGTTAATTTTAAAAGTTAAAGGAAAGATCATCCTTTTGAATAGTACTTATTTAATTATCTTTATTTAAAAAAGGGATAAGTATGTATGCATAGATGCATGGATGTAAAAGAAGTGAGAGAGGTGTGCCAGGATCAAATGGAAATCCATAATCTCTACCTACCTCTGGGTTACGGGTATGAGTACATATTTATTTATTTTACAAAACAGGAACTTGCATGCCACTTTTTTAAGTTAAGCCACTTAAGTGGTTGTGTGTGTTGCATTCCAAACGAGTTTTATGTTATAGTCCATGCAAAGTAATAACCTATTATTACAATTATAATGAAAAACAACTCACATCCAAAGCAATGATATCCCTCAACATATGCTTATTCCAAAAGAATCTATCATCCACATACTTCCACCATCTCGTTATATCGGTGACGGCTTTCCCTTCACATTCCTCGCTTTCTAGAATCTTCTCGACTTCGTACTGCCGTTGTAGACTGTTGGTAATATCCAGGGTACGGGAGTAGTAGAAACTCTCAGCGTCGTCGAATATTTTGTGCAGTTCATCAGTGAGACGTTTCTCGAAGCGCTCGGCTAGCTTTGGGTCCCGATGCTTTTTAACTGTTTGTTTTACCTGTTGAAAGGGAGTATTATTGAGATGCGAAAAATTTGGAAGTCAATCGTTTTAATCCCGACCTCCTCCCATATCCCATTCTCTCCTTTTATTCTCCTTTTCTTTATCATTCCTCTTGCATAGATCAAAGCTGGTAAAGCTCCACTGAGTCTTCTTTGAATCGCTTGATGAATCATGTAAAAAACTCCAAAACTGCTCAACCAATCATAATGAAACAACTTGAGAGATAGAATAGGCTCGATTTTGATTAACAACCTCAATATTTTTAATTTAAAATTAAATTACATTTCATATGCCTGTTGTAAAAATAGCAGAAATTATTTTAAGATGACAATTTATCTTTAACCTGGGTGCATTTATTTTAGGTTTTTACTCATAATTTAAATTTAAACCTACCTACCAGGAAAACTATATTTGGGCTGTGCTTTTATTCCTCTATTATTATTGTTTAAATTTACATGAGATTTAAAAAAAATTAAACAAAACTCTTGGAATAATACTAAGTTTATGGATTTTATTCCCAATGTTTTAAGTACTCTACAGCGCTCATGTAGTATTCAAGTAAATATTGGAGTAATACTCCAATAGTCATATGTAATAGATCATTACATATAACTATTGTAGTGGAGAGAACAATATTAATTCTAGATTAATATTATACACATGAAAGGTATGTTAGTTTGTAATAGTTACATTGATACTAAATAACGGATTTTAAAAATTCTGTTGACATTTAAAACCTATACTATCTAGCAATTTCATTACTAACACATTGTTCACCGGCAAGTTTACTGAGAATTTATCTCATATCACTGCCTATTTTAGAATTAGATGTGACCACTTTTAATCAATGTGTTACATTAAATTATTTAAATAAGAGCCAAATTCATGACAATCGCCAATAGCCTAATGATTAAGAGTATAGTCAGAATCACCAAAAGCCCTCTATGCAGAGTGTGCATAGAAGAGGAAGAAATGGCATCTCTGTCATGCTACATAGGAGTGTTTCATATCTGAACCCTTATGCAAGATATGTGCTAGATGAAGAAAATAGCCCCCACTATTAACAAACTCTAAATTTGAAATCTGGACATAAAGTGCACTACTTTTTCTGATGTTTAGTACACCATAACCTGAGATGAAAATATAGCAACTTAAACCTTTCTCAATTATATAGTTAGTTTTGTTTTTAATGTGACTGACCCAGAAGAAGGCCAATATTTTTCATGGGTATGTGTGTTCCATTGAGCACCTCCTAGTAGGTTACTTCCTGTAGGTAGTGTATATGTATATATGTATTCTTATAAATATATATTTAATTATTGTAATAATTACACCTAATTCTTTGAAATTGGTCAAGCCCATATGTAGGAAGACCTCTGAATGCCATAGCATGTATGACATCAGTATAAAACCCACATAGTGTAAGCAAATCTTTAAATGTCAATAATCATAGTCAATTGGGTATATTTTTATAACTAACTATTACTTGTTAATTGAGTGATAATTGAAGGAAGAAATTTATATATTACCTGTGTAGCTGCATGTTGTGTGGTTGTCTTGATAGTGTTGCTTACATTCTTTACAGCCCCCACTGTCTTATTCAGGAATGCGGAATTTTCAAATAAGCGGCTACCCATCTTCTTATTAGATGTTTTAAGATTTGAGCTTTGCATGGAAGAAAATGAGTTATGTTTTGTGCATGGGCACAAGTCCATTTCTTGGTTCGCAACGCCCATATTCAAGAAACATATTGATTTTATTTTATAAATAGTATGATGGAAATAAATTTGACCCACTGGTACACTCTCTTTGATGATCATTAAGCGTGGTTCATATATGGTGGAATGTTCTACTTTGCCTATTATACCTTCTGTTATACCAAGGCACTCTATATCCTCGATATCTGAGAGGTCCCATGCTAGAAATATAAGAAAAAATGAAGATTCACATAATCGCAATACAAAACATTCAAATATAATTAAACAGAAATATTGATTATACAATAAATAATAAATATTTCTGGAGGAAAATATTTTATGGGTCAATATTATTCAACATAAAATTTAAAGGAAGGAGATACCTGATCGAACTGAAAATGCGCCTGTTACGCGATTCCACCATAAACTTGACTCGTTCCGTACAAATATATAATAAAGTTCCGACCTAAACAATTCCATTTTGTGTAAATTTTATTTCACGTTCGTTTTCTTTGCTAATAATTTCATTGTGTTTATTGTTGTTATAATTTGCATCCAATTTGACGTTTTTTAATCGAATCGGGAAGGGGCAGAGGCAGACAGTTATTTTCTGCAAGTTGGCTGTCGTGACTTACTGATGTTTCTTTACCTAAAAAGTAATAAAAAAATATCAAATAACATGATTCTTTGGTTTTGATTTTCTAGAAAAATACGAATTTAAAATGTTGACATTAAAAATAAATAGGACACATAAGGGTTATTAATGGGATAAATGGTACAAGTACAAGATAAAGATGACTCCAACACATAAAAAAAAGTATTTTTATTTATCTAGGGTTAAGATGGAATGGACATACGAAAAACCATGATTTTTATTACATAAGATAAACTAATAAAATTACAAGCGATTTATTTTATTTTATTTATTTGTCATTCAGTGACTAAAATCCAACAAATGAATGGATGACAAATGTCAATGATTTAAGAACTCTTGCGTGAAACGAAACGTCAAGGACGCTCTTTTTCAATTTCTTTATGTTGGTTAAAACAAATTTCCGGTTCCATTGAATGATTATTTTGGCGTATTTTATACCAATTTTCCTTCTTCATTTGATGTATTTAGAAAAATGGATTGGCAATTAACTTGTCGAGTATGTTTAGAAACTGGTGATATGGTATCCCTTTTTGATTGGGATGAAAATAATGAACAACTTGCTGACAAGTATTTATACTGCTGCGGTATTGAGGTATGGAAAGATTGCCACACAAAATGGTTGCGATGGCCACCCTATAATTTTTTCGTACAATAATGTTGCTATATTGGTTTATTTGTAATGTCTTGATGATTTTTTGCTGACATCCCAGGTTAAAATGTTTTCATTTTATTGAAGTTATTGTAAAACTTTTTAATATTTTTAGGTTAATAAAAAAGACACATTACCGACGCTAATTTGCTTAAATTGCGTCGATCGCTTAACATTTGCTTATCAGTTCAAACAACAATGTATTACTTCTACGGAAACGTTGAAAGAATGTCTCGAAGAATTTTCGAAGAGCCAGGCTGAAGTTTCCGGACCTAAGAATGAAGGTAAACGAAGCAATTTTCCTTTACGTTAGTTGACATTGTACCTGCTAGTTTGAAAAAAATAACTTAAATCTCATTTGTAATCTTTTCTTGCAAAACTTTACATAACCTCATTCTTTTCAGCCAGTGAAACTGAGACAATAACAATAAAGCAAGAGAATGGGTTAATGCTTCAATATGAGCTACCAGTAGAGCATGATCCTCAGGCTCAATGGACCAGAACTCTCACAAAGACTCCAACAAGTACAGTTGTTACCAAATCACCAGGTCCTAAGAAAAGGGGTAGACCAAGGAAGTATCCTAATGAACAAGGACAAATGTGTAAGATCCATTATTACACTACTATATATCAACTGAAATTGCATGTTTCACCTTTTTATATTCAATAGCTATGAAAGGCTAATCAATTGCATTCTTGTCATAATTTCCTGTATGTTTAATCTACCCTCTTATTTCCATTTTAATGTTTCAATTACTATAAAATATAAATTAGAAAGAAGATTAAATTGATAAAATTTAATTCAATAATATCTAATATTACCTGTTGAAGCAAATATGAGAAATTATGTACTTTAACTATTTTTAATCTGTACATAGATAGAGAATTGATTGTATACAATATACATACATGAGTATACTGTGCAAAAGAAAATGAAAAGTAAAGAATCAGGAAGTCACTAGGAGAATTAAAGACTAAGTTAGCTGTAGAAAGAAATGTATGAGCAATTGTTTTAAAGTATTTATTTCATATATGTTTCATACTGTGAAAGTGATAAAAGTGGAATACTCTGTTTTAGATATTTCACCATACATTCGCAAAAAGCCCAAAGAAATGGAGAAGGAGCAAGAGTCTCTCGCTTCACTGTTGGCATCCGGCACCTTGGAACTTAAGGAAGAACCTCTGGATGAAGAAGAGGCATTTGAAGCAGACAGTATGTATTAAAACCAGTATAAAACACCAAGAGGTGTTTGGTGCTTCTACAGGCATACATAATCATTGCTTATACATACTCCTTATACTTGCCTTAACTTGCCTTACCTGCTATTTTCTATAAGTTTGCCATAAGTTTTTCTGGGATGAACCCTACCAACACTGGTACTCATTTTTGCAAGATAATTTCTTTTCTATTTCTTTTTATTCAACTTAACGTAAATGTACAATATACAAAATTTGTATCTGTCCATATGTATATTTTAATACTTAAGCAAGTAAAAAAGATAAAGAATTTTTTTTATATATATTAGGAAAAATACATAACCTAAGTTAGGTAATAAACAATAAACTACTTAGTGAATTGATTTGTTAGTAAACTCTGCAATGCTGTGAGTGAGTTTTAATACAAATTAGTCTAATAACTGCTAAATTCCGTTGCTTTATCCGAATATCTTGAAATAATATCTTCTTTAACTTATGCTTAATATGTTACACCATAACAACTCAAACAAAACATGCTGCTATATTATGACTGCCACGCCATCTCCTCCATACACACTCTTTATAGAGGACTGTCGGTAATCCCTAAATTAAATAAGTGCTTAACTAAGTGCACTGTTAAGCAGTTAATCTGACACTGTTCATACTGCTGAAAACATTCCCATAAAATATGTTGTTATCTCTTTCTTTTTTTCTAAAAAAACTGAGATGACATTTGTATGTAGGTTTATGTATGTTTTCAGCAGTGTGAGCTCACCTTCACCTGCAATCAGAAACATCAAGAGTCAAAACTGCCAGAAGCATTGCAACTGCAAATCTTTATGTAAGAAGGAGAAGCTAAGTTCATACCAAAGAAGGACCGTCTAGATGCCTCATAGTAATTTCAGCCTATATTCGTCCACTGCTGAACGTTGGCCCCCAATAATCATAAAGATCAGTGCCCAGTCCCCCTCATCCAATGGGCTCCCGCAACAATGACCAGATCATCGGTCCCTCTTGTGGAAGATCTATCTATGCTGTGTCAACCTGTATGTGACCATCACTCTAGGACTTTTCTGCCTCATCAGTCATCCATTCCACCTCATACATCACCCCTAAGATAAATAGTGGAAGTATTAATATATATAATTCTTCTTGCAACTCTGTGCTATTGTGATACTAGAGCAGTTGATTTCTTCTATACAGGCCACACCATCTGTCTACTACTATGCAGATCTCATTGATGAACTTTTTCTCTTTAAAGATTTTGACAACAGCGACCCAGACTTTGTACCTGTTGAAGAACCAGAATCTGAGCCTGAAACTAAAAAAGAGGTGAATATATATTCAATATATTACTCATACACAAAAAAATTGTGTCTGCTGACGTCATGACGACGTTCTTGTGCGGCGTATAAACAACCAATAGTTAATGAAGGAAAACAATAAACCGGATAAAAAATATAACTTAAAATTTTCAGTCAGCACCGCGAAGGCGCGGCCGACCGCCTAAGGTTCACATAGAGCCAGCCAAGGATAAGTCGCAAGACGGGGAAGATGTGCTTCTGAAGGAAACAATACTCGCCTTCTCTGAGCCCATTCCTGAACACATATTGAATCCCAAACCCAAGAAGAAAAAACCGCATCATCAAAAGAAGAGATATAATTATGAAAAAACGTAAGTGTTCTATAAGGTCAAATAATCTACATTTGTTTTGCTAATAGGTAGTGTGCCTAGATAGTTTTCTTTGATGTCTATGTCTGATGCCCAGTCCAGTCAGTTTACTGGCTTTTGTGCCAAGCTCAAACTCTCATATTTGAGACCTTATGAAGAGGAAATAAAAACATAGTCATTATCACTGTTTATCCTAATTATCTTCAAGAAGTTTTTTAATAACATATAGACTAGCGCTTGACTACAATCCCACCTGAAGTTAAATAGTGATGTGGTCAGTGAGATGGTATGCACTAGTGTAGCAACAGTCTATTATTCTTCTTTTGAAGGTAGTAGGTAGGTAGTAGTATTTAGTACATGCGATGCCACACATGCCCATGTGGTAACGCTGTGTACTAAATTCCACAGTTGTAGTAACAACTGGCTAATTTCCACATTAATGTATTGTAGTAGCGACGGGCTAAATCCCACACTAAATTCCACATTTATGTGTTGTAGTAGCGACGGGCTAAATTCCACATTAATGTGTTGTAGTAGCGACTGGCTAAATTCCAAATTAATGTGTTGTAGTAGCGACGGGCTAAATTCCAAATTAATTGTTGCAGTAGTGACGGGCTAAATTCCACATTAATGTGTTGTAGTAGCGACGGGCTAAATTCCGCATTAATGTGTTGTAGTAGCGACGGGCTAAATTCCACATTAATGTGTTGTAGTAGCGACGGGCTAAATTCCGCTATAATGTGTTGTAGTAGCGAGGGGCTAAATTCCACATTAATGTGTTGTAGTAGCGACGGGCTAAATTCCGCATTAATGTGTTGTAGTAGCGACGG
>JWHW01012955.1:328525-357548 GCA_000931545.1 Papilio glaucus
ATACCAGCTCCAACCACCATAGATGAATTAAAACAATCCGTGATTGAGGAGTGGCAGAACATTCCACAACAACAGATCAAAGATGTTATCGACAGCATGCCAAATCGTTTGATGGAAGTCATGAGGGCTAGAGGTGGAAATACGCACTATTAAAATTCATTTATTCAGCAGATTTTTTATTTTTAAGCCATTTCATCACATTTGTTAATTTTCGGTCAAAGTGTTTTTCTGACTTTTTTATAAATAAACGTAATAATTAAAAACAATATTATCTTTCATTTTACTTCAATATACCTACGTTATAAATTAACATTCACAAGTAAGGCCACAATTTTTTTTTTAACCAAAATCGTAAAAAATCAAGGTGGGCGGTTAATTGTGCCGCTGAGTGTATATTCTGTTATTATATTGCAAAGTTTGAGATGCACTGTCGGCGGGAGTCCGCGCAACATGGCGTGAGGATGACTGAATCGCGGGAGGGTGCTATTTACATTTTTATTTTATTTACTTTGTATCTCTGTGCTGTCGCCGCGCATTTGTACATATTTTTTATATTGTAATGTGTAGATATAAGAAAATTGTTTTCATGTTATTTTATACAGTTGTTAAAATTAATTTGGGGCATTAAATAAATTCTACTTTGTCGTAAATGTTGGTACAACATTTTATTTATGTATTTAAAATTTTCTAAATATAAGTATCGTCATCATCTGTCGAAATTTAAAAAATAAACAGTTTTTTTTCAAATTGTAACAAAAAACGTCAAACGTAAAAAAGTAATTAAAACATACTTACCAAAGGTTGAGTTATCCTAAACAACTTTAGATACTTTTTTCTTTATATTCATCTTTCAAGAAATTTGTATATCTATCCACAGAC
The DNA here is from genome assembly GCA_000931545.1 of Papilio glaucus. Lineage (NCBI taxonomy): Eukaryota > Metazoa > Arthropoda > Insecta > Lepidoptera > Papilionidae > Papilio > Papilio glaucus. Next base: position 329,405 of record JWHW01012955.1, read on the forward strand.
TTGAAGGAATAGTGCTTTCCAAAATATCACATGGAATGTGTTGTAAGTTTTTTATGTTACTTATCAATGTTGCTTACGTACAAAAAAAAATAAACGTCAAAAGTCCTGCTCGAGTCCAAACGGCGGCGGTGTGTAGCTGTCATTTGTGGAGGCGATGTTCACCCCTCGATGTTTGCCGCCTTTTTATTTTATGTACGAAAACTTTTCTAGTTTATATTTTATTTTCGTCGAGATGATATTCTCAAGTACAACTGACATTACATCTTTGTTTCATTTAAATTTTTCACAGAATCGAGTCGTGTTATGATAATCTGTAGTGATCAGCACACTCCATGAACATCTGCAATACTAAAGGATCAGGAGGTTAGTTTTATAGGACGGCGTACGTTTTTTTTGAAGCTTATAATATATTGTGAATAATTTTCTGAGTGAGCAAGCTACTCATCTGATATTAGTTGACCAGTTTTGTACCTGTACATATCAATATCGGCAAAAATGGGAAAAGTACGGATGCATAATCAGCATTTTAATACAAGGAGTGCAGCAAAAGGGATAACAAGGGGGATAGAATGACACAACCCCTGTTTTACGCCAGTATTCTTTGGTGGCAGTGTTTTCCTGATAATACCTATAGAAGGGCTATTCGTGCAACAGATGTTGGCTCGCGGTTGATGTTCACATTATGTTATATTCACTATAACGGATGTTATACTAAAGAGTAGAAAAATATGCATGTGAAAGAAGAGCGACGTATTTTAGGATTGTATCAAAAGTTAATTTTACCTAATTTTCATTTCTACTATACTGCTGTAATACTATTTTAATAAATGCTAGCGCCATTTCGGTAGCGCACATATACTAGGTCAACATTTTTTCTGTCGTAATTTCGGACCAGCCTAGTTTATCTTCCACAATGATTGCCATATCTCAGTCAATAAAGAAACTGTGATTAATGATTTCCCTCCCCCATCAATCACTTAGACTATTCATGAAAATTGGGTGGAAAACCTTTCAGTAGTTATTGAGTTCTAAATCTATGTAGTTTTGTATTGAGATATATAACTCAAAAACTCCTAAACTCGGTACATACAGGTACTTATTATTACAATGTACACTGATTAAATTGACTTTGTAAATAGAATCTTAATTACTCAGAAGTTTGTTTTGAGGTATTCGGAATCGTTAGCGGGGCTCGCTTCAATTTTCATGGCTTGTTGATTTTCACCCTTTAGCTTCGGTAATTGAAATCAACGTCAGAGCTGTCGTCTTCAGGATTAGCCGTCATATTGTACACTGGACATCAAATTTCAATAATTAAAGAACTGTCATTCGAATTCCGTTTCTGATTGACTTTTTTTTATGGTTGATCAATCTGATGGTAGGGCGAACTTACGTACCATAAGTTGTTTAAGGAATAACGCACAATTCTAATATGATTCTAAGTGCGTTGTTCTTATCTAAGACATTAACGACACGATACCTAATATTAATTCGATGATGTTTAGTTGAGTTTTGTACGTTGTAGGTCACAATTAGGTAAGTAGTCATGTCCCCCATTCGGGTTCGCGTAGAGATATTTTGTTTGAATTGTAATAAAGGGCTGGCCTAGCCATGTCGTCGTTTAAGCCGATGGTCGCCCAAAGTAAGGCTCCATTGATCGCAAAAAGATCGGTCCTCTGCCATTCAGTGGACTACCGGAACCTTGACCAGATCGTCGATCCATCTAGTGGGAGGCCTACCTACGCAGGATGTATGTAGGACCTTTCGACCCCATCGGCCATACTAGTCATATACTAAGCAACATTTTTTCCAATATTAAACATTAAACCACCTTGAATTTCATGCAAACTTAAATTTGCATTTATAATATTATCATTTTAGGTTAGCATTATTTTTGACTGAGTACACAATTCACGTGCACAAAATAATATCATCTTTCTCTTTCGTTTCGTGTCTCGCTCTCTTTCTTTCTCTGAATTAAAGTAGCTATCAGTCAATTTCTAGACAGCGGCACCACAATCACATCTGTGCTGCTCAAACAAATTAAATAGAGTTTTGTTCGTTTGTTTGTTTTTCTTTCCGCTTGTTTGTTTCGCCGGGGGCCCGAGTGGCTGTTAGATTGCTTGAACAAACAAGCTTGTATGTCAATAGGGTAAGCGATGTCCATGCTAATTGATTGGCTCTGTTTTTTATTGTTTTCTTTTAATTCACCCATTGTCCACAATTTTGTTTTAGCCTACATGTAGACGTGAGAAGATTCAAACGGTACAAAACTGTTTATTATTAGTATTATTTATGTTTCCCATATTATTTATGATCTAAAAAGTTTACTGAAAAGCAGACAGCAACGACTTCTTGTACAAACCTTAATAAAGGCATAATACTACAAACCTTTACGTACTTTGTAATACAAAAAAAAATAAAACAATGTCATATTAGCACAATATAATTATGAAATTAAAGTCCTCAAAATTCTGTCGCAAATGCGAGCCAGATTGCCGCGAAATTATTCACAAAGCACCCCCCGGTGAGGACTTGATGATATTGTATTAGGTGATCACATACGAATGCGATCTTAATGGATACGGTCGGCACACCCCTGATAAAATACCCAGCGACCGAAACGCCCTCGTAAAAGAACCCAATTCTCCGGCAATGACGGCTGACGTTTATGTCATTTCGCGCGCGAAACGTACACCGACCCCAATCTAAATTAAAATCTAAAACCTTGTAAACAAGGCAAGTGCTCACTTTTTCGGGGATTTTAACCCTCGGAATTAACGAGATATAAAAGGGGGGTGGGTCGGGGACTGCGGTTGTTGTCTCTCTTCGGATACGTTTGCGATATTAACGTGGTCAGATAATTTTTTGAGTAAGCTTTCTCTGATTTGTAACAAAAAAAAAACACATTATAATAGTTTTAACTTGATTCTATCGGGTATGGAGGTACACGAGCAGCGGGTCTTCTGATGTTACGTGGTCACCGATGTCTAATCATTCACAACACCAGAGGAACTGCATGTTGCAGTCATTTAATATATTTGCTCTTTAAAATATTACATGTAGATGTGAAAGATCGTTTAACAAATAAAAGCAAATTGTTACAAATGTCCTTTTATAAATAAAAATAAAGAATATAAATATTAAAAAAGTACAATAAAATTCATTTCAAAATGTAAAGTTCTTAACTGTCGATCGATGACGGGATGCTACATGTTGAAATGGGGAAATGGCTCAGGTGTTGGAGGATTTGATTTCATCATGCCCGAAGCCACCGAGGAGGCGTTCGGGATGTGCATATCTCTTCTTTGATGAAGGGATTCATTCGAACCCCGTGTAAACGGCTTATCAGTCACTTTGAGCTCTCGCACCTTCTGTAGATTCGCCAAGTTGTTTGCTAATTTGAGAGTGGCTTCTCCATAGAGTTTTTGACCTCTTCGAACCTAAAATTATGGAAATGTTAAAACAAAATAAGGTCTGTGATCCCTAGAAGTTTTATGGGTACCGATAGCCAAAATGTGCCATCATGCAGTCATCCATTGAATACCGAATGAGCCCGACATTTACGAGCACATACTTTTACTTATGTATAAAAAAAACATCATGAAATTTTCTACTCCTGTACGAATTGAAAAGAGAACCTGTGATAAAAGACAGGTAAATTACTAGGTGATGAAATTGGTGGAGAATTAAGACGTATATTATCTGGATAGGTAGTAGGTATCTAATAATACCAATTAATAACATTTATCTATTAACCTGTTAATTTCGTCAACGCCGAGAGACTGATTTTTTAGCTCTGTGCTCTGTCCCGACTGTTCTTGCGAATCCTAAAGATAGCCCATTTTATTATTAATTTTGTCATTTCTACAATATAAAGTGTAATGGACGCCATGTATAGTAAGGGACGTTTGTTTGTTTACAAAAAGAACAAACTATAGTCTAAAATGTTACCTCATCGTGAAGCTCGGCCCTCCTGTGTGAGACCCACTCGATCTGGTCCTGGATGCGTTTGCACTCCGTCTCATTGTTGAGCAGGTCGGAGCGCAGCGACTCCATCACGTCGCGGTACTTCTGGCGCACGCGGTGGTCGATCGCGTGCAAGTTGTCGATCTCGTTCTGGGTCTCACGGATCTTCGATTTGGAGATCCGAAGTCGGCCCTCCTGTTAAAAACATTCCTTCAATAAATGCCCAATAGGGTAATTAAGTCCTTCTTCCCCTTCTCCCCTCTTCCCCTCCTCCCATCTTAACCCTCTTCTTAAACATTTTTTTAACTAACAAAGTTTGCAACACACATGCAACTAACCCAACCTGAGAAAATCTACAAAGCCACGGTACGCTAAGCAAGAATTTTATTACAAAGATAATTTGTTAGCTTTAAGCAGATAGATAATAACGAGAGGATTTATTAAAGCATGTCTTTATCTTTTTAATTTTGTATGTTTAAAGTTTCCTCAATTAAAAATATATAAAAAAGGCGATGTGTATGGTCTAGCGGGTGATCTTATGAAGTTTGGTAGCAATCGGATCAACATAATTAGCGCTATCCAAGCGAAGCCGGGGCGGATTACATAGTAAAAGAAAAAGTCGTTTTCGCTGTTTGTTCTATAAAACTAAGCAACTAATTTTAGTGCGCTTTTCATCAAGTAATATGAATAATACATGCATATTATATTAGAGAAAAACAGAGACAATCAAAGATTTGTCGTAAAAACATATTGTAGTGCGCTTACATTGCAAACGCCGGCTAAACCTTACGAGATAGATCTAAATAATGTACTACCGAATTGTATATCTTAAAAAGATATACAAAGAGTTTTTTTTCCTTTTACGAATCTACATCGCCCCCTTAAAAAAGATGTTACCATGACCAATGCTCCAATACAAACGTTACTAACCTTCTCGGCGAGCTTGCGTGTTAGCGCGTCGAGGTGGTCGTCAAGGCTGTCCTTCTGCTCGACGGCGAAGCGCTGCACCACGTTGTGATGCGGACACAGTCGGTGAACCAGCTGCACCGACGCGCTCGGCGTGTAGCTCGCCTCCACATGGGTATTGGAAACCTAATGCAAAATTAAAGTGTTCGTTATGCAACCGAGTTCCTTCAGATACCTGAAGTGACCCTGAGTGAAGTGAAACCCTTAAAACACGCATTCCATGTTAAGGCCGTTCAGCTTCCTACTAATTCGGTCCGGAGTTCAGTTCTGCCTACACACACTTCTTTTAATTCCGACCTGATTATACATTTCCTTAAAAATGTTTACAAAGCAGAAAATCGGGAGTGAATCACGAAGGGTTTTCTATCTAACATGAAGAAAGTTTTTAAATAATTAATCCAGACTGCACTAACCTAACCTGAATTGCTGCAATTGATGTAGTGATGTTTGGACTTAAAGAAACCTAAAGTACATGAGTTCTCTAATATCGAACAGCCATAAACAAATTAAAGGCATAGAGAAAATGAGCTCTAGATATGGATGCCGAAAAATTAAATTTCGGTGCAGGACATGGCAAGGAACTGATTGTAGTCGGTCATTAGAAAACATTTATAATGTAAAGTTTATTGTAATGTTTGTAAGTTGTGTATGAACCTGAAAAGTGGTGTGGACAGCAGGTTTGCCTATTTTTGTGGAAACACCCACAACTGCTTAGAACTGATATTCATTCAAAGACTGCACACATATCTATGGTACTTATACTTGCATTAAAACAACATATATGCTTTCTTCTACTACGTTTCTTTAATTTAAAATAATGGGTAATAAGATATAAACGACATTTTGATTCAAACCTGTTTCCATGTCCGCTTATAGAAGAGTAGAGCCACAATAATTACCAAGCCGATGCTTAAAAATACCGCAGTGTACATTGCCCAATGAAACCTTGTCTATCATTCTATCCAGTCTACAATTAAAATTCAATATTTCGGAAGTTATACATTTTTGTAGTCTATACGGAGATTTATCAGTGACACTGAAACATTTTTGTCGATTTATTTGACAGTTTTAATGACATATTTATTGTTTTCTCGCTTCACTATCAAAAAGGTTTTATTTTGAAAAAAATATTTGAAATACACATTAAAAAAATATAATTGTCTTTAGAAAGCAACCTGTTAGTTTGTTACTATCTATATCTATTACTTCTATTATATATTATTATTATACAGGGTTATTGGTAACTCGACATGTTCCCGGTATAAGGTGATAGGGGTCACGTTTTGTGATAATTTTAACCCCTTTTGCATTATGCAAAAGTGAACCATTTTTGAGTTATCGCGGTTTTTAGCTTTTTTCAAAATAAGTCAAAAAAGCAACAACAATTTATTTTAAAAAAGGGATTAATTTACATCTCATTTTTCATCTGATTTATAGGAACAATTAAACACTGGTTATTAATCAATATTAAAACATTATCGGTCCTAATTTAAAAATGCGAGAAAAGTAACGATATTATTTAATTTTTTTGAGATTTACCTACTAACGGGAAAACATTGAATTACCAATAATCCCGTACTTAATTCATAATAATAGCCGGCGATAAAGGAAGCAGTTTGTCTCATCTGTATTACAATTGTGTAAAAATGTGTACACAATTCATTTGTTTTTGATGCACCATACATATATAAAAAATACATTTTTGTAGTCTTTACAAATAAAATTTATAATATGTGTAATCTGTATGTAATTATTGGCCCCCTATTTATTAGGCGTTGGTTGGGATATACAAAGCGTATGAATTCCGGCCGGCCGACACAAAAGAGGTCATCCATCACGCCTGTCTACGACTCAGGTGTCGAGACTTGATGGAATCTATTGCGTATTGTCATAGCAATGTTACACAGAAAACAAATTCTATCTGTCGTTATATCGTAATAACCCTAAATTAGTAAGAAATTTTGTTTTTACTTTTTTATCTATTTGTTTTTTATCTATTTGTTTTTTATCTATTTGCATCCAATCTAAACAATGAAAATGGTTAAAAAGTGCGGCTATTAGTTGATATAGTATTATTAACTAGTACCGGCACCAGTAACGTTGAGTCGAGTTAGTCGGGTTAGGCAATTTCATGGTTAGGTTAGTAGATCTAACTATAATCGACTGAACAGGTCATAACTAGATGTATGGTTTTGTAATTCAAGGAAGACAATGGTTTTTACTGTGGCTGAACAACGAGAATATTTAGAATGCGAGAGAATATCGTTTCGTTTTTGTTACTGACGTAAAATTGCTTGTTCGTCTATATTTCCGATAGGTTTTAAGATGATAGCCTTAAGGTTCAGGATGCAGCTTCGGTTTTGGCTGGTACTGCGTTTATTGTTTTATCGGATTGTGGGGCCGCCGAGCTTTTCGGACGCTGACCGGATAACAGAAAGTAATGTTGAGGAAAGCTAACAAAATTGGTATGAAATTCTTCAAATGAATAGACGAACTAAACCGCCTTCTAACTTACGCACAGGTCACGTGTAACTGCGTTGATTTTACTTTTTTAGTAAAACTTTTAAGATTTTTGCTCTTGTCGGTATATCAATTTCCAGTCGTTCCTTGGGCCTTGTTTGAAGTCTATTTTCTGCATTTACATAAATTGTCTTCTTAGCATTCTTCTTTGACTCTTCTCCTTGTCCTCTGTAATAATCACATAGCAATAGCTATTAGTCGACTATCATAAATTGTAACACGTAACGAGTGCGCGAAAACCGCCCCTAGGACTGGACGAGGCAATTACGCACCGATACCGGGATACCGGGTCGCGTGGAATAATTGAATGGGGATCGCTTTCTAATTGATTGTTTCTGGCCGACTGATTGATATGATAGAACGATTACAGCGCGCGGCCGCGTGCGATATGAGACCTAATTAGTTACGCCGCGCTCTACCATTGATCGATCTAATCAAGCGAACTTAAGTTATACTTTTTATCAATAACTCCACCAGATTTGATGAAGAGATGTGATGTGTGTGGGGTAGATATTTGTTTCTTATTACATTACATAGAACTTCCAAACATCGCACCTCGAAAAATAGCTAGTTATTAATACTAAAAATAAATAATCTAAATGAGAATTTAATATATTATTCCCTTACATATAATTTACGTAGGCATTGTAAGCAATATGTTCGTACGAACTCGTATTTTCCTTTATTATATTCCAAATGTGCATAGGTACATGGTATTTTGATGTACAATATGTATGGTATTGGGCATAGATTTCAGGAAGTATTTTTTGTGTAATAAAATTCATAAGTAGGTAATAAATACGAATTTGGAATTAAACCAAGTCAGATTGCAAGAAACTGTGCCTATATACATGCCTCCTATGTGTTATAGTCCTTTATGTCAGAAAATATAGCTGATTGGAATGCAACATAGGCCAGTAACAAGTAATATTTGCTCGTGGTGAAACAGTGGAAGAACAAATCATCTAACATCTGTTGCATGAATTGGTCGGCTTGACCGGTGAAATACCACGATCGACAAGAACACATGCATAAAATAGAAGTATTTCTGAGTTTCGACAGTCGAGTAAGTTGCCGGAGGCCTAATTGGTGCTCTTCTCCTTCACACTCTTTTCTAATAAGAAAAGGATGGAAAATAGGAAAAGAAAGTATCATTTTCTGTGTTTATACCCTCCTCCATTAAAAGTAAGCAAATACATCTGCAACTCATTAGTATGTTGCAGATGTCTATGGGTAGCGGTCTATTTAATATTAGGTGAACGGCTTTCTCGTTTGCCACTTCTCCTATAAAGAAAATAATACCAATTTCGAGTTGGTAACACATAGTAGTGGTTTAATGTTTGGTTCAATGCTTCGCCATTGGATTTTCCCTTGCAACTGCACGATAACGGATCGCGCTGCACTAAGTTTCAGTTCTACTAATGCGTTAGTATCCAATTACAATAGGCTTATAAATACAGAAATGAAAATGACTATGAATACGAAATTTCAAAAACTATGTGTATGGATGTGTCTGTCCAAATACGAATTATCTTTCATTGCAACTACTGAAACTGGTTAATCTTTACATTGTATAAAACATAGTTTAATGCGATTTTCATCAATAGATAGTGATTGAAGAGAAAGGTTAATATGTATAACATATGCATATTATAGTAGAGAAACGAAAAAAATTGTAATGTGATGCAGTAAAAACATATTTTTGTGCGTTTAGATTGCAAACGATTAAGAAAACAAACGATTTAGCCATATCTTACGAGATAAATTAAAAAAAATCCGCGATGGCATATATCTATATTTTAAGGATAGCTTACTTTACTCGTTCTAACTTCCAATGATGATCTTAGGAGTTATAGCAAAATAAAAACTAAGGCGCGCGAAAATAATATCAAGCGCGGGTCTCACATCAATGTACGCAAACTGGATGTGCTCTCAATGAGGGAATCGACTTAGTTATAAGCCAATCGGCAATTAATACAGCTAAAAACGTAGCACAACATAAATTAATTCTAAGGCAGAACGAAGTTTGCCGGGTCAGCTAGTTTTATAATAGTAAGTAGGTAGTCGGAAATAAGTGATAATTTACCAACTGTCTACTTCAAGAACTTATATACATACATTGAGTGGTGGAAATGTGTGGGTTCAATGATTTAACTTTATCTTCTATTATTAACTCAATTGTTTATCTTTGTAAGTTAAATAATTAATCTGTATTTAAACTCCATTGTGTTTTCATGTTCGAATGAAGTAGATACATAATTCTCGTCAACAACGTTTTCACCAGTGTACACACACCAACACCAGATGTCTACTAGATTTCAGGAATAGAATATTAAAGTTATGCTCTAGTTGCAAGTAATACATAAGTATTTTGTTAAACATTAACTAGTACATTGGAATATCACTTTTTGTAATTTATAAGTCAGTTGTAAGTAAATCAATTAATGTTAGATTCATCTGTTTTGGAGATGGGACCGGTGAGCAACAAAACCAGCGTCGGTTGCCGGGGGCCGTGAGGAGACACATTGGAAGGTTGGCTACGGCACAGGGCGCAAGTAAGGATGCACTGATGAAGCTGGCATGCATGAGGTAAGTACTTTTCTTTGTTCTAGTGGCCATATTGACCAATAGTAATTGTAAGTTATGCTAGCAATAAAAACTACAATCTTAAAAAGATAACAACATGTTTTATGTGAATGTTTTCGTCATTGTGAACACTGTGTAAGAACCACCCAGTGCCATACAACCTTGCACGCGTATCTGACGGATGTATACGGTTATGAAACCCGATGGTTCTTAAAAAGCGCGTTCAAAACGCCTAGTTTGTAGCTTTACTGGCTGTCAGAACTATCCAAATAGTAGATTCATTTTTTTTAAATATAATGAGCACTGACATCGAGATATCTAAAGGATAGGCGAGTGTTGGCGCCATGTTGTGTAATTATGTGTATTTTCCTTACAGAGGTTTATAAATTTGTCTATAGCTTTTGTCGCAGGAGAGTCAGATTGTCGAGTACTACTTAAGAAAACCCATACTGACATTTATCGCTGCGTGATGTCGGCTTTATAATTCAGTTTTAAAATAACGTAATTCATTATTGCAAGAATTTAAACAACGTTGTATCACATGTATGTCCCATAATGAAGTAATTAACGCTAACCGGCTCGATTGCCGCCACATTTGACATTAAACGCCGCGTTCAAAAACCGAACGTCATTTGGTTCGTTCGGTCGACGTTACGTTCCGTTTCACTTGCAGCGCGATCAAAGAGCGTGGCGTTGATGTCGGCGTTGCGCGTTAGATTTACAGCTTACGGAAGCTAATTAAGTGGGTGTGGGAGGAACGGAACGACTCGCTCTTCACGGACCACTAATGGCGCGATGTTTAACATTTTTAGAAGTGTTTAGTTTAATAACCAAGTGAGGTCCTTATTAAAAATTTGTACCTATGTGTATTATTAACTCATTCCTTCGGTTAAACGATGCCATACAAAATAATTTAATTATTTTGTGTTAACGTACATGAGCTATGCAACGTACATGGTCTATATTTAGGTTTTAAGATCTTCTGTACATAGTTAATTTGGGAAACCCTACAAAAATATTTTGTAGTTTACTATTACTCGGCATTTACGCCATTCAAACGTTCAGCCAACAAACTGACATACATAATTACCTTTTTAATAAAAAGGTAACGTGCCTTTTGACCCAAAAGGGTAAATATAGTAATAGTTAATCATAGTAAATTCAAACCGAACTTATTATGTAAAGATAGCGTATTTAGTTTAGGTACATAGATTAAGTTAGTCAGGAAAAGTCCTGCCACATTTGATACCTAAAAAGATAAGTTAACCCCAGTCGCCATAGTAGTACGCTCCATTCCATATCTACATACATGAAAGGCGATGTGTGTATGTACGACTGGACCTATTTCGAAGAAATTTTCAGGAATATCAGATAGCGAGTGATCCTGTGATTTTTGGTAACGATCGGATCAAGATAGTTAGTGCTAGATGGTTTAAGACGGGACAGATTACTTGTTAGATATACAATCAAAAGTAAAGAGATAAGGGACTTTCGCAGGGTTGTAAACCTACAAATTTTATCTTCACTGTGATCATTGAATTCAGATACTCAAGGTTATGGTGTTGTTAAAACGAAATTATGAAACAAAAATATACAAATTATTAACATTCTTCTCATTATAGACAACGAATAGCTTCGTCACATTCTACGTGGTCATGCGTAACCATACCTCACACCGCTCTCTTGAACTCGCCGCTTAGTAGTCAAGATTTTTTTCTACTTTCATAATTTGTAACTAATTATTAAGCAAAAACTGTCGGCTTCCTTTTACGCATGGCCATATGGTGGTACATTTATCTTACCACATGTTTGATTTATTAGCAATTGGTATGACATCAATTAGATCAGTGCTACCATTCAAAGTTTGGTTATTGTTTTTACAAACTATATAGAAAACTAAGCTAAGCTTAGTTGGAATAGTTAAAAAGATAGAAAAAAATTAAAGGCAAGTGGATGTCCGTAACAAACTGTAGCCGAAACCTATTATAGTATGAATTACGGTTGTAGAAAAAAAAACAATAAAATATATATGTCGAAATAAGAAAAGATGCCTATTCACATTCTTATTCAGACGTCCTTGGTGCTTACTAGGTGCCTGAAGACAGTCTACAAAAAATTCAAAATGGCCGACAGTTGAAGCGAAGCATCGCGCGGTTTCTTTCCGAGTATTACTAACATTACCATACTTCAGGCGGCGAGGCTTATTTAAATGCTCCACCGACTCCATTTAGAGCTTGGAAAAATAAAACCGGCGAACGGATCCCGCGATCTCTCGCTGAGCCGCTTTTGTGGTAAATATGTATAAGCCTACCAAAATACAACCTGCTTTCAAGAAACCGATGTCATGTTCGATTTTCGACCTTATTTCATAAAAGCTGTATACTGAGTTCAGTCAAAACGAACACCGATTGAGTTTTTGTGCTTGTAAGCGTCTACGTTTTGTCGACGGAGTCTTTTCATTTTATTGCTTTTTATTTGGAAGCTCAGCTGCCAGCCGTGTTGTTTGTGGCCGTGGAAATATCTTTTGCGCGTCTCCCGTATGCGTAAATATCTCTTACATAATTCAAAATGCTAATTTGTTTAACGCGGCTCCTCCTCGAATAAAGTTTTTATCTCGTATATAAAATACGATTAACGCTCAATTCTAGAAAGAGATCCCTGAATATGAAACAAAGGAAGAATTAAGTAAACGATTAAAAGGAGCCCCGGGAGCTGCACGCTCCAACAATGATTCCATTATCTAGAAACGACGCGACGCTCGATCTCAGACTCGAAAGATAAAACTGAACGGCCGCCAATTTTGTTCCATTACTCTCGAGCACCGCAGACTACATACTATCCGTAAAACGGAACGCAAACAAAGCGAGCGTCGTTTTCCCGCCGGCGATAACTTAATTTCAGTCCGCCATAAGTACGTAATTAGCGATCCGCTGCCTTATCGGCCGGTGGGTAATTAACCTCTCTCGGGGAGCCTTCATTTCCCCCTCGTTCCCCTTCCTCCGACTGCACCTTGAATACCTCCTCTGTCGGTAATATTTCCGCCATATTATGCGGGCGTCCGCCCACCTCCTCCGCCAATGGCGTCGGTTCCCGCGCTTTTGTTTCGCACCGTGGCTGCAGCGTTCCAAAACGTTGTAACTTAGATTGTTTCCTTTGGCGAATTTCGCTGTATTCGTGATCGGGCTGCGGTTTGTTTTCGTTGGCGCTAGTTTATTATGCTTGCGGATGCTATTGTTACAAATAGTCGTAACATAAAAACATTCTTGAGAAAATTCCAATCTTATTGGTTGGTGTTAAGGCTGACATTCGTTTTGAAGCTTGAGTTTGACAGAGGGGTGTCGTCAGTTCATATTTCATGTGTTATCATCTTTTATTGAGTGCGAGGCCGGTATTGTCGCCGGTTTACTGCACGGTTATCTCTCCCGGCCGCCGGTCTTTAGCAGTGTCTCCTCTGATGAATGGAATGCTATTAAGTAAAACAAGAATAGCATTTTATCAACCCTTTAATACATTCTGATTTCACATTAATATATGGTTTCTACAATGGAATATAAATAATTAAAATCGATACAATTTATAAAAATATTACATTGTTGTCCATCAACTAACATCATCGAGGTAATTTACTTTCGCTATACGCGACTCTAATACAAATCTCTAATGGTAGATTAGTGGTGTTTATTTTAAACTTATTCTTATGTTTACATACACAAGCACTTTCGAGTTAGTCCATAATATAAAGAAGGGACAAAATTAAGATGTTGTGTGACAATTTGAATAAGTAACGGCCGTGGTCACATAGCGACGTGCCTATGGATCTAACGCATAGATATACGGATACCAGATGGTAAAAGCTATATAAAACATGTAAATAAAGTTTCTGTCATTTTTTTGATTTTCGGATATCATTAGGATTAAAGGCAAATGACGACAGATTTGAATTCGAGATTAAGATATTAATTATTTAAAAATATTCTGTTATAAATATAGGTACTTATATGAAAGTTAATTATTTTTAGTAAATTTTACCGCAGGTATTGTTTACGTCTCGACTATAACGATTACTGTAATGGGTTTTTAACTTTAAAATCGATTTCAATTGCATATCACAGAACATAACTAAACTCCAAACGAATTAAGCAATAAAATAAAAGCAATAGAAATAGACAATCGTAACAAAAATATTGAATCGGTAATAGTGTAATCTATCACAGTCCATTGTCTATGATTTCCGAACGGTCGTTTGTCAAAATAAGCGGGAGCCGTTAGGGCGCGTAATTTTTGGCGCGCGCGTTGCCTATGCGCTCTAATTGGGTGCCGCGGCCGCCGCCCGATAAAGCTCGGTTTACACAGCGTTTTAATTAATAGAGTTCGCCGGGCGGCTTCAGGGTTGACACAAATTATAACAACAAATACTTAAAATACAGTTTTTATAAACGTTTTTATTTGTGTATTCGATGTGTGAATACATACATACACACATCGAATATACATGTATGTGTGTAAGTTCATGTACAGACTCCGAAACGGCTGGGCTTGGATTTCGATGTAATTTTCAAGAAACGAAGAAATTATTCTAGGGGGTGATCCTGTGAAGTTTGGTAGCGATTGGATCAACTTATTTAGTGATAGCCGCGCGAACCCAGAGTATTGGTCCCGGGTCACTAATGCTTTAATATTATGTTTGAATTACTAATTCAGAAGACGAATTAACGGTTTTCGTTGCCCAAAACCTTACACCACAGAGAGTGCAAGAAAACCTTAAGACGAAGATACCCTCACACAATGACGAAACGACGCAGAGAAAGTAGGAAAGAGAGAGAGAGGTAAAGAGAATTGCTCCAATATACTCTTGAGAAATAATCAATACTACTCCGTAAATTTGTAGAGTATGTCTGCACGCGTATTTTCTATAAATTTCGTGATAAATATTCATTTTATGACTCACATCAATTTTCCCTTTTTTTAATCTGTCTATCCGGATATCCTGTTAAACTTAACAACGAATTGTGAATGATACAAAAGAAATGGCATTTAAAATAAACTGCTCCCGAGTGATAGGAAAAAACATAAAAGAATCATTTTCGATATCGGTTGCCATGGTAATGTTATATAATACGTTTTTATTTTGACCTATATTAACCTGTACTTCGCCCAAAATTACCGGCGAAAAAAATAAGAAACAAATGCGTGTGAATCCGCGGGCAAGATGTAGTTTTCACATAATGATAATTTTCACACAATGTCTTAAGATAGTATATAGATGTAAAAGTTATTAATATTTTGATATTTTCACCAAACATATTTTAGCAAAGTTGTAAACAAATGTCTGTTGGCATTAAACTTTGCTACGGTCCCTTTTGAAGTTAGCCACGGTGGAAATTCTCGGAGAATGATTTCGCCAAAATTTAGTGTAATCAAGTCGAGCAACTCCCTCGACTGCCACGTTCACTACCTATTGCGTCAAAGGCTAACAACTTTTATATTTCTTTTCTTTGCACATATTTCATAGTATTTTTGGTTCTTACATAATTTATTAACCTAAGGCAAAGCTGTTCCAGCAATCTGTGTTGCCAGTTGCCATAACTTAGCTGTTGCTTTAGTGATAATCAGGATGTAAGGCAGATTAAAAGAAAAGAAAAGTAAACTACACACACTTTTTAGTTTCCAGAAAGGAATAAACTTTAACAAGTTTTTTTTTATCGTATATAAAAACTCCACACAATGGCTAAGCTCAGAATCAACTTTAAATAATATCACTAGTTATACAACTATGGAAAACAATTATTTAAATACCAGTTATTTAAACAGTATGATGCCGTAGCATATAATCCATATTCTTGTAATGTCATATTTTCCTCTGTGAGGTTCTTAACAACGTTGCCAATCTGTTTTTAGAATAAAAAATAATCTTTGGAAGCATGTTCCAAGACACAAATTAACTTCTCGGCCGCAAAGGACGCGTCGTTTTCATTTTCCACCAAATTTGTTTCTTGGAAGTAAAGTTAAAGCAGAGAATTTTTACAAAGGTCTTGTAACTTAATTTAAAATAATGCGGTAATTATAATTTAACCATTGTCTATCTTATATTTTTAATCGTATCAACAACTTCTAAAAAATTAGACTACTTATTTAGTGGCCGCTTGGTCTATATCTGTAACCACTATTTTCCTTAATGACTGATTCTCAATTGATCTATGTTCGGTTGCAACAGCTATCTTGTACGTAATGTTCCTAACATTACGTAAGATTTCATAAATAAGATTCACACATTTTTATTATCCCAAAAAACGTTATTCCTAATTTTGGGAATGTTTGTTTTATGTTAATTTTGTAGGGGTGGTCTCAGCAGTATTTGCTTTTACTCATATTTATTGCTCCTTTAGTCTATTTCATCCATTTCATTATTGAGTCTGAACCGTTCTTCCTCTGCACGCTGTAATTTCTTCAGCACTATAGCGGCGTACTCGCTTACTATAGTCCATAGAGTTTTGGACTATAGTAAGCAAGTCCTGGACTTCACGTTCCGTTGCGTCCTACAATGTATGTATGTGTAAGAAAAAGTCGAAAATGTTTTGGATAAAAAAATAATTTAACGAACACGTTATTTTAACACAAACGTTTACTTATTTTTTTATCACCTGGACCGAGTTTGGGTTACAACTTTTTAATACAATAACATTTTCCTAACTGGTTGCAATCGCAACCTTTTTTAAATTATTAAAAAGCAAAACGAGTTTCAAGTTGAACGCATCCCGTTTCCCGCTTTCGCGAGCTGTCAAATACCACAGCGCGGGAACTTTTGACGCTCGGGAGGGTGGCATAGTGATGTACCACGACTACCATCGAAATCGGAGTGGAACGCATAAGATTTTCCGCTTTTATATCAAAGTTGATACAATTATTTTATTAATTACAGGATGAAAGATAAATACAATGTAAACGTATTAATACTTTTTCGATTATTAATATTTAGATTTTATATTCACTTTTATTTTATTCATTTCTGTGTAGTAGTCCCCTCTATGAATTATATAATGTTGAATATATTCATGTCCTCAGAAGGTAGACTAGCTACTGCATGGGATACCCATCTGAAGTCCACCACAATTTATCACACACGGAACATTTTGAAAATCCTCTTCGCCTAGTTTTACGTGACGTTAAAAACGTGCTAAAATCTGTACCTCCTAAAGTTTCTATAAAGAATAGTTGCGTTGTATAAAAACACTAATATAAAGATATTAGATAGATTAGATTAAGATTGACATTCTTCTTTTAGTTACCCTATCCATATATGTGTAACAATTTAGGTGTGCAAAGAAGCCAGCTGAAAACCAGCGCAAGGACGGTTTACACCGTCCTTGCATACGCTGAACTGGCTATTTTGTGCCACACTTTACTTCTAATTATTGTTGTGTTTGCGCTATGTGTATATTTTTCGCTGTGTGTGCAATAAATGTGTTTTCTTTCTTACTTAAATAAATAAAAACTAATTTCTTTGATGAGATAAACATTTTACTGTATGTTACGGTTCGACTATGACGGAGTTCCATGGTGTTGTATATTTTTATAACTTTTGAAAAAATTTAGAGATTCGAAGGGATCTAAGGCCATCATAGTGTTTGTTGATTTTATTTGTTTTTAGCTTGTAGCCTATATAGCCCAGGTAGATCTTTTTGAACTTCTCCATCTTTATGTCCACTTTTATCGTCTTTGTTGTCGCAAGATTCAATACATTTGTAAATATTTGTATTTTTAAACCTTAGGTGGTAATATTTATATATGAATTACTAGCAATTCTAACAATCGTACCCCTATATAATACTCATATAATATTATAACATCCCTATCAGCAATAAAAACCTTATAAAATTTCTAATGGGAAAACGTACGCGGAGTTTTGGCTGAATTATGAATGGTAACGAGCAACGTCCTCCCTATATCGAGGGGGGTCGGGAGCTTCAAGTTTCCTTCTGTTTCTTTTGTTGATCGCGGTGGCGGTTTATGCGATACGAAAAATTACATTGTTAACTTTCGACACCAGAGTTTTGGTCGCGTTCAATTGTTACTGTATATACCTACTGTGAGTTTTTTACTGACGTGGATCTTTTGGGATTTAAAAACGTATTTTTGTATAGCTGTAGTGATGCGATAGCTAACCGGTATTTTAATTAGTAATTAAAATTTACGGTTTACGATACAGACATAAAATGTAAAATTGATACTTCAAAGAAAATATTATTACTTACGTTTTTAAAATATTTTGGACCCATCAAATCTCAAGTTAGGGTTTTGAAAATAATATTATGGCCCTGATAAGATATATAGTATTGCAGTACTAGTCAATACTAAAAAGATTGTAGTAATAATAGTCTTGATGACAGTATACTAAGAAATCAATTAAATTATGGTTTTAAATAATAATATCCTGCATTCATAAAATTTATTATTTTTCCACTGGAAACAAGGTTTTATAATTTTTATAAGATATAAAAAACCTGCCGCCTAAACCACCATCAGAATGAATTAAGTAAACGCCTTTCGAATTTGTTAAATTCCTTATGGTTATCTGTGGTTTCTACTCAAAAGAAAGTATTCTATCGTTGTATTTCATGTCATAAAACATAAATACAAATATAATTTCCACTGAACCTTAATTATATCAAAATAGTGTATGAGTTAATACGGAATTTAGATACTATATCTAAATTTCGTATCGATTTGTCTTAATAACCGTCTATTTCTGTATCTACCTATGTATACGAATTTTTTTAAGAATATTCCGTGCGACATTATTCACACTGCGACATACAAGTTACATAACATACAACATAGTTAAAAATGTAAAGGTGAAGTGGTGAAAACTAAAATTATATATATTACAAATACACTAAATTAAATGTTATGAAAAATTCACACTTTACGTAGATACATAAAAAAAGAAGAAAATTATGCTCCAATATCGTCCACTGAGCTATCAGTAATCATAAATATATAGCAAAACCTGTTTTACTCAACATAATAAATTAGTATATTGCGTGTTAGAATGTGAAAATTCTAATTTGTGTAGTTTATCTCTGTATGAGCGTGAGAATTGGTGCAGTTTTTCAGAGAGACTTAACACTGGTCCCTTTTTTCCCGCCGGCGGCCGAGTGGGGACGGGGTATTAAAACTTGTATATCGGATTAGACGAAATTACTAAGTGCCGGATAGAGTTAAGAGGGTGTTGCCAGCGTTAGGACGCTTCCATTGACGATATATTCGATACGTTCTGAAACACTTTTATATTCAACCGTTCAAATTGAAAGGCGACCTTCGCTTGTGATGATTTTTTTTAAGTTGTAAACTCTGATAGTTCTCATGCTTTCTTTTTTATTTGACTTTAGGGTAGTCTGCATTCTTTGGATTGGATCTGAATTTTAAAATAAAACTGTAAATTTTCGTCGCAAATACTGCATAGATAGGACGGATTGCTTTGCTTTTTTCTTTTTAGTTTATTCCTGATAATATGCGTTACCAATTAATATTATTAACTAGCATTTTGGCGCGACTTCGGCCACGTATACCTATACAATAACTACTGCGAATAATTCGCCTACATTTTCTCAAGATTTCATCTATATCCATATAATGATCTCTACGTTAAATCAATAGGCATTATGACTAATTTAGAAAACTATGCTTTAATCTACTGACTCTAATAATTCTAAAATATTCTATACTGCAGCTTAAAAATAACGGTAAAATGTAAAATTCTATATTTCAAAAATAAATTTTGCACCTAAACGATCCATGTCAACATTGTAAACGCATATTGAAGCGATTCTTATCTATGGCTAAAATTTAAAATATACTGATTGGTAGGTAGAAGATTTGATCCCGTACGATAATATCAACTAGCTGTGTGGAAGCTTTCCTCGGCCTTATTTTTATAATGTCGTGTTGTTTTGGAATAGATATTTATGATTCGGATAATATGATACCTGGATGACCGAGCTTCTCTCGGTATTTAAATTACCGTTTTTTATTTTATTCCGTGGCTGAAAACACAAAGCGACATTAAAAATGAATTCTAGCTAGATCGATATATCGCCCCCGAAAACCCCTGCATACTAAATTTCACGAAAACGTAGGAAAACTACGTATAATCGGTGTAGGTAGCTTTGTGTAGGTAGTTTCTAGTTTTTAGGAATCCACGCCGATCTTGGTGTGCATGTATAGCTGCCGAGACATTTGCGAGGTTCCGTATGAATAAAACATGCAAACACGTGTACCTAATGCACTCATATATTATTTCTGCACACATGTGTCGAGTGTGACCATGTTGTGGCTTGTTTCAAACATACTAACAGTGTAAAGCGCCAATTGGAATGGCTTTGGCATCAAGTTCGTCTGTATTCATTTACTACTATAGCTATTGGTCGTGGCTTCGCACAGATTCGTTTAGAAATTTTTTAATTTGACTTTGCATATCATAGCAATCGAAACTATAAAGAAGGTTATGTTTTTTTTTCCTCGGGAACAAATTATTTTAAGGATAAGATGTAATATGTCTGTTTTACCCTATTTTGTACCCCAGACAAGACTGATATAAAATTTCATGTTGATTATTTATTTGTATGTTGCATACATCTCATAATAAAACGTAGATAACAAAAAGCGATTGAAAAAAACCGAAAACATTTTATGTATGGTCACCCTATTAAGTCCCAAGCGTCGCGTAGTCTCTTCCGCGCGGCGAAGCAGTTTTGATGCCTCGCACTTCACAAATGTGAATTATTGAGGCGCCGCAAAACGCTGCGACAACATTTACTTTGTTAACACAAATTATGCATTAATTTTTAATTATTTTGGTACATAATAAGAATCGTTAAATCATTGACAAAACAAATAACTATTAAGTTAATAAGAATTACATTAATCTTAAATGAATTCAACAGTGGTAGAGCCCGCAACAACAACATCTGTTGCAAGAATAGGCCGGCTTTACCGTTGAAATACCACGACCTGATAGAAAACAGGTGTGAAGTAGAAGTACTCTGCGTTTCGTCTGATGTGTGAGGTGCCTAATTTCAATCCTCTTCCCCGTTCCACCCTTTCCTCATAAGGATAGGATGGGAACGGGAAGAGGATTGGCCGGGGAGGGGTTAACGGGGAGAAGGAAATATCCTTATATCTCTTTATGCACTTCTTTGTCCATTAAAGGTAGGCAACGCATCTGCAACACATTTGCTTGTTGCGGATGTCTATAGGTAGCGTTCACTTAACATCAGGTGATCCGCTTGCTCGTTTGCCACCTTCTTGAAAAAAAAAATACTGGATAATATTTAAATATATCAATTTAGCAAAGTTAATATCCAGGGTTAAATTCCCAGTTTACGATACAGTTTCCCTATGAAAACATTAATTTTAAACAATTTATATCATTTTTATCAATCGCCGGAATCATAAGGTTTAAAGTGATAAATGTTTATAAAAGGGCTTTACTTACGTTCGCATACATCGGTATTGGTACCGAAAAGTTTCGGACTATCGGGGGTCCTTCCTCAGGGTGAGTAGGTTTGATATATTTAATAAACATTTAGTGAACAATGTCTCATGAAAGTTTTAATAATTTTCCTTTAAAGTTATGTTTGAATTATTAATGTAAATGAAAGAATTGTTGAGCTTCGTACGTTACATTCAAATATTATATCGCGTTCATCTACATATTGTTCAGACAGGTGTTTGTTATCTACTAAAAAAACAACTTGAAAAAAATAACATAATATTTGACGACGATATTTTAAGTTAATAACTTAGACATCAATACCTATCTCAAGTTTGGCACTCGAATGCAAAATACCTCCAAAATTCGCTCACTAGTTTTACAAACCGAAAGGATCCTCAACTGTACAAATACGGCTTGTAAATTGATTGAGTCCACCCCAAAACCAATATAACATTGTACACAGTATTCCCAAGGCAAGCAATTTTCAAACTTAAGTCATATAAAATAGATTGTGTTATCGGTTTACAATCTGCAAGACGTTATTTCAGTTTAACGTCGTAATATCCTTTAAACAAATTTGAGCTAAATTTGGAATTTGATATCACTTTTGTTTACGTGGGTTTTGAAAGCATTAAAAATTTCAAGGATATCTGGACGCACCCTTAGAATGTTCCGTTCGTTCTTAACATTATAAAGTATAAGTACCATAACAAATTAACATTATTTTACATGAGATTTAGTACTTAAATTTCATTTATACAAATATAAAATGAAATAAAATAATTGTGTGTATGTTGTTTGTGTGCGTAATTTTCTCGTTACCTTTGTAAGCAACTTTTTACTTCAAAGTCTTTTTCAAACCTACTTCTATATCACTTATATTATTTACAATATCGTGCGCATCGAAAGTAAATTACAAAACATTTCTTCGGAACTAGAATTCGACAAGTGCAATCAATAAACCTAAAATTACGTACCCTCGTAGATTTAGAATAGGCCAATCTATTCGATGCCTTTATTAATTGTGTGGTCGGACTGAATAAACAGTTGTTTAAGGAGAACAAATAAGATTTTACCTTGCCACTTATCAACCTACGCACCCCTGGCGAGCTTTGTCTCGGTCCTATTCCGTGTTTACATAGTAATGGACATTTTAATTTCTATCAATGTACTTATACAATGCATTAAAAATGACTAATTGAATTAATAACAAGCAAAAATATATAAAGTGTATGGATTGACACACGTTTTGATGAATATGTAGGTTATGTATGATAAAATACCAGTAATATCACATAGCAATAGACGGACACACATTGGACTAAATTAGCCCTGATGAAAAACATGTTCTATTCTATTATGATTTAAAGCAATTAAAATACATAATAGGGAAAGTACATACGGTATCTTTTAGCCCGTCTTAATCACGGGCCGGCGATCATTATTCACCAGTTGCGGGTCTAATTGCAGCATTTGTAGGTCGCTAGCTACCCGCCCCTGCCCTTACGGACCTTAGAAATAGGACGAATAGTGGAAAAATTATGAAGCTATTTATAAGGATGAATGAAGAAAGCGTGACCAGGCAAATTTATGCAAGTAAAGTAGCAGTGTTATAGGTCCTCGGCGAACTCATACCGACCACATTGGTGACAATTATTAAAGGCGGAGTACCCATGCATGGATGTAGAAGCGAGACAGGTGTGCTACTACCTTTTTAAATGAAAATCCTATATTTCTATCCCCCTGGGGCGCGATTGCTTATTTATTGAAGCTTAAATTACGACTAATAAAAGTTTATTAAATAATTTCCTTGGTTCTCGTACCTTTATAAGGAAAAAAGGCAGTATTGTTCATATCCTATTATCAATATTCCTTCCGGCTTCGAAATAAAACGATATTGAAAAACCAAGAAAGTCTATTTTTCAATATACAATCATTTAAAATTTATTGTATCATTTCTTTTTATATTTTTCCTTTTTGTATGTTGTCATGCGATCCTTTGCTACGGTTAGCGTTTCAATTTGTAATCTCGTCGGGGATTTTCTTTTAAATTAATTCCATATTTTGATCCGAACATACGCACTAAGTTATTAAAAACATGTGTCTGTGGTGTGTGTCACTTGTCTATGGTTCACTCTTGGCTAATCTATGATCTTTGTAGTTTTTGTTTCTGTGAAAGCATTAATGCTTGAGAAATACAATGAAGATAACGGTAAAATTGCAAGAAACGTTATTCTTTTTCGATTATAACGTGGTAACCCTTTAAAAAGAATGAATAGGGTTTATCGTAAATGTGCATGCACCATCTTTCGATCATATCGGCACATAATATGAACTTAAAATCAGGTTAAAAATCAAACTTAAACCCACTCCTCTGAATTATTGACGTGAATGATTTTTTTTACAATATGTTACTGGGTAACATTGATCTATAAAAAATACCTTTGCTTAACTATGTCATATTAATGTAGCGTTGTTATTCGAATAGAGACTTAGTCGCTACACTAAAATACATTACCACCTTGTAAAATACACCGGGAGCTGGCAACCCCTGTCGGCTGAGATTGGCTCATTAATTTAACAGCGTGCAACACTTAAGCCGGGCGCGCCAACATTTTCGCAAATGAAGTGGCGGCAGCATCTTCGAAATATTCTACACCCTAGGCTATCAAAACCAACACGTAGTACCTTACAATAAGGTTGATTTTAGCCTGACTGTGAATTCTTCGAATGCATAGAGTTGGTTGTGTTGTCAGGTCTAAGGTAAGTTCAGTACATTGTCGTTACCCTGATTGCAGGGAGGTTGGGAGGGGAAGAGGGGTCTCGGCTTTGATTTGTTGGGTAATTCGCAGCCTAACGCTTCCACTGATATTACGCACTACGTCTTAATTTCACCTCTGGTGGGACTGTTAATTACATCTTTGTATTGTGTAGGTAAGCCTACGAGGATAACTTTAAGTTTAATTTAAGTAACCTATTCGTGAAAAAAAAGATTGGGAAGTCGATTGTACTGTTGTTTCATTATTGTTCATTTCTATGTTTTTTTTTTAATAAATAAATAATATTCGCTCACGCCAGTAACCCAGGGGTAGACATCACGGATTTCCATTTGACTCGATCCTGGCAAACCTTTCTCTCTTCATCTTCATCCATATATGTACGCTTACAGGCTTGTAGGTTACGGGTACTCCTGATATCGCTCTTTAGTATGTCACTAATCTGATCGATATAAGTTCTCCTTGGACATCAGTCACTCACTTTTACGACATAAAATTGTCTTTGATTAAACAATTGTAATTGTGCAGTGCAAAGTAAAAATTCTTGGTAGCGTGGTATTAATAATGTCTATCCCTAAAGCTTACACCATGAAACGTCCTGCTCGTTTCAGTATAATCTCAAAATAAAACTTAAATAAAAGTATAGATTATAAGTAACGGTGTTGGCAAATTGTCTGAGTAATATATATTTTTTTAAATTGAGAATCATTTATCAAGCTTTGAATTCTAACATTTGAACCCATTTATTTTTTTTGAATCATTAATACGGATTAGTTTATATGTAGCGCGAATAATAAAATGGTCTTCTACTAGTGTGATGTCATGTTTTTCTATGGAGCATATTTTCGATCAAACAATTACAAAGATTTCTAATTAAACATGAATTAAATTAGCATGTATGTCTATGTACATATATGATGCGAAAAAAGCATGAGAAATATGTCAAAGTAGTGTAAAAGAGAGATCCGTATGAATTAGAGATCACAGGATAGCGATGTCTTTCTCTCTCACTCACAGGAATACACATACATATACCAACCAATTGTGAACTTCGTCAGTTTATAATCGGACTAGATACTGTCAGCTAATTATCAACTGAACGTATACTATCTAAAAGCGACTGATATATCAATGCACAGACCAAATTAATGGGCATAGAGACTTGGAATTGTGCACACAGGTTACTGTTATTACGTAAGCGAGTATTAAAAATGATTTTTTAAATTCAACCCCTAAAGGCCCAAAGTAGGGGATGAAAATTTGTATTAAGAAAATACCCGTACGAAGCTAGTATATCGAAATAACTTGAGAAAAATAAAACATGATAAACTAATAAACATTGAGTTGCAGTGCAACCAACAATGTACAAAGGTGTTTCTAGGCGAAACACATTTGTATGTACGTATGTATGTACGTATTTGTATGTATGAATGTATTTGTACGTATGTACGTTGTTGGCTGTTCTCCATTATAACTGGTGACAATTCAACATCATTTAAAATAAACGAGTCGCCATAAACGCGATGCTATAGAGAATTCCACGAGCAGGGAGTTGAACCTACACCCCATACACTAGTTATTCGTAATGACAGGCGTTTACAACACACCCATATGCCGCGTTTTGCTCTGATTGGGGTCGCATTCTGGCGTCTATTTGAAGTGTTGTTGTTGCGATAAGATAAAGTTAATTTGGTGTTTGTGGTCCCATTCATACAGTTTGGTTGGTAATTGAAGGACATATATACTATCTTTTTGTCTTTTATCGAATGCAAATGTGGCAAAAAAAGAAATGGAGTCATAGAGATTTCCCGAAAATTGGACTCTGTCGCTCGGGAAAATTGCAATTTTACATGGTAACACCAATACCTATAACTTTTGCGTTACTTCGGGATACTGTAGCTTCTTAATGGTGAGAGGATTACTAAAATCGGTTCGGTAGTTTCAGAGTTAACAAAAAATTAAGAATCCGATAACTGAAGAATGTCACAACTGGTATTAGGTATCTATTTGTTAAATTTTACCGCTTTCGGTTTTGGTATGAAATACTTACGGTGCAATACACATACAGCATTCAAACTCATGTCCAATCACATTAAAAATACAAGCTGGTTTTATATTGGAATCATTTGTGTTCGAATTGGGTTACAAAGACTTGAAACGCTTTTTTGTTAGCTTAAAAAGTCACCTAGCTTAATTTAAAATGAATTCATTTCTGCAATATTATAAGTTTATCGGCGATAAGCGTTAATGCCGGCCGGCTTATTAACTACCCTCATTGTAAACGCATTAATTACCCTAATTAAGTTCGATAGGCGATTACGATGGCGCATTGTCCCGCCGGACAATTACCAACTCGGCTGCTCATAAATTCAACGTCGAATATTTAATAATAATTGGCCTGCCTTTGTTTAACGGGGAGGGTGGGGTCAAATTGTGTGCCACCCACTTTGGTAACGACAGCAAAAAATATAGATTTCTTCAACAAGTTACTTTTTGTGTATTGAATATTCCAACTATGCAAGAAATATTTTAAGTATAACATAGCAAAGTAAAGCGTTACTAGTAACCGATAGAGGCAGCAATTAACAGTCGATGCATGAATGGGCTGACTTACAGCGGAAGCTACGGCCTCTCATAAAACCGGCATTATGTTTTTTACCATCCCCTTACTATGCCTTCCTATTCACTTCCTTATGCACAAACTCGTCAAAACAAAATAGCTGCCAATGTACAATAATACCTGTAATTGTTTCGCTTGTGATTAGGTAGCATAATAGGTATCATAAAATGATGGTCCCATGAGATCCGGTGACCTGCCTGCTCGTTTGCCTCTTTGTTTAGTCCGGTGTACCGACTAATTACGAACCTGAGCTCGAAACTGGTCGGTACATACACCGGACTACACGATATTGTTATTTTACAGTACAGATAATGTTATTGCCTTTTTCTACTATAAAAAAGTGTAATTACTACTAAAAGTCATGTGGTCTGATCGCGAAGAAAGCGGCACTGAGGATGTTAATGTGAAGTTTATTCCTGGATAGGATTAGCAACTCAACTCAAAAGCCGGGCTTGCATTCCGAACGAAGATCCCGTGAGCCTTCGTCAGTATATTCCGTGGTGATTTAGTCGTCGCAGTCAAGTCCAGCATATAGGTAAAAAGGTCCAATAGTTAATTTCTTACTACATACCTTCTTAACTTCAATTCTGTCACAATGTTTTGTAGTAGGACTGTTTTGTTGTCGATACTTGCATTGTAGCCGGGTACACGGATAAGCCGGTTATGAACGGTCGTTAATGACGTCGTCATTTGCCCGGTGAGTTATAATTGGGATGATAACGTCGGCCGCAGTACCGTCTGATAGCCCAGTTAATTATCCGCATGTCGTAAACACCATTTTTATATAAGTCTATGTATACGTTATAACATATACTTAAATAGCTGATCGAACCCGGTGAATATCAATATTGTATAATACGATAAGATGATTAATAAAAGAACTGTTATTAGTGGATAATGTAAGTTTTTATTGGTGAAAGAATTATTCAAATCGATTTCAAAGCATACACAATACAAATATTACCTTTTTGTATATTTTTTATTATATTACCCCTTTATAGCTTAAACCCTGTACGAGATAATGATGTCACCTATTAAACAATGACTTTATTATATAAATGGACTATTAGTCAACGGCTATACATCTCTCAATTCGCTCCGTCGCTGTCGGTTCGGTGGCACGCAAGTGTGACGAATACGATCGTGCTCCCGCTCGCTTACGCCGAGCGCCCGTCGCGTGTGATACGCCGCGCCACTACTCCGCTCCTTAGC